>JXCR01143838.1:114273-132209 GCA_002079205.1 Phalaenopsis hybrid cultivar | reverse complement strand
CCCCCGCCCGCCCCTTTATAAAGGGAGTGGTACTCTATTTATAAATTATGGGAGTAGCATACTCTATAAATATGTCAGGAATCCAGACCACTACATCAGATAATTTTAAATAATTTTCTTGATTAAATGCCATATTAGAGACATTTATTTTCCTTTATGTTATTGAAATTGAGTGGTCTTAAGTTTGTTGGATTCATCCCACTGAGACGCTCAATTTTACTATAAGCATGTCAGATTTGGAATCTATTTGACCTTTCAATCGACCACATAAAGCTTCCAAAAAGTGGTTTAATGGCTTGATATGGGCCTAATTTGACTCAATTTTTATTAATTTTGGCATCATTGGGTTCGTCACATTGAGCTAGTTAATGTGATTGTAAGATTGTTAAAATCAAATTTATGGATGATTGCTAATTTGAGTTTCATTATCTCTTGCTAAAAATAACTCAAAGTTAGTGTCAAAATACCTTAATATTCATGTCAAATGGTAAATTTTGTTTATGGCATATCATTAACAAATAATCTAAATAAATTATCTATTGTAAGAGCATTTACGAAATAAATGTTAATACATATCAATATCTTAGAAAATAAAAAATATCTATAATACAAAATGGAAAAAATGTACTTGTCATCCTGTGAGTCCTTTTCATCCTCTTCCCTCATTATAGGTTGGGTTGTCATGTTGGCATACCTTGCATTTCAGCTATTCCAACCTCCTTATCACTTGCTCCCACCCTCTACTTAATACTGAACTCTAGCCTCAACTCCATCTGAATAATCTCAACACAAAAGCGAGCATATATGTCCTGGGTGAATGTGGCGACATGCTTACTGACATTTTCATCAAGCTATTTTGTGGTGTGTTGTTACACAGTAAGGTCCATCAAAAACAAAGTTTAGGTTGCAATCGACGACGGTCAATGAGTGGTAGTCGGTGGTGGCCAACGGTTATGAAAGAGGAAAGTTATTTCCTGCTTATCAAATCTGGAATGGTTTTTGGATTCCACTCCTTTGTAGGTTTTAATCTCCCAAGGTTTTGATCCCCCTTCATGATGGGAGTAGGCTATATTTATAAATTATGGTATTGTCGTCCCTATAAATAATGCAGTAATATAAACCATTGGACGATGCAAAATAATTTCCTTGAATATATGACATTTTAAGATTTTATTCTGAATTTGTATGATTATTCTTTATTAGTTATGCATTTTTTAATTTTTTTTTCATTTATTTAGAATTTATTAATTTAATTAATCAATATTTTCTTGATAAATCGATTCATCCAACTCAGCATGGCACACAATCCCCACTTGTCTGGTTTTTATACGTGTCGCTCTATGGTTGGTTCAACAATGATTAATCCACTACCACAACATATATATTAAGTCTCATGAGCTCTACAATTTAACTAAATGATTTAATCATCGTCGTTCACTCCTAATACACAAGAATGAATTGTTTGAAGCAAAACTCCATATCTAAGTGATCCTAAGGTTAATTCTAAGATCCTTTTCATCCAAAAATTCCTTAGATCCTTAGGTTGAAGATCTTATGGTCAAAAAAACTGCAATTCAATGTTTGCTTTCAAAATTGACCATTATCCATGAACTATTTCTTTGATTTGAGATATTATCTTGGTCCAAAAGATGAGGCCTCAATTGGATGGTTGTTTCACAGTCGATTAAGCTCCATGAACTTCCTTCTCATCCCAATTGAGTTGTCATTGATTTATTACAAGTTTTTGACCAAGTGAGCTCACAGGCTGATCAAACTAAGGGATAGGATGCTTAGGAAGATGGTAAATTGATTATGAAAGTAATTTGCAAGCATTCAAAAGGTTATGGCGGTCTTGGATTAAGAAACTAGTGGATGGATGTTAGGACTGACATATGTACTAGTTTGAGATGGGTGAATCTAAGATGAATTGATGGTGAGATAGATTGGTAATGATAGGATTTTAAAGGCTACGTAATTGGTTGGTTTGAGAATAACCGGGTAGAGCTTCACTAGGAAATTTCAATCATGTAGAGCTCTTGGTTTTGGGTGTATTTATAGGCTTTGAGGGATCAATTTTGTCTCAAGATTGGCTAGTTGTTGCTGACCTCATTTTTGGTGAGATCTAGTTTTCTCTTAAAGCTTAGGATCTATTTATAGGGTTTGCCTTATTGACTTTCTTAGAAGACTAATGATGGGACCCACCTCACTTAGAAAATTTTACCACTTTTTGACTATTTTGTGGAGTCTCACATGGGTGGTCTCAAAGCCTCAACACTTGGTTGAGTTGGTTTAAACCAACATGGTGAAGCCCCACAAATGAGTTCCCATAGGTTACAAGGCCTTAGGGAAGCCCTTTACAACCTACACACTCACCCCACACTTCATACAATCTCACGTCACTCATGCACACCACACACACATTCACATGCACCACATCATATACCTTTTTCACAATTCACACACAACTCACACACTATCATAATTTGAATCACCCTCATACCTTACCCTACAATTCATACACTATAATACACTCTCACCACCTAAATCCACTCAATTTACTCATAATCCCCAAAATTGCTCAAAATCCCCAATTTCACTCAAGAATCCACCAAGACCAATCCTAGCCACCCAAATCCACCCACATCCATCAATTTCACAAAATCCCTCAAAATTCCTCAAAATTGACCAAAATTCTCAAATTACCCTATTTCTACCCAGTTTACCCATAATTCCCAAAATTCCAAATTTCCACCAAATTCTTCCAAATCAAAATTAAAAGTAACATTCCTTCAATTCCAAATTCAATTCTAATTTTCATGAGCTCTAAATTCAAATTAATCACAAGTTAACTTTGAACCCAAAAGACACCAAAATTTTCCCCATACTGAAATTCACCAAATTTGAACCCATATGCTAAGTCCAATTTCACCAAGCTTATGTCTTAAATCTTACCATGAAAATTTATAAGATTCGTTAAACCCATGGTGGATTTCAATTTTCATCAAAACCCATAGTAAAAAACAAGCCCACCAACCTAATCTCAAAAGCCCATAACTCAAGTTCAATTTCTAAATCCTCTTAAATCTACGCCCACATGACAAATTCAGCCCCCGCATCAAATTTAATCAAACCTATAGTTTAAAATTTTCATGATTAATCAACCAAAGTGGAAGCCATAAAAATATTTTCAAAGTGTGGAATTCCCCCTCCTTCATTGGTGTAAGCCATGTAGGCTATACATGAGACATGGGCAAGCCATGTGGCTTCATCTAAGCCAGTTGACCTTACTTTTGGTTGAGGTTTAGTCTTTCCTCTTTAGTAGCCTAGGTTCTAGCCATAGAACTTTCCTATTGACTACTCCTAGAGAACTAGAAAAGGAACCCTCACCGTTAGAAACTCTAAAACATTCTTTGCTCCACATGAAGTTCACATATTGGTCCTAACCTCTAGCACTTAGCAGGTGGGGTCAATATGAGGAAGCTTAAGGGGAATCCCCATAGGAATGTCTGGCTTTATGGTTGACCCTGGATGTTGGTCTAGAGCTAGTTCACTCACAACCCTAGACCTAAAAATTTGTTCACTATTGATTCCTTGATCTTTGGGAGACTCATGTAGATGCTCCCCTAGACCCACTAGCCCTAGTATAGGGTTTAGCTAAGACTATTACATAAAGGACTCAAATGGGGATTCCATTGGTCCATGGCTCATATAGGGTGGTTGGCACCCCAATTTCACCAAAATATCCAACTTAGCCTTCCCCCCCCCCCAAATCAACCAAATTACCTAAACACCTCCAAAACCTAAATTTGGCCAAAAATATCAATTTCACCCAAAATACCCAAATTTATTCAAAAATCATTTCAAACTACTCAAATTGCTCAAAACCACCCAAAATTTCCAAAATTACCATCATACCCCAAAATTTGTCAAAATTACAAAAATACGTTTGGTGGCCCAAACTTTCCCAAAACCTCCAAAATCATCTCAAATGTCCCCAAAACCAATTTGGACTCTTCAATTGAACCCAATTTGACCAATTTAACATTTTTACCAAAAGCCCCAAATTGCCCTTAAAGACCCAATTTCTTTAAATTCACCCCAAATGTCCACCAATTTGATCCCAATCTTCTACAATTTCAACTTTAAATTCAAATTCATCATGATCATGCTAAATTCAAACCAAATCCAAGTCCAATTGAAACACATTTGAGTCCAATTTCAACCCAAATCAAAAAGCCCTAATTTTACCACATACCAAAATCCCACTCAATTGAACCCCCAAAGCTATTCAATTGCCTCAATTGTGCATTATAAACTATTTAAAATTTTCCCACACATCAAATTGAACCTTTATTTGACCTTGATCAAGCTTCAATTTCACCCAATCTCAAGCTAAATCCAAAATCCCAATTTTGCCCCAATTTGGCCATGTCTGCAAATGTCACCTAATTGAATGCCCAAACCCCAAAATTGACACCCAATTGATGTTGAGAACTCTTCATGACATTTCCCTAGACAACTTTCAACAAAAAATTTGGATTTAACCCAACTCTAGCCCAACCCAAACTAAAGTCTAACTCAACATCCCTAAATTGATCACATGCCCAAAATCCCTCAATCTGAATCTCCAAATCAATTCAAAATCACTCCAAATCTTTTCTAAACACTTCATGACAAAAATCTACACCAAATTTCTTAATTAATTGGACCCATTTTATGGCTAGCCTAACCCAAACCCAACTTCAAGACAATTTGACCCGAATTGAAACCATGCACCAAAATTGACTTAGTCATGCCAAGGTGACCAAATTAATGACACCACAGCCACTAAATGGACCCTAGTGACCAGGTAGACCCACTTAACCGACCCTAAGTAAGCCATGGACCAAAGTTCCCCTAAATAAGGAATTTGGTTTCCAAAATTGCTCAAGCCAAAGATATTTTTTCCAAAACCCATCACCAGCCCAAATTAATTGTTGTGACAGATTTCCCTGAGGTTCCTAAGACACCTGAGCACCTCCCCTACCATGGCCAGCCACCCTAGTCATCGGAGGATCCAAAATCAAGAGCCTTCATGCATTGATTAAAACCCAATTACACCCATTCAAGCTGGCTAGCTCCAATTGGCCTTTAACACTTTGCAGCCCTCCACATAAGCTATTAATTACACCCATTGATTGCCTCTGGTGGCCACCCCAAGATCCTCTATTTAAACAGCCCCCTCCATGGCCAAATGAGAAGGCATCAAAATACTTGGGGAAACTCTACCGAAATCTCACCAGAGACTCTCCAAGTACTCCTTAACTCAAGCCCACCATTTTCCCCCTATGGTTCCCCTTGTGAGAACCCAATTTTGAGCTTAAAATTTCAACTCTAGCCAGGACAGATTTCTCCACACTTTCACACTCCACCAAACTTCAATCAACTGAGCACACACCATCCCCACACTGAGAGGAGTTGATTCTCCATAGAAGCCACATCACAAAGAGCCCCTAGCATAGACTTTGATCAACACCTGAAATCGAGCTTGGTAAAAAAACATAGCTAGACAATTCACCAGGGCATGAGACTTCATTTGGAGGTTTGTTGGACCCAATCAAAGCTACCACAACCATCTGATTGAGGTCTACCCTCTCAGACAAAGGTATTGAATCTCAATCCTAAACCGAGCTCATTTTGATTCTCCATGTGTAATAGCTTGATTTAATGCTTGATTAATCATATAGATATGTTATTCTTGAGTAGATGAAAATTTAAAAAAAAACTCATGCAATTTGGTTGAGTCTAGACGAAGATCTTAAGGTTTTTGTTTGAACGGTTCTCGGGCTAGGTCATTTGGGGACGATAACGAGGAGCAGTTCGATCGCACATTTATTTAATCAACAGAGGAGATCAAGTCAGACGAATCTTTGGTGCGAAAAGGCGGTCCGAGTGGCAGCTGAGGTGGATGGCAGAGTCAAATGGCGGAGTGCCACGTGTGAGTTTAGAGCCGCCGTAGGTTGAGTTGGTGTCGCATGTTTAAGTAGGAAAATATGGATTTTTTTGAATTTATTTAAATGCATGTTCTTCAAAAGTTCATATCTTTCTCTAAAAAAATCATAAAAATAAAATAAAAGTACACTCTTGCTCAGTGAACAGAGGACAGTAATGTGAACTAAAAATGAAAATTATTTACTAAGTATATAATTTTTAATTAATTAAATACTCTCTGAGGTATTTATGATTAAATAATAATCACCATAGCTTGAAATTTTTAGGGTTGGTTCCTCATGACAAAGGGTCTCTTCTCTAATTTTTTTAAAGTCAAAGAGCACCTCTGTGCTTCTAACCATAATTTTTAAGCCTAAGTGGCTATTTTGGCCTTATTTAATCATATAAATTAAAAAATTCCTCAAAAAATTATGGGATCAGTTTTGTTAGGTTTCCTATGGTCAGAGGAGCTTATGAAAAATATTGTGATGAATTGAATAATTTTGTAAATTTGTGTTATTAATTAAATATTTTTACCTTCTATTAATTTATTTAAATTAAACATAAATTGAAAATTGACAAAATCAACTCTACATTATTCATAAAAATCATTTTAACTCATCATAAAAATATTTCAAATTTGTTTAAGTTGATTTGGCCATTAAAGTGGATTTTGTAAGTAAAAATAATATTTTTTTCACAAAATAAATTATATTAAATTAAATAAGCTTAGAAAAATTATGAAAAATAGTTTTCTGAGTTCTTTGTGATTAGGGGCATTTAATAAAAATAAAAGCTATTTTGTGAAAAAATATTTTATTTTTAAAATATATTTTGAATTAAAAATAATTAACATAATCAAAATTTTCAAAAATAAAAAAATAGCTAGAAATGTGTGCAATTGTTCCCTGATCACTTGAGACCCCTTAAAATATTTTTGTTGATTTTTCTAAATTAAAAATAAATTTTTTAAAGGCCTAAAATGTATTTTCCTTATTTTCTCACAAAGATAATAATAATTAATTAAATATAAATCATTAAAATATAAAATTTGTTCCTTTGAGTTTCTTGGACTTATGAGGGTTTAATAAAAGGTTAAAAGTGATTTTCAAGATTAAAACATATTTTGTATTTAAATAATCATTAAAAATGACATTTAAATAGTTATAATACTTATAATATTATTTTAAAAAATCATAAAATTTTGTCTAAGTATTCTTCTGACCTAGGCAAACCTCTAATAATTTTCCCATAAATTAAAAATTCATTTTGATTAATTAAATAAATTAACATTTAAATTCAATCAAATTTTGAAAAATCATACTTTCCTCTCTGATATTTTAGTTAATCCATGGATAGGATACTCAAATATTTTCAAGGCCATCTGAATTTTGCTTGAAGAATTATAAGGTGAGGAGCCCCAATGGTAAGATAGTTATTTTAGGCTTTGGTGCCTTAACCGGAATTTAGGGTTAACCATTGGGGATGGGTAATTTTGATCCTTAATAAATATATTGGATGATTGAAATGCAATGGATTAAAGGTAGAAACCAACTTGTCACATTTGCATAATAAGAATAAAATTGTATTTTCTTGAATTACCTCTTTGGAAGTTAACCAAAAATTAAATGATCCTAATGAGATGGGTTTAAACTAAGAAGATGATAATGCACTTACTTCTAGCCCATGATTGTTGATAAATGATTTGTTGATAAGGATACCTGTCATTTAAATTAAAGTTTTTTTTTATAATTACAAATTCCCCTTTTGAGATTGTTAAGGGCTTGGTAGTGAGCTAAGCTTAATATTTAAACCTATTCATTGGAGTTTAGAAATTATTAATGTTTAACACCTTTTAAGCACTCCAAGCCCATTTTGTGATGAGCACCAAATCTTTAATGACTTGAGTAAAGTAAAATGTTAAATTAATTAAGCATATTATCCTTGGGATAATTGAATTTTCCAGCTTCACTGACCAACGGGGCAGTCACACTCTAACCTTGGATGATTAATGAAATAATATGCTGAAGTTCTAAATGAACTCGAAATAATTCAAGAGATCCTTGAAGTAGTTCATGGTCATTCCCCAAACACTTTGAAATCTTTTGGATATTTTGAAGGGCAAATTATACTTGTCATATTTCATTCTAAAATCACCCACTAAGATCTTCGGAGGCTGAATAAAGTCGTAACTTGGGGTCTGGTAGTATACCTTCATCTACTCTAGAAATTTCAACTCTTCGAAAAATTATATTTATACACTGCCAAAGCTAACCTTTCAGGTGGAGGAACAAGAAGAATCGACAGATACACTTTTAAATTATTGCATTTACCTTTTCGTACTTCTTGTCTTGAACTTGCATGTTAAAAAACAATGTCACCATGCATGCCAAAACCAAAAACAGTTAGGATAACCGCACAACCATAAATAAAATTTTAAAATTAAATAAGATTAAATTCACCGTCACAACATTCAAAATATAAGACAACTCAAAATTTAATCACACACAATAAAAAATAAAAATTGCAACAAAAATTAAGATGTCTCTATCGGATGCTCGGGAATCCCTCAGAGGAGATAACTTTAAATTAAGATGTCTATATCGGATGATCAGGAATTCCTTGGAGGAGGTAACCTATGGTTGCTAATCAGACTTCCCACGGTCTAAATGAAATTATGGAACTCATTAAGTTGAGTTTAGTAAATTCATTTAGACTAAGTGAATCTGATAGAAAATAGTGGTGTCGAAATAAGGGAACTGTAGGATTCTAACCGGTGTCGTCTAATCAACTGTAACATCCCCTATAATATTTAAATAACTATAAACTTAGAACATTTGATTTGACATCAAGAATTGACACACTATAAAACTTAAACTCGCTCGGACAAGGAGCTTGGAGCTAGCATTGTGGGCAGTACGGTCATCTTCAATAGCAAAACATGCCTACATCAACTAAACCATTATTTATTTAGAATTAAACAACAAAGCCATAGAACTTCAAGGTTGTTTGCCTAGTGCGACATAAATTATCAACTTATCTTTAGGTTTTTGTATAGCTCTGCTACACAATATAAGCCCTAACTTGTTTTAGGATTCTGAGGTTGTTGTTCGTCACGACCTAAATCCTCAATCTTTCTGGTTATTTGTGTGATCGTTTCACACGAATGTAAGCCCTAATTAATAAAATTGACAGGAAGGAACATTTAAATATTTCTCCTCCAAATTGAAGCCAAACCATTGGGTAGCTTGGGAAGTCACTGAGACTCTTCTTCGTATCAATGATATCCCTCAGTCTCTCCTCTGGATTCTACAATATGTGTTCCAAATTTGAGTCATTCTCCTTTCACACATATTTGTCTGATTTCATTGAAAAGTCTTATTCCTTTTAACTCCTTGTAGATAATATCCCCTGATTTTTATCGAGAGTTTTCTTAGGTGACTTTGATTATCTAAGATGTAATTAACTATAGGGGCTTGCCCTTATAGGAAGTTTTTCCAAACTGAGCTTAACATAAACCCTATTTAATTTTTTCATATTAAATAAAGGAACTTTTCGGCTTATAAATAAAATGATTTTCGCAGACCAAACATATGTCTTTCATATTTTATTTGGGTGAGCCTCACTCTTAAGTCTTGTGTTTATCTATCGAGATATATATATGACTTGTGGTGTAGTGCTCTTTCATTTAAACTATGAAAGATATGGAATCAATTTGAATTCATATTTTTTTTAAACTTATATATATATATATATATATATATATATATAAGTAAATTAAATATCTTTTTGAAGCGGGCAATGAGATTTCGATTCTGGCGACCGACAGCTTCCAACGGGCAACTCCTCAACTTTTAAGTGCCGACAAAGCCTAATGAAAGCCATGAAGCCATGTACAAGCCTCATGTGAGCCATCATGCAAAAAATAACAAACTAGGAAACCTCTTTCAAGATCCCCAAAAAAGTGCTTAGCCTCTCTAATAATTCAATTAAAACTTAAAATTAATTTAAATCCAAATGATGGGGAGTTGAACACACTAATCAAGTTTACACCACCAGCCTTAGCCACCATTGTGGATAAACCCAACCCAAACACATAACTTGAACATCCCAAACTCCCCAAAATCAATTCAAACCTTTTCCTCTTAAATCCAACCCTTAGACACATGACACCACACAATTGACTTTAGAACTCTCCGCCCTTGAGCTTCTTCAGCCAGATGGTGACCTCTCATGGCCTGGCTGGCCACCATGGTCGCCCAAAAATCCAAACCTGAGGGGCACCACCATGGCCTAAACTCAAAATTCTACCCATCCAATGTGGTTCACTCCAATTGGATTCTTGTCTCCACCTCAGCACCACATAAGCACCATTTTCCACCCACCAGACAATCCAATTAAACTTTAAGGACTATAAATACTCCAACCCATCACGGTCAAAGGGAAGAAACACACAAACCTTGGGAAAGCTCTGTCAAAATCATTTCAAACTTTTATCACAATTATACGAAAGTCATCCCAATCATTTTTAGCCCTTCTTTCCCACTGAGAAACCCTATATTTAAAGATCAAAACCTGTAATTTTTTATTTTCATTACACCAAACTCCATAAAACTCCAAAATAACCCATTTAAAAGCTTCCCCAAAGCCTAAAATTAGTTTTACATTCAAAAGCTCCTTTCCTGAGCCCTCTACCATAGCTCTAGACCACACCTGATCCACCATTTGGTCTAGGCCATACCTAGACCCAAACATAGAGCAAATCAACACTTGGAGGAGGTTCTTGGAACCAAGACAAAGCTTCTCAACTCATCCAATTGAGGCATCGGCTCTTGAACAAAGATATAGCTTGAAAACTCTCATTTTTTCCTTGGTTTGGTCTCTTATGAAAAGAATGAACAATCCATGTCAACCTAGCCATATAGAAGTGTTCTCTTTACTCAGGTGAAGGTGTAAAAACAAACCCTGATCTTTTTTGGTTAATTATTGAGAGAGATCTAAGGATTTGAGTGTGGACAGTTCTTTGGTCAGGGCTCATTTAGGATGATGAACAGTTGTCGTCCTTTCACATGTATTTGAAACAAATGACTTAGATCAATGGAAATTAAGGATCAAATCGATACAACACATGATCGTGGGCACACATAGCAGCCAGGTGTAAAGTGCAACCAATGGAGCGGTGACGCTTGGACTTTCAGAGACGCAAAGGAGGAGGTGGTTTTTGTGTGGTTAAGTAGGAATATAGGAGTATTTTGATTTACTTAAATCCAGAAAATGAAATATGCATTTAAAAAATCATATCTTGGTGTAAAAAAAAAAAAAAAAAATGAAAATACATTTGTGCTCAGTAAATAGAAGAGAATCCATTAAGCCTAAAATAAAAAAATCATTATGTACTTTGTGATTTTTAATTATTTATTTACTTTAAAACTTATTTAATCCATAATTCATTAAATATTTATCATCATGGCTTGAAATTCTTAGGGTTTGTTACTCTTGTTGTTAGGAATGCTCTAATTTTTTCAAGGTCAGGGAGCATCCCTAACCCTAAAAGCCATAATTAATTAAGTTAATCATCTTGATTTTAATTAAAGAATTATAAAAAATAAAATATACATCAAATATTTATAAAATCAAGTTTAATGATTTCACTAAAGTCAGAGGGACCTAAGAAAATTAAAAAATGGGATCTAAATTTAAAAAACATATTTTTGAATATTTTCCTACTTTAAAATCATAAAAAATTATAAAAAAAATAACTATGTTTCAAAATATCATAAAATCTCTTTGATTTAAGGAAATAACCCTAAAATTCTCCCATAAAAAATTTAAA
This sequence comes from Phalaenopsis hybrid cultivar, assembly GCA_002079205.1. NCBI lineage: Eukaryota > Viridiplantae > Streptophyta > Magnoliopsida > Asparagales > Orchidaceae > Phalaenopsis > Phalaenopsis hybrid cultivar. The sequence continues at coordinate 120,406 of JXCR01143838.1, read as the reverse complement.
GGTAGAAAATTTATTTTAATCACCTAATTTTTTTCTCATTATTTCACTAATTATCCATTAAAATACTTATAAAAAATAAAATAAAAATTAAAAAAACGCAAAATTAAGTCTGGTGAACTCGCTGAAGTTAGAGAGAGTTAGGGAAAATAAACTTGGAATTAGAGTTAAAAAGGATTAAAAATATTTAAAAATTACAAAAATATAAATACATATCAAAATGTCACAAAAGTTTCCTTGATTAGAGGCAACAACTTTTAAGTGCTTTTTTGATTTTTTAGAGATAAAAAAAATTTACTTTGGGTACTTAAATGCATTTTCTTATGATTTTAAAAATTACTAAATAAAATAATTATAAAAAATAAAATTCAAAAAACATAAAATCAAGTTCTTTGAGTTCAATGAAGTTAGAGAGATTAATAAAAAAATGTATTATTTATTTATTTATTTATTTATTTATCAAAATAAGTTAAAAAAATCATAAAAATTTAAAGAAAATTCAAAAAAATCATGAAAATTGCTCCAAGTGATCCGATTACTTTGAATAACAATATAAAATTTTCCTAAGGATAGAGAGTAGATTTTGGATAATTAAATTAATTAAAATTAGAAATTCATAATTATAGATTAAAAATAGTTATAAAAAATAAATAAAATTAAAAAGATATAGTTCCTTCGTTAATGTCTTATTTAGTCCAAGAGTAAGTGGTCAACAAAGTTTCATGACCATTTGAATTCAAATATAAGAGTTATGAAGTATAAACTCTAAGGGTATAATTGTGATTTAGGAATTTTACACCCTGACCCTAATTTAATCAAATTTTTTGGCTAAACCAGAAGGTAAAGGTATTAAATTAAGATGATTAACCTACTAAAGTGATTGAAACATAAAGGGAAAGTAAGGGTAGTAACCCACTCACAACCTTTTCTATAAAGGATAAAATTATAATTATTTAAATTGTTGGAAGAATGAAATTTTGGATGATCCAAGGGTGAAGGGTATGAATTAAGAGATCAATAAACTAATTAATGGTTAAACATAGTTTAATATTTCTAATGAGAATCAAACACACTTTTTTATAAAACTTTTTCAAATTACAAATCTACCCTTAAGCCCCAAGAGCTCAGTAGTGATATAGGTTTGATTTAATATCATTTGAGGAATTGTTAAGAAACACACATAAGTAAGAGTGAAACATCTCAAAGCTCAACAAGCTTATACCCAATTGTGAGACAAGAGTGTAAAATTGCTTAATGGTCAAATATAACCCTATGGGTGGTTATCTATACAACTCTTCACATAACATTAAGTGGATAATCATTTTACTTACTCATGGGCTAATTAAGACATCAAGATTACACTGAGCATCATTGCAACCTAAAAGACTCCTAACATAATTGGGACGATGTTAACCTCATTTTTTTAGGTCTGGTCAATCTCTTCTTTAGAAGCCTAGGATCTAACCATAAGACTTTCTTGTGGACTATCCTAGAGGACTAGTGATGACACCCACCTTATAGAAATTCTAGCCATTACTCTTTTTGAAGTTTTACATGTGTGATTTTGGTCTCTAGCACTTAGAAAGTAGGAACCAACATGAGAAACTTCAAATTGAGACTATTTAGGAATATGAGGCCTTAGGAGCATCCTCTAAATCTAGGTGGCATGGACTTGCACACACACACTTAAACCCACCAACTTCTCACACACCTCAAACCCTAATATCACTTACACTTAAGCCACCTCCTTACTTCTTTTGGAAACTCATGTGGGTGGACCCAAGCCCTCATCATTTGGCTAAGATGGCTAGGTCCAACATATAGAGAATCTAAAATGAGTCCACATATGGCTATTGTAGCTTTAGGGTGGCCTCATGGCTTGCTTGCTCACTCTTCCCAAATTTTCTCCATAATTACCAAAATACTTCCAAATTCTCAAATTCCTCCAAAATAGCCCAAATACCCAATTCTCCACCAAAAATCATTTAAAACCTTCCCAAGTTACCTAATTGCCCTAAAATTGGCAAAATTTCCCAAAAGTACCAAAATCTCTAATAATTCCCAAAATGCCCTTAAATGCCCAAATTTCACCCAAAATTCCCAAATTGCCCCCATTTCATCATTATCTCAAATTATCAAAACTCTTTATCTCCATTTATGAAATTCACCATGACATATTCCTGAGCCCAATTTCAAATACCCATGATCAATTTTCAAATGCCCAAATTCAAGCCTTTCATGAATAATTTCAAAAAGCCCATGATCCAAGCCCATCTTCCCTTATAATTCAAAAACCCACATGATAAACCTTCATCTCATCATATATTTAATTGAATTAATCCTTATGCTACCATAATTTATAATTGAAATCTTTCATATTAAGACTCATGAACATTTTCCATAAAGTACCCAAAAATTATAAAATCCCTTTTAATGAAAATTGTCCAAGCTAAGGACAAACCATGAAGCCTTACTCAAGCCACATGTGAGCCACCTTAGTCATGTACATGCCACCACTATTTAAGTGGCAAAGTTAGAACTCTATTTTAAGATCCCCTAAAAGCACTTAACTCTACTCATGTTTCACATAAACCCATATTTAAGCACTAATCTCTATGATTGAGACTTGTCCACCCAAGCCCCCATAAATCCTAATCCTCATGACAAGTAAGGTCAAAAAAAATTTCATACAGAGTCCAAACTATACAAAAAGTAATCCAAAGTCATTTCTCCCCAAAGAATATCAAGTTTCTCATGACAAATAATAATAATAATAATAATAATAATAATAATAATAATAATAATAATAATATATTAAAATTTAAGGGAGAAGAGAAAGAGCTTGCTTTTATTTTTATTATCCCCTCTCCATTATTCTATTTTTCCTCTCTCTCTCTCTCTCTCTCTCTTATATTTTGATTCCTTCCATTCTCCCTCCCTATTTTTCTTTTTTTTTTTCATTTGTATTTTAGTCGTGAGACTCATCATCCTTCTCCTATTTGATATTTTCCTGCTCTCCTCTCCACCTCCTCTCAAAAAAAAAAAACCCCCTGGAACTCCACACTTCCTCTTTTCTTCCACACCTAGCCGAGCAGCTTCCCATCATTCAAAAAAATAAAAATAAAAAAGAACAAACTCCCAAGCTTTTCCTGTCTCTCTTAGGTATTTACACTTACATTATCTATATCTTATGTATTTACTTTCATAAAATCAAGAATTTGTTACACACCACTCAAATCTTTTATATTTACATGCTCATAATTTTATTTCCTAAATTCTTACATACATGCTATGCAAATTTTATATATATTGTATGCACACCACTCAAATTTTATATATTTACATCAATACTACTTTATTCTTATGAATTTATGCATCTACCACCTAAACTTTTATATTCACATGCATGGAGTCATTCAATGCAACTAGACATTTTGGAAGGTTCTCTTATGAAGGGATATGTCTCTTGCATCAAAGACATGTCTTTTGAAATTCAAAAGGTTGACTTTTGGATAGAATTTTGGAGAGAATTTTGAATTCTTTTTGGAGGAAGACAAGCTCTAATAAAAGGAGGGAAGTGTAGGGCATGAAGGAGCAAGCGTAAGAGAGTATAGGAGCAGTGAAGGAAGAGAGTTCGAAGGTTCAAAGGAGGTGTGAAGAGAGAGAGAGAGAGAGAAAGTCAAGGGCTTGGAGATTTTCTTCTAGGGTTGTAAGAGGAGAGGGAAAGTGAGAGATTTCTCCTTCATTACACTTCTAAGAGAGAATTGAGAGTGATTGTAAAGAGGAAAAGTGCTTGAAAAGAACTACTAGGGACTTTCTTGGGAAGGATTGTGAGATAAGTTGCGTCTGTTATGTCTTTGTTTTTGTAAACTCATTTTTATATATGAAATCTGTGTTTTGTTGTTTCATTCTCGTGAATTCTGAGTTATCTTCTTTATCTTCTCCTTACTTTGAGATATGGTTTTTTGAAGAATTGAATTTGTTTTATACGGTTTTAAATGTCAAAAATTTGTCATGATTTGAACTCCAATCTTCATTTACTTTTCGATCTAACCAATTGAAATGTTAAAATGAGTTGAGGAACATATGATCCAAAAGGACTTTGATTTTTACAACATACTGAGAGTCACATTTGGTTCCATGAGAGAGAATGTCATCAATGGGGTTGAGTGTAAATAAATAGAGAAATATACTTTGTCGGATGCATAATTGGAGATTTTAAGGTGACATATTAAAATCCCAAATTTGGTCCAGTTGATTGGAAACTAATGCAAGATTGTTAGCTCTCAGGTGAGGGAGTAGTAGGAGCTCTGGAGTGGTAACCAGTATTTACCCAACCTAACCATGAAATTAGGGACCAAACTCTGGATAAGTCAATGTTCTTTATACACTTGTAAGAGCGTAAAGAATATGATTGATTCTATTTGACAAAAAATAAATTTATATATTTGTAAATAATTTTAATTTCTTCATAATCCATATACCAATTGTAAAGGGGAAGGATGCTTTCTTAAATTTGAACTCTTAATCACAAAAATTTTGTTTAGATTTCGTAATTTTACTTTTGAACGTTTAGCAATTAGTTTAATTAACTTAGTTCTTTTAACTGCATTTTATTTAGCATACACTTAATTGCTTTAGAATCAAATTTCATACTTTAGTTTTGTAGTTTGAATTTTATTTTACATTATAATCATAATAATTTACTTATAAGCATTTCTAACTTCCCTGTGAGATTGATATCTAGGACTCCATTAGAGCCCTTTATTATTTGAGTGATACATATACTTGTGTTATTATTAGGGGATTTGACAATTTAAATATTTTTAAAAGATAAAATTATTTTTATTAATGTTATTTTTGTTGGGGTTATATGGCATTTTTATTATTATAACAATTGTGTGTATTTTTTAATATTGAAAAATATTTGCAAAAGTAACAGATAAAAATTTGCTGCATTAGAGGCACACTACGGCAGGCCACCAACCTAACAATATTTCATGTTCATATATAAAACCCTAAACTTGAAGATGTTACGTCAAGGAATTTGGAGCAAATTTTATGGGCAACACGATGAGGAAGCAGGTGGACGAAGGACAGCTTCAAGCAACAAAACAAGACAAAACATTAAGCAGATCTACTTCAACAAATTTTTTCTTAGACTTAAGCAACATGACCTATAAGAACTGAAGGTGGGTTGTCTAGTATGACGTAAATCCTCACACTATCTTTAGGCTTTTGCACAATCATGTTGTGTAATATAAGTCCTAACTCTTTTTAGGATTCTGAGGTTATCGTTTGGTACAACATAAATCCTTCTATCTTTTCAATCTACTTGCATGATTAGATAATTTGTAAGTGTAAGCCCTAAATAAATAAAATCGACAGAAGTGAACATTTAAAAATTATCATCTTTAAAATGTGTAGCTAAATAATGGGATAATTTGGGAAGTCACCGATGTTCTCCTCAGAATCTGTGTCATCCCCTACTCTTCCCTCCTTTAGACTCCTAAAATAACTGTTCCTATTAGGTCTTTTCCCACTTGACTTTCCATGTCTAATCTTGAAAACCTAAACATTGAATTTGTCAATATGGATCCACTAATCTTAATTGAGAGTTTTCTTAGGGGGATTCGATCATTTAATATGTAATTAACTATAGGGGCTTGTCTTTATATGAAACTTGGAACACAAGTAAAATAAACCCTACTTAGTTTTTATATTAGGTTGGGGAACTTGTCAGTCACACATAGAAGGTTCACAGACCAAACAAATGTCATAAATTTTTTTTCTTATGTAATCTAGCTCACCGTCAAGTAGTATGCCTATATCTTAGGTTAGTGTATTATTTGTGGTGTTGCGCTTGATTACTTAAACTATTAAGCATATGAGATCTCCCTTGTCTCATTTTTCAATATTAAAAATACTTTTTTTAAAATCAAAATTATATACATATTAAATTAAACTATTTCGAGAAAAAGGTTGACCGACACAAGTATGCCGCTCAATCCAAGACGTTAATTCACTTGCCACCACATTGATTCACATAATCATTCCTTATTATGAGCAAGCTCCCCCCCCCCCCCCCCCCCCCCCCCCCCCCCCCCCCCCCCCCCCCCCCCCCCCCCCCACCCCC
>JXCR01143838.1:51248-102802 GCA_002079205.1 Phalaenopsis hybrid cultivar | reverse complement strand
CTATCGGGCATATAATTGGAGATTTTAGAGTGACAGACTAAAATCCCCAATTCGGTCCTATCTTTTGGGTGCTGAAGTGTAGATGTTAGCCCTCAAGCGAGGGGACTGTGGGAGCTCCGAAGTGAGAGACGGTATCCTCCCAACCTAGCCGCAGATTCAGTAAACAAGTGTAGGATTAGTCAATGTTCTTTATGCCTGGACCAAAGGGTAAAGAATAGGTATGNGTATGCTCCTATTTGACACAATATAAATTGAACTAATTCATTTTATCCATTCACTATAATTTCTCCACAAGGAGAAGGATGCTTTTTTATATATTGAATATCATAATTTAACCCTACTTTCTATCATTAGTTATTTACTAGTTATCCAAATTATCTACTTATTTCAATTGCTTATTAGTGACAGATAAGTAGTTATTTATTAGTTATCCAAATTATCTACTTATTTCAATTGCCTATTAGTGACAGATAAGCAACTTGAACGCCGTCGTTGTAGTTGAAGTATTACTTTTTATTAAGCCTTAGTCCGCAGTATTTTATTTCTCCCTGTGGGATCGATATCTAGGACTCCATTAGAGCCCTATATTACTTGAGCGATATGTATTCTTGCGTTGACAAATTCGACTATGACATTATTGAATATTATATCTATACATCTTTATTAAATCAAACACATATATATAAATTCACAGTCAAGATTTTGACACTATTGCTGGAATTTAGATCTTCTAGTAGCGTCATCAAATTCTTGTAATTATTGATTTACAAAAAGAAAAAGGTCGGTCACCCATGCATTGATTAAAACCCAATTACACCCATCCGAGCTGGCTAGCTCTAATTAGCATTTGGCACTTTGCAGCCCTCCATATAAGCTATTAATTGCACCCATTGATTGCCTCTAGTAGCTACCCCAAGCTCCTCTATTTAAATAGCCCCCTCCATGGCCAAAGGAGAGGGCATCAAAATACTTGGGGAAACTCTACCAAAATCTCACCAGAGACTCTTCAAGAACTCCTCAGGTCAAGCCCACCATTTTCCCCCTCTGGTTCCCCATGTGAGAGCCCAATTTTGAGCTCAAAATTTCAACTTGAGTCAGGATAGATTTCTCCAAACTTTCACACTCTACCTAACTTCAATCAAATGTGCACACACCATCCCCACAGTGAAAGGAGTTGATTCCCCATAGAATCCCCATCACAAAGAGCCCCTAGCATAGACTTTGATCAAAACCTGAAATCGAGCTTGGTCAAAAACATAGTTAGACAATTCACCAGGGCCCGAGAATTCATCTAGAGGTTTGTTGGATCCAATCGAAGCTACCACAACCATCTGATTGAGGTCTCCCCTCTCAGACAAAGGTATTGAATCTCAACCCTAAACCAAGCTCATTTTGATTCTCCATGTGTAATGGCTTGATTTCATGCTTGATCAACCATATAGATATGCTATTATTGAGTAGATGAAGGTTTAAAAAAAAACCTCATGCAATTTGGTTGAGTCTAGACGAAGATCTTAAGGTTTTTATTTGAACGGTTCTCGGGCTAGGCTATTTGGGAACGATAACGGGAAGCAATCCGATTGCACGTTTATTTAATCAACAGAGGAGATCAAGTCAGACAAATCTTTGGTGCGAAAAGGCAGGTCGTGTGACAGCTGAGGTGGATGATAGAGTCAAATGGTGGAGCGCCGCGTGTGAGTTTGGAACCGCCGTAGGTTGAGTTAGCGTCGCGTATTAAAGTAGGAAAATATGGTTTTTTTTAATTTATTTAAATGCATGATCTTCAAAAATCCATATATTTCTCTAAAATAATTATAAAAATAAAATAAAAATATCATCTTGCTCAGTGGACAGATGAGAGTAATGTGGACTAACAATAAAAAATTATTTGCTAATTATATAATTTTTAATTAATTAAATACTCTCTGAGGTATTTTAATTCATTATGATTAAATAATAATCACCATAGCTTGAAATTTTTAGGGTTGGTTCCTCATGATAGAGGGCCTCTTCTCTGATTTTTTCAGAGTCAAAGAGCACATCTGTGCTCTAACCCTAATTTTCAAGCCTAAGCGGCTATTTAGGCCTTATTTTATCATATAAATTAAAATATCCCTCATAAAATTATGGGATCAATTTTGTTAGGCTTTCTATGGTCAGAGGAGCTTATGAAAAATATTTCGATGATTTGAATAATTTTGTATATTCCTGTTATTAATTGAATATTTTTTACCTTCTATTAATTTATTTAAATTAAACGTAAATTGAAAATTGACAAAATCAACTCTACATTGTTCATAAAAATCATTTTAACTCAACATAAAAATATTTCAAATTTGTTTAAGTTGATTTGGCCATTAAAGTGGATTTTGTAAGTAAAAATAGTATTTTTGCACAAAATAACTTATATTAAATTAAATAAGCTTAGAAAAATTATGAAAAATAGTTTTCTGAATTCTTTGTGATCAGGGGCATTTAATAAAAATAAAATCTATTTTTGTGAAAAATACTTTATTTTTAAAGTATATTTTGAATTAAAAATAATTAACATAATCAAAATTTTCAAAAATAAAAAGAATAGCTAGAAATGTGGCAATTATTCCCTGATCACTTGAGACCCCTTAAAATATTTTTCTTAATTTTTCTAAATTAAAAATAAATTTTTTAAAGATCTAAAATGTATTTTCCTTATTTTCTCACAATGATAATAATAATAAATTAAATCTAAATCATAAAAATATAAATTTTGTTCATTTGAGTTTCTTGAACTTATGAGGGTTCAATAAAAGGTTAAAAGTGATGTTTGAAGATTAAAACATATTTTGTATTTAAAAAATCATTAAAAATGACATTTAAATAGTTATAATAATTAGAATATTTTTTAAAAAATCATAAAATTTTGTCTAAGTATTCTTCTAAACTAGGGAAACCTCCAATAATTTTCCGATAAATTAAAACTTCATTTTGATTAATTAAATAAATTAACATTTAAATTAAATCAAATTTTGAAAAATCATACTTTCCTCTCTGATATTTTAGTTAATCCATGGATAGGATACTCAAATATTTTCAAGGCTATTTGAATTTTGCTTGAAGAATTATAAGGTGAGGAGCCCCAAGGACAGGATAGAAATTTTAAGCTTTAGTGCCTTATTCGGAATTTAGGGTTAACCATTGGGGATGGGTAATTTTGATCCTTAATAAATATATTGTATGATTGAAATGCAATGGATTAAAGGTAGAAACCAACTTGTCACATTTGCATAATAAGAATAAAATTGTATTTTCTTGAATTACCTCTTTGGAAGTTAACCAAAAATTAAATGATTCTAAAGTGATGGGTTTAAACTAAGAAGATGATAATGCATTTACTTCTAGCCCATGATTGTTGATAAATGATTTTTTGATAAGGATACCTATCATTTAAATTAAAGTTTTTTTTGATAATTACAACTTCCTCTTTTGAGATTGTTAAGGGCTTGGTAGTGAGCTAAGCATAATATTTAAACCTATTCATTGGAGTTTAAAAATGATTAATGATTAACACCTTTTAAGCACTCCAAGCCCATTTTTGTGATGAGCACCAAATCTTTAATAACTTGAGCTAGCCTTAGGGGCATTCATCCATATAATCTTTAAAGTAAAATATTAAATTGATTAAGCATCTTATCCTTGGGATAATTGAAATTTCCAGTTTCACTGGCCAACGGGGTAGTCACACTCTAACCTTGGATGATTAATGAAATAATATGATAATGTTCTAAATGAACTCGAAATAATTCAAGAGATCCTCGAAGTAGTTCATGATCATTCTCCGAACACTTTGAGATCTTTTGGATATTTTAAAGGGCAAAGTAAACTTGTCATATTTCATTCTAAAATCACCCAATAAGATCTTCGGAGGCTCAATAAAGTCGTAACTTGGGGTCTGGTAGCTATACCTTCATCTACTCCAGAAATTTCAACTCTTTGAAAATTTATATCTATACACTGCCAAAGCTAACCTTTCAAGTGGAGGAACAAGAAGAACCGACAGATAAACTTTTAAATTATTGCATTTACCTTTCCGTATTTCTTGTCTTGAACTTGCATGTTAAAAAATGTTCACCCTGCATGCCAAAATCAAAATTGTTGGGATAACCGCACAACTAAAAACAAAATTTAAAAATCAAACAAGACAAAATTCACTGTCACAACATTCAAAATATAAGACAACTCAAAATTTAATCACAAACATCAAAAAATAAAAATTGCAACAAAAATTAAGATGTCTCTATCGGATGATCGGGAATCCCTCGGAGGAGGTAACCTTTGGTTGCTAACGAGACTTCCCACGACATAAATGAAATCATGGAACTCATTAAGTTGAGTTTAGTAAATTCATTTGGACTAAGTGAATCTGAAAGAAAATAATGGTGTCGGAACGAGAGAACTATAGGATTCTAACCGACGTCGCTCTAATCAACTGTAACATCCCTTATAATATTTAAATAAGTATAAACTTAAAATATTTGATTTGACATCAAGACTTGACACACTAGAAAACTTAAAATCGCCACGACAAGGAGCTTAGAGCTAACATTGTGAGCAGCACAATCATCTTTAACAGCAAAAGATACATGCATCAGCTAAACCATTCTTTATTTAGAATCAAACAACCAAGCCATAGAACTTCAAGGTTGTCCGCCTAGTGCAACATAAATCATCAACTTATCTTTAGGCTTTTGTATAGCTCTGCTACACAATATAAGCTCTAACTTGTTTTAGGATTCCGAGGTTGTCGTTCGTCACGACCTAAATCCTCAATCTTTCAGGTTATTTGTGTGATCGTTTCACACGAATGTAAGTCCTAATTAATAAAATTGGTAGGATAAAACATTTAAATATTTCTCCTCTAAATTGAAGCCAAACCATAGGGTAGCTTGGGAAGTCACGAGACCCTTCTTCAGATCTATGATATCGCCCAGTCTCTCCTCTTTTGAATTATACAATATGTGTTCCAAATTTGAGTCATTCTCCTTTCACACATATTTGTCTGATTTCATTGAAAAATCTTATTCCTATTAACTCCTTGTAGATAATATTCTCTGATTTTTATCGAGAGTTTTCTTAGGTGACTTTGATTATCTAAAATGTAATTAACTATAAGGGCTTGCTCTTATAGGAAGTTTTTCCAAACTGAGCTTAGCATAAACCCTATTTAATTTTTTTATTTTAAATAAAGTAACTTATTGGCTTATAAATAAAATTATTTTCACAGAACAAACAGATGTCTTTCATAGTTTATTTGATTGAGCTTCACTCTTAAGTCTTGTGTTTATTTTTCAAGATATATACATGACTTGAGGTGTAGTACTCTTTCATTTAAACTATGAAATATATGGAATCAATTTGATTTCATTTTTTTCTAAAAATTAAATGTCTTTCTGAAGCGGGCGACGGGATTTCGATTATGGCGACCGACAGCTTCCAACTTTTAAGTGCCGACAAAGCCACATGGAAGCCATGAAGCCATGTACAAGCCTCATGTGAGCCATCATGCCAAAAAAGCGAACTAGGAACCCTCTTTCAAGATCCCCAAAAAAGTGCTTAGCCTCTCTAATGATTCAATTAAAACTTAAAATTAATTTAAATCCAAATGATGGGGAGTTGACCACACTAATGAAGTTGATCACCACCAGCCTTAGCTACCTTTGTGGATAAACCAAACCCAAACACATAACTTGAACATCCCAAACTCCCTAAAATCAATTCAAACCCTTTACTCTTAAATTTAACCCTTAGACACATGACACCACGCAATTGACTTCAGAACTCTCCACCCCTGAGCTTCTTCAGCCAGATGGTGACCTCCCATGGCCTGGTCGACCACCATGGTCGCCCAAAAATCCAAACTGAGGGTCACCACCATGGCCCAAACTCAAAATTCTACCCAATGTGGTTCACTCCAATTGGATTCTTGTCTCCACCTCAGCACCACATAAGCACCATTTTCCACCCACTAGACAACCCAATTAAACCTTAATTCTTGGCCTATAAATACACTAACCCATCACGGTCAAAGGGAAGAAACACACAAACCTTGGAAGCTTTGCCAAAATGATTTCAAACTTTTATCACACTCATACCAAAGTCATCCCAATCATTTTTAGCCCTTCTTTCCCACTGAGAAACCCTATATTTAAAGCTCAAAACATGGAATTTTTTTTTCATTACACCAAACTCCACAAAACTCCAAAATAACCCTTGCAAAAGCTTCCCCAAAGCCTAAAATTAGTTTTCCAATCAAAGGCCCCTTTCCCGAGCCCTCTACCATAGCTCTAGACCACAACTGATCCACCATTTTGTTTAGGCCATACCTAGACCCAAACATAGAGAAAATAAACACTTGGAGGAGGTTCTTGGAACCAAGGCAAAGCTTCTCAACCCATCCAGTTGAGCCTCGGCTCTTGAACAAAGGTATAGCTTGAAAACTCTCATTTTTGCCTCGGTTTGGTCTCTTATGAAAAGAATGAACAATCCATGTCCACCTAGCCATATAGAAGTGTTCTCTTCACTCAAATGAAGGTGTAGGAACAAACCCTGATCTTTTTGGTTAATTATCGAGAGGGATCTAAGCACTTGAGTGTGGACAGTTCTTTGGTTAGGGCTCATTTAGGATGATGAACGGATGTCATCCATTCACATGTATTTGAAATGAATGGCTTAGATCAATGGGAATTAAGGATCAAACCAATACAACACATGATCATGGGCACACATAGCAGCCAAGTGTAAAGTGCACCAATGGAGCGATGACGCTTGACTTTCGAAGATGCAAAGGATGAGGTGGTTGCTGTGTGGTTAAGTAGGAATATAAGAGTATTTTGATTTTCTTAAATCCAGAAAATGAAATATGCATTTAAAAATTCATAGCTTGGTGTAAGAAAATAAAAAAAATAAAATAAAAATACATTTGTGCTCAGTGAATAGAAGAGAATCCATTAAGCCTAAAATTTAAAAAAAAAAATCATTATGTACTTTGTGATTTTTAATTATTTATTTACTTTAAAACTTATTTAATCCATAATTCATTAAATATTTATCATCATGGCTTGAAATTCTTAAGGTTTGTTACTCTTGTTGTTAGGAATGCTCTAACCTTTTCAAGGTTAGAGAGCATCCCTAACCTTAAAATCCATAATTAATTAAGTTAGTCACCTCGATTTTAAGTAAAGAATTATAAAAAATAAAATATACATCAAATATTTATAAAATCCAGTTTAATGATTTCACTAAAGTCGGAGGACCTAAGAAAATTAAAAAATGGGATCTAAATTAAAAAAAAAAACATATTTTTTAATATTTTCCTACTTTAAAATCATAAAAAATTATAAAAAAATAAATATGTTCCAAAATATCATAAAAATCTCTTTGATTTAAGGAAATAACCCTAAAATGCTCCCATAAACATTTTAAAGGTAGAAAATTTACTTTAATCACCTATTTTTTTCTCATTATTTCACTAATTATCCATTAAAATACTTATAAAAAATAAAATAAAAATTAGAAAAACACAAAGTTAAGTCTGGTGAACTCGCTGAAGTCAGAGAGAGTTAGAGAAAATAAAATTGGAATTAGAATAAAAATTATTTTTTTTAGGTATTTTTCTAATTAAAAAGGATTTAAAATATTTAAATTTACAAAAATATAAATACATATCAAAATGTCACAAAATTTTCCCTAATTAGAGGCAACAACTTTTAAGTGTTTTTTTATTTTTTAGAGAATAAAAAATGTATTTTGGGTACTTAAATGTATTTTTTTATAATTTTATAAATTATTAAATAAAATAATTATAAAAAATAAAATTCAAAAAACATAAAATCAAGTTCTTTGAGTTCAATGAAGTTAGAGAGATTAATAAAAAAAGAATTATTTATTTATTTGTTTATTTTTTTATCAAAATAAGTTAAAAAATCATAAAAATTTAAAGACAATTCAGGTATTAAATTAAGATGATTAACCTACTAAAGTAATTGAAACATAAAGGGCAAGTAAGGGTAGTAACCCACTCGCAACCTTTTTTATAAAGGATAAAATTATAATTATTTAAATTGTTGGCTATAGGAAGAATGAAAATTTGGATGATCCAAGGGCGAGGGCATTAAGAGATCAATAAACTAATTAATGGTTAAACATAGTTCAATATTTCTAATGAGAATCAAACATACTTTTTCATAAAACTTTTTCAAATTACAAATCTACCCTTAAGCTCCAAGAGCTCAGTAGTGATACAAGTTTGATTTAATATTTGAAAAATTGTTAAGAAACACACATAAGTAAGAGTGAAACATCCCAAAGCTTAACAAGCTTAAACCCAATTGTGGGACAAGAGTGTAAAATTCCTTAATGGTCAAATATACCCCTAGGGGTGCTTATTTATACAACTCTTAACATAACATTAAGTGAATAATCATTTTCTTTACTCGTGGCTAATTAAGACATCAAGATCACACTAAGCACCATTGCAACCTAACAGACTCCTAACATAACTGGGACGATGTTAACCTAAAAGACCATTTTCCATAAAGTAACAAAAAATTCTAAAATCCCTTTTCATGAAAATTGTCCAAGCTAAGGACAAACCATGAAGCCTTACTCAAGCTACATGTGAGCCACCTTAGTCATGTGCATGTCACCACTATTTAAGTGGAAAAGGTAGAACTCTATTTTAAGATCCCTTAAAAGCACTTAACTCTACTCATGTTTCACCTAAACCCATATTTAAGCACTAATCTCTATGATTGATACTTGTCCACTCAAGCCCCCATAAAGCCTAATCCTCATGAAAAGTAAGGTCAAACAATTTTCATACAAAGTCCAAAACTATACAAAAAGTAATCCAAAGTCATTTTTCCCCAAAGAAAATCAAATCTCTCATGACAAATAATAATAATAATAATAATAATAATAATAATAATAATAATAATAATAGAATATATATTAAAATTTAAGGGAGAAGAGAAAGTGTTTACTTTTATTTTTATTATCCCTCTCCATTATTTTATTTTTCCTCTCTCTCTCTCTCTCTTATATTTTGATTCCCTCCATTCTCCCTCTCTATTTTTCTTTCTTTCCATTTGTATTTTAGTCGTGAGCCTCATCCTCCTTCTCCTATTTGATATTTTCCTGCTCTCCTCTCCACATCCTCTCGCAAAAAAAAAACCCCAAAACTCCACACTTCCTCTCTTCTTCCACACCTAGCCATGCAACTTCCCCTCTTTCAAAAAAATAAAAATAAAAAATGAACAAACTCCCAAGCTTTCCCTCTCTTCATTATCTTATCTAAACCTTATGTATTTACTTTCATAAAATCAAGAATTTGTTACACGCCACTCAAATCTTATATATTTACATGCTCATAATTTNTTAATGGTCAAATATACCCCTAGGGGTGCTTATTTATACAACTCTTAACATAACATTAAGTGAATAATCATTCTCCTTACTCATGGGCTAATTAGGAAATCAAGATTACACTGAGCACCATTGCAACCTAGAAAACTCCTAACATAATTGGGACGATGTTAACCTCATTTTTTTTTTAGGTATGGTCAATCTCTTCTTTAGAAGTCTAAGATCTAACCATAAGACTTTCTTGTTGACTATCTTAGAGGACTATTAATAACACCCACCTTATAGAAATTTTAGCCATTTCCTTACTCTTTTTGAAGTTTTACATGTGTGATTTTGGTCTCTAGCACTTAGAAAGTTGGAACCAACATGAGAAAGCTCAAATTGAGACCATTTAGGAATATGAGGCCTTAGGAGCATCCTCTGACTCTAGGTGGCATGGACTTGCACACACACACTTGAACCCACCAACTTCTCACACACCTCAAACCCTAATAGCACTTACACTTAACCCACCTCCTTACTCCTTTTGGAAACTCATGTGGGTGGACCCAAGCCCTCAACATTTGGCTAAGATGGCTAGGACCAGCATATAGAGAATCTAAAATGAGTCCACATATGGCTATTGTAGCTTTAGGGTGTCTTCATGGCTTGCTTGCTCACTCTTCCCAAAATTTCTCCATAATTACCAAAATACTTCCAAATTCTCAAACTCCTCCAAAATAGCCCAAATACCCAATTCTCCAACAAAAATCAGTTAAAACCTTCCCAAGTTACCTAATTACCCTAAAATTGGCAAAATTTCCCAAAAGTACCAAAATCTCTAATAATTCCCAAAATGCCCCTAAATGCCCAAATTTCACCCAAAATTCCCAAATTGCCCCCATTTCATCATTATCTTAAATTATCAAAACTCTTTATCTCAATTTATGAAATTCACCATGACATATTCCTGAGCCCAATTTCAAATACACATGATCAATTTTCAAATGCCCAAATTCAAGTCCTTCATGAATAATTTCAAAAAGCCCATGATCCAAGCCCATCTTCCCTTATAATTCAAAAGCCCACAGGATAAACCTTCATCTCATTATCTATTTAATTGAATTAATCCTTATGCTACCATACATTATAATTGAAATCTTTCATATTAAGACTCATGACCATTTTCCATAAAGTACCCAAAAATTATAAAACCCCTTTTCATGAAAATTGTCCAAGCTAAGGAAAAACCATGAAGCCTTACTCAAGCCACATGCGAGCCACCTTAGTCATGTACATGCCACCACTATTTAAGTGGCAAAGGTAGAACTCTATTTTAAGATCCCCTAAAAGCACTTAACTCTACTCATGTTTCACTTAAACCCATATTTAAGCACTAATCTCTATGATTGAGAATTGTCCACCCAAGCTCCCATAAAGCCTAATCCTCATGACAAGTATGGTCAAACAATTATCATACAAAGTCCAAAACTATACAAAAAGTAATCCAAAGTCATTTCTCTCCAAAGAAAATTGAATCTCTCATGACAAATAATAATAATAATAATAATAATAATAATATATTATATATTAAAATTTAAGGGAGAAGAGAAAGAGCTTGCTTTTATTTTTATTATCTCCTCTCCATTATTTTATTTTTCCTCTCTCTCTCTCTCTCTCTCTCTCTCTCTCTCTCTTATATTTTGATTCCCTCCATTCTCCCTCTCTATTTTTCTTTTTTTTCATTTGAACTTTCATCGTGAGCCTCATCCTCCTTCTCTTATTTGATATTTTCCTGCTCTCCTCTCCACCTCCTCTCCCAAGAAAAAACCCCCAAAAATCCACACTTCCTGTCTTCTTCCACACCTAGCCGAGCAGCTTCCCCTCATTCAAAAAAATAAAAATTAAAATAGAACAAACTCCCAAGATTTCCCTCTCTCTCTTAGGTATTTACACTTACATTATCTAAATCTTATGTATTTACTTTCCTAAAATCAAGAATTTGTTACACACCACTCAAATCTTATATATTTACATGCTCTTAATTTTATTTCCTAAATTCATACATACATGCTATGCAAATTTTATATATATTGTATGCACACCACACAAATTCTATATATTTACATCCATACTACTTTATTCTTATGGATTTATACATTTACCACCTAAACTTTTATATTCACATTCATGGTGTGGTTCAATGCAACTAGACACTTTGGAAAGTTCTCTTATGAAGGGATATGTCTCTTGGATCAAAAGACGTATCTTTTAAAATTCAAAAGGGTTGACTTTTGGATAGAATTTTGGAGAGAATTTTGAATTCTTTTTGGAGGAAGACAACCTTAATAAAAGGAGGGAAGTGTAGGGAATGAAGGAGCGAGCGTAAGAGAGCGTAGGAGCAGTGAAGGAAGAGAGTTTGAAGGTTCATAGGAGGTTTGAAGGGAGAGAGAGAGAAAGTCAAGGGCTTGGAGATTTTTTTCTAGAGCATGAAAGGCAAGAGGAAGAGATAGAGAGAGAAAGTCAAGGGCTTGGAGATTTTCTTCTAGGGTTAAAGAGGAGAGGGAAAGTGAGAGATTTCTTCTTCATTACACTTCTAAGAGAGAATTGAGAGTGATTGTAAAGAGGAAAAATGCTTGAAAAGAACTACTAAGGACTTGCTTGGGAAGAATTGTGAGATAAGTTGTGTCTTTTATTTCTTTGTTTTTGTAAACCAGTTTTATATATGAAATCTGTGTTTTGTTGTTTCCTTCTTGTGAATTTTGAGTAGTCTTCTTTATCTTCTCCTTATTTTGAGATATGGTTTTGTGAAGAATTGAATTTGTTTTATACGATTTTAAATGTAAAAATTTTGTGATTATTTGAACTCTGATCATCATTTACTTTTGGATCTGATCAATTAAAATGTTAAAATGAGTTGAGAAACATATGATCCAAAAGGACTTTGATTTTTACAACATAGTGAGAGTCACATTTTATTCCATGAGAGAGAATGTAATCCATGGGGTTGAGTGAAAATAAATATAGAAATATACTTTGTTGGATGAATAATTGGAGATTTTAAGGTGACAAATTAAAATCCCAAATTTGGTCCAGTTGATTGGAAATTAATGCAAGATTGTTAGCCCTCGGGTGGGAGAGTTGTGGGAGCTTTGGAGTGGCAGCCAATATCTACCCAACCTAACTTTGGAATTAAGGACCAAACTCTGGATTAGTTAATGTTCTTTATACACTTGGAAGAGCATAAATAATAAGATTGCTTTCATTTGACACAAAACAATTTTATATATTTGTAAATAGTTTTAATTTCCTCATAATCCATATACCCATTCCTGAATAATTGCATTTTATTTAGTATACACTTAATTGCTTTAGATTCAAATTTCATACTTTAGTTTTGTAGTTTGAATTTTGTTTTACATTATAGTCATAATAATTTACCAATAAGCATTTCCAACTTCCTTGTGAGATCGATATCCAGGACTCCATTAGAGCCCTTTATTACTTGAACGATACACATGCTTGTGTTATTATTAGGGGATTTGATAGTTTAAATATTTTTAAAGCTAAAATTATTTTTATTAATGTTATTTTTGTTGGGGTTATATTGCATTTTTATTATTATAACAATTGTGTGTATTTTTTAATATTGAAAAATATTTGCAAAAGTAACAGACAAAAATCTGTCGCATTAAAGGCACACTGCGGCAGACCACCAACTTAACAATATTTCATGTTCACATATAAATCCCTAAACTTGAAGATGCTACGTCAAGGAGGTTGGAGCAAATTTTAAGGGCAACACGACGAGGAAGCAAGTGGACGAAGAACAACTTCAAGAAATAAAACAAGACAAAACATTAAGTAGATCTACTTCAACAATTTTTTACTTAGACTTAAGTAACATGACCTATAAGAACTAAAGGTGGGTTGTCTAGCATGACGTAAATCCTCACGGTATCTTTAGGCTTTTGTACAATCTTATTTTGTAATATAAGTCATAACTCATTTTAGGATTCTGAGGTTATCGTTTGGTACAACATAAATCCTTCTATCTTCTCAGTCTACTTGCATGATTAGGTATTATGCAAGTGTAAGCCCTAAATAAATAAAATTGACAAAAGTGAACATTTAAATATTATCATCTTTAAAATGTGTAGCTAAATAATGGGATAATTTGGGAAGTCGCCGACGTTCTCCTCAGAATCTATGTCCTCCACTACTCTTCCCTCCTTCATACTCTTAAAATAACTGTTCCTATTAGGTCTTTTCCCACTTGACTTTTCATGTCTAATCTTGAAAACCTAAACATTGAATTTGTCAATACAGATCCACTGATCTTAATCGAGAGTTTTCTTAGGTGGATTTGGTCATTTAAAATGTAATTAACTATAAGGACTTGTCTTTATAAGGAACTTGGAACTCAAGTAAAATAAACCATACCTAGTCTTTATATTAGGTTGGGAAACTTGTCGGTCACACATGGAAGGTTTGCATACCAAACATATGCCATAAATTTTTTTTCTTATATAATCTAGCTCACTGTCAAGTAGTATGCCTATCTCTTAGGTTAGTGTATTATTTGTGGTGTTGCGCTCGATTACTTAAACAATTAAGCATATGAGATCTCCTTTGTCTCATTTTTCAACATTAAAAATACTATTTTTAAAATAAAAATTATATAAATATTAAATTAAAATATTTTGAGAAAAGGTTGACCGACAAAAGTATGCCACTCAAGCCAAGATGTTAAGTCACTTGCCACCACANGCATACACTTAATTGCTTTAGATTCAAATTTCATACTTTAGTTTTGTAGTTTGAATTTTGTTTTACATTATAATCATAATAATTTACCTATAAGCATTTCCAACTTCCCTGTGAGATTGATATCTAGGACTCTATTAGAGCCCTTTATTACTTGAACAATACATATACTTATGTTATTATTAAGGGATTTGACAGTTTAAATATTTTTAAAAGATAAATTTATTTTTATTAATGTTATTTTTGTTGGGGTTATATTGAATTTTTATTATTATAAAAATTGTGTGTATTTTTTAATATTGAAAAATANGAAAATATGTGAGAAGACAATTAAATGAAAAGCCCCATCATTTGAACATATAACATGGATGAAAATATTGAGAGATTTAAGAGAAATAAAAAATGATAGATTTAAAATTAAATAAATAAACATGTAAAAGAGAAGTATAAATTTAATTTTTTTGGTGGATTTTAGAATAAAAAATGCAAATATGTGAGAAGATGAAGGAAGTTTGACTTTACATGATGAACACTTGAAATAAGATAAGAAAAGATGATTCATACCTTTACTTTGATGTGAATTCCTTGAATCTGATGTTCTTCCTAATTGCCTTGATGTTGCGCTATTTTTTGCCTTGGGGAAGAGAAGAAAGGTCACAATTGGTGGCCTGGAGAGGGAATTGCGAGAGAAGGAAGAGAGGAATGAAAATGAGGGAGATGAAAAGAAGTAGTGAGGAATGAATGGGATGGAACGATGGGGAGTTGTGAGGTTTTCAGTCAAACTGTGAAGTTAGTAGGGGCGGTTGGTTTTGAGAAAACGATGGTTATAAGGGATGGAGGACTAGGATTAGATGTGGGAGGGTTGGGGGGGAGCTTGATGATGTGGCATAATAAGGAATGATTCTGTGAATCAATGTGGTGGCAAGTGACTTAATGTCTTGGATTGAGCAGCATACTTCTGTCGGTCAACCTTTTCTCGAAATAGTTTAATTTAATATGTATATAATTTTGATTTTAAAAATAGTATTTTTAATGTTGAAAAATGAGACAAAGGAGATCTCATATGCTTAATAGTTTAAGTAATCGAGCGCACACCACAGATAATACACTAACCTAAGAGATAGGCATACTACTTGACGGTGAGTTAGATTACATAAGAAAAAAATTTTATGACATTTGTTTGGTCTGTGAACCTTCTATGTGTGACCGACAAGTTCCCCAACCTAATATAAAGACTATGTAGGGTTTATTTTGCTTGAGTTCCAAGTTCCTTATAAAGACAAGCCCCTATAGTTAATTACATCTTAAATGATCGAATCCACCTAAGAAAACTCTCAATTAAGATTAGTGGATCCGNAATTTATGCTTCTCTTTTACATGTTTATTTGTTTAATTTTAAATCTATCATCTTTTTATTTCTCTTAATTCCTCAATATTTTCATCCATGTTATGTGTTCAAATGATGGGGCTTTTCATTTAATTATCTTCTCACATATTTTCAATATTTTCATTTAATTATTTTACTAACTTAAATCCCTCAATATTTTCATTTAATACTCACATTATGTTGCATTGATGTTAACTGGTACAATTCACCATGTTTCATGCAAGATCATAGGGCTTTTCTATTAATTGCATTGTTCCATGTTTATGTGATATCATTTTGTTAAATTAGCTTGTTTACATGCCTAAAACTACAAAACTCATTTTTCCCCCTCTAATCATGTGATTTTGATTCCATTTTTTTGTAATTTGTTGAGTAAAAGTTTTATATGCAATTTCAAATGATGTCATGTCCAAAAGTATCAAAATCGAGAGCCATATAAAAGTGATACATTTTAATGAAAACCATAGGTCTTTTTTTATTCTTTGCTCATGTATTCCATCCTTAATTTGATAAAAACAAATTGACTCTTGATAAAATGATAAAACTATAAAAATGAACCCCACTAAAATGATAAAAATAAAACTTAAATCCATTTAATTACATTCTAATTTCCCTTAATCACCTTAACCGAAACTTTAAAGTGAATTAAAATATTTTTAATAACCTTATTAATCCATTAATTGTATATAAACTAATATTTAAATAACTTAAATTATGTGGTCGAAAATAGCATGCTGCTAATTATTTTACTAACTTATTAGTTAAATTAATTAACTTACAAATTAACTGATGAAGCTATAAAAGTTATTAATTAATTAATTAAAGTGTTAATATTTATTCAAAAAATTAAAAATTTAAGTGAAATTTAAGCAAATTCAATTGAACCATTATAACATAGTTTAACAATAAAATTACTTAATTAATTTAATTAATTAACATTAACCTATAAAAAGCTTTGTAAATTTATAAAGATTTTAAATTAATTAAAACTTAAAATTTAAGTCAATAAATAAATAATTAAATAATTAATCAATTCATGTAAAAAAATATAATTAAACATTAAACTTATCTTTCCTAAATTCTAAATTAAGAAATATGTGTATGCTTAAGAGAAATATGTACGTGTATGTTTTTTTGTACGCCTATGTAATATATAATGTGTGTGCATATGAATACTCACACACACACACACACACACACACACACACACACACACACACACACACACACACACTTATATAAACACATACTTAAAGAGAGCCCTATGGCTATTTCATGAAGAATAAAGCCATGTTTAAAATAGAAGAAATCAAATACGATATGTAAGTCTAATATTTCCGAGTATGAAATCTTAGACCACACAAGTTGAAAATAATGAGAAAGATAAATAAGAAAATTGAGGATGGAAAACTGAGTGCAAACCTTAGAAAAATTGTGAATCTTTGGAATAACCGACACCTTAAGAACTAAAACTGAAAAACCCTGAAAGAACCTTGATTTTTCTTCATAACTATTAAACTTTAAAATTAGACAAACAACTTATTAAAAAGTAAACCCCTCAAATAATTAAAATCAACCAACTCTAATTTTTCTCAAATATTGAACCTTACGATAGTCAACATAGATGAAAACCTAGGATCACATATATCCTAGAATAGTCTAGTCTAGAAGCCATATGTTAGTTTACTAGGCACTTAATAGATAAAATTAAGGATCAGGACATATAAAATAAAATAGCTTACCCCTTGGACTATAAGAGTATTCAGGAATGATGTAGCTCGTGCTATGAACACAAATACTTAAAATCACTTTATAGCGGGAAGGATTACCTTTAGTCTTTGCTATGAAGATAAGGGAGACCTCTTATTATTCTATTTGTCAATAGTCTAAGGCTATTTATGTAAGCAAGATGATAGAAAATTATAGGCATCTTGACCAGGTGTTTTTTTTAAATTTAGGTTAGTCTACCTATAACCTCTTGTTTTGAGATATTTAGTTTAGGGTTTCACCTCTACCTTGAAATCCTTACCTTATACTACCCTTTAANCCTGAATTGTTGTTTATTGTGATATTTGAAATGGGATCATATTAATGGTGCTTATGTCGAAAGGTCTCTTTCCCTTAATCATCTCCTCCCCACATGATCCGACTGCATTACCAATGTTATCCTCAAACAGGTGCTTATAATCCCCANACCTTAACCGAAACTTTAAAGTGAATTAAAATATTTTTAATAACCTAATTAATCCACTAATTGTATTTAAACTAATATTTAAATAACTTAAATTATGTGGTCGAAAATAACAGGCTGCTAATTATTTTACTAACTTATTAATTAAATTAATTAACTTGCAAATTAACTAATGAAGCTATAAAAGTTATTAATTAATTAATTAAAGTGTTAATATTTATTTAAAACATTAATAATTTAAGTGAAATTTAAGCAAATTCAATTGAACCATTATAACATAGTTTAATAATAAAATTACTTAATTAATTTAATTAATTAACATTAACCTATAAAAGCCTTAGTAAATTTATAAAGATTTTAAATTAATTAAAACTTAAAATTTAAGTCAATAAATAAATAATTAAATAATTAATCAATTCATGTAAAAAAATATAATTAAACATTAAACTTATCTTTCCTAAATTCTAAATTAAGAAATATGTGTATGCTTAAGAGAAATATGTATGTGTATGTTGTTTTGTATGCCTATGTAATATATAACGTGTGTGCATATGAACACACACACACACACACACACACACACATATAAACACATACTTAAAGAGAGCCCTATGGCTATTTCATGAAGAATAAAGCCATGTTTAAAAAAGAAGAAATCAAATATGATATGTAAGTATAATATTTCCGAGTATGAAATCTTAGACCACATCTATTGAAAATACTGAGAAAGATAAATAAGAAAATTGAGGATGGGAAATTGAGTGTAAACCCTAGAAAAATTGTGAATCTTTGGAATAACTGACACCCTAAGAANGTTACTACTACTAAAATTACATTCCATGTATTTAGGCTTAGTTTTACTCAACCGAAGGCCTTTAAACTCCAATATTGACCTCCATAATTCAAGTTTTTCCTGAACTTCTTCTCTAGTCTTATTAACAAAAAGGATATCATTAGCGAAAAGCACACACCAAGATATATCCTCCTATAAATGTCCAATAAGAGCATCCAAAACTAAAACAAAAAGATATGGGCTTAAAGCCTATCCCTAATGTAATCCAATAGAAATAGAGAAATATTTGGTCAATCCTCCTGTTCGAACACAAGTAACAGCTCTAGTATACATATCTTTAATGACTTGAATAGAATTCATTCAATGCATTTCTTCTCTGGAACTCTCCAATGGATATCTCTTGGAACCTTATCGTAAGCTTTTTCTAAATCAATAAAAATCATATGTAGATCCTCCTTATTCTCTTTGTACTTCTCCATCAAACCTCTCAATAAATGTATAGTTCCTTAGCAGACTTGCTCAGAATAAATTCAAACTGATTATGAGAAATCTGTCATAAATCTTAACATAAGTTCAATTATCCTCTCCTATAATTTTAAAGTATGACACATCAACTTAATTCCTCTATAATTTGCACACTCTTGTGCATTCCCTTTTTTCTTAAAAATGGGGACTAAAATACTCTTCCTCCATTTCTCGGACATCTTTTTAGTTTTTAAAATAATATTAAGAAGTTTACTAAGCCAAGAAACTCTCAAATGTCCTAAATATTCCAAACTTCAATTGGAATATCATCAAGTCAGAAAAACTTTTCACCCTTGATTTTAAAAGCCTCATCAACTTCTATTTTACTAATGTCGCGGTAAAAATGAAATATTTTATTATTATTAGTGATATTAAGATCACTACAGTCGATCGTATTTTCAAAAACTTCATTGAAAAGTCTATCAAAATAACTTACCCATCTATGTTAAATATCTTTCTCTAAGAAAAGCACATTTTGATGTTCATCTTTAATACACTTTATTTGAGTTAAATCATCCCTTTTATTTTCTCTTTGTTTGGCTAGTTTAAACAAATATTTTTACCCTCTTTAGTATCTAATCTATTATAAAAATCACTAAAAGTATATTTTTTAGCGTCAGAAATTGTTCTCTTAGACTCTCTATGGGTCATTTTATATTTTTCCCAATTCTCTAAGCTTTTACATCCAAACCAGTTTTTATAACATAACTTCTTATATTTTATCATTTCTTGCACATTTTTATTCGACCACCAACAATTTTTTTTATAAAAAATTTCCCTTTGATTCTTCAATTACAACTTTTGTCACTTGTTTAACAGTGTTTGTTACTTTATCCAACATAGAATTTGTTTTTTTATGAACATTTCAAATCTCGAAATCTAGAAATTACTCAATAAAATAATTGTATTTGTGTCTATTAGGTGTCCTGATCTAATTCTATAAATGGTACCCAATATTCTTTAGTTTGCAACTCATCATCTTGAAATCCAGAACTGGTAATCGATGTTGGGTATTTAAATTCTCACTAGGAATGACCTTACAATCATTATATTTTCGATGATCCCTTCTCATAATAAAATAATCAATTTGTGTATTTTTAGATCCATTCTTATAAGTAATAATATACTCATCTCTTTTCTTGAATAACATATTAGTAATAACAAAATCATACGTTACAGTAAAATCTAATATAGTTCTGCCTACTTCATTAATCACACCAAAACCGTAGCCACCATGAATATTTCTAAAAGTAACTACCACTCTACTGACATGTCCATTTAAATCTCCTCAATAGAAATTCTTTCTTCATGAGGTATCATTTATACTAAATCTTCTAGATCAATCCAAAATTTTTCTTTGGAACCTATATCTAAACCAACTTGAGGAGCATAAATACTTATAATATTAAAAATCTTAGTATCAACAACAATCTTAAAGGCTATAACTCTATCCCCAATTCTATTAATTTTTACAACATTATCTTTCAAAATCTTATATAATTACACCACCATTTCTAGTGTAACTTTTACCTGAATGGCACAATAAAACCTAAGCTATTAATCTATTTAGTCTTTTCTCCGACCCATTTAGTTTCTTGAATGAATAAGATATTTATCTTTCTATAAATCATAATATCATCTAATTTCATTAATTTATATGTTTGTGTACTTATATTTTAAGATCATATCATAATATTAGTTTCATGGACTAACTTCTTTACCTGCATTCATCCGTCATGTGGGAACTTTTGCTTATTTAACACTACCCCCGGATGCCGGTGTAGCGGCATTTGCACACCTTTCACTGTATTCAGATCATATAGTGCGTCACTTCCAGAGAACATCATAGCATTTACACAATGGTTAAAAGGAATCATGTCATGATTTTTCGACAAATTTTATGTTGACTATCGACTATCTAACACAATCCTTCACTTTTCACATCTGGAACTTGGACCCTCAAATAGCAGTGCTTGAACTAATTACATCTAAATGCAATAAATCAAATGCATAGCAAGTGAATGTACTAAGACTTTTCTAATATACTCCATTTCAATGCACAAAACAAATAATCAAAATTTTAACCATATTTATTTTCTGTACAATAAATTATGTTTACAACCAATCAAATTTTGAGTAAAAAGTAAACAAAACCAGTAGAAATATTGCCAAAACATAAAAGATAGGATTTCAATGACAAGCTATGCAGTGAATTCACTCAAGTAAATTAGTTCAAAGAAATCCAATCCAAACAAAAAAGTAGGGATTGTTTGGTACACTTAAGATCTAAGCAAGTTTTAGCTTAAATCTTGCCAAAAGAACTTTTGGGGACTTAAAATTCCATAGTTCTAATAAATTCAATTTCAAGTTAACAATTGGTTAAATCAAAAATTTATTAAATATGCAACTCATAAGAATTGAAAGATTCAAATCCCAAAGAAAATAGTAAAACAGCATGATTCAACATTAATCATGCCAAACAATTTATAGGTTTTAAACCTATCAAGGTTCACTAAATATGGATTTATAAGAGTTACTGAATCCAACTTGCAGCCAAACTAATATGATATCATTTCTGACATCGCGACAAATGGCAATTTGAAGATGTCGACAACTCCAGAAATTTGATGGGAGAGAAGTGAAAAAAGAGCACAGCATAAAGAAGAAACTCACCTTGTCTTTTCATTCATCCCAATGTCTCAAAATGGAGGCTACTTATAGATGTATAAGAATTCTTATTCATTATTACTAAATAATTAAATACTCTCATTAACCTAATACGAGAATTAACAATCCCACAGTATGCTATCATTATCCATCCCTTCAAAAACACCTTACCCACAAGGTTGAGAAAGTCATAAAAATACGAAAAGGTAGGATGGTGAAGAGTCGTCGATCGTAGGAAAAGGCAAGAAGTTGAAAACAGAGCCAATCTAGATATGTTTACTCAAACTTTCTCATCTTAACTGAATATTTCTTAAAGCATCTATTATCGAAATGTTAGGGGATTGGTAGATTATTGAAGAGGTGGAAGAGGACAGCCAACATATGTTGATGGATGAGGTTCTTTCCCGTAAGGATTGCTATGTTTGATTTGATCATCTATCAGATGATTGCCAAAAAGAACATTTCTGAAGGGAGAGTAGAGTTGGTGGTGTCTGGCGAAAAAAATGTAACAACAATGGAGACGAAAAGTGGTTTGACACCTTGAGGAGGTGACGGTGACCTACGAGATATGGCCTGAAAGCTACCATCTAAGCAAGATAGTGGAAAAGGACCTGGTGGCTCCAATGACAAGGGAGGGTGTAGATCGATTTGGATGTGAGATCGATGCAAATCCCAATGAAACTAGTGCAGGACTGGAAGACAAATCTTAATGGAGTGCGTGGATTCACAATGTTGAGTGTAGACCAGCAGACAAGAGAGTTGGATAGCAAAAAGGAGAACAAACTTGAATGGAGGCGAAATCAAATCATGCTAAGAGAGCCAAATCTTGAATGGAAAGAATGGCAATATCAGGCTTCGCAATGAAATCTTGAAGGTCGGAGACAAACCTAATAGGACTGTGGGAAGAAGGGGTGCAAGCTTGGATAGAGTTGAGTGTTTTGCGACGCCAATGCAAAATGTGTTGGAGAATAACAAGAGCTAGCAATCATGGATGAGATAATGAGATGGCGAAAGAGAAAAACCATTTGGAGTATGACTTGGTGAGGCAGAGAAATCGTGTGGGGCGAAGACAAATGTGGGGAAGACACTTCTCAACATAAGCACCATGAATATGATCCCATTTCAAAGATCACAATAAAAAACAATTCGGGGATTATAAGCACTTGTTTGAGGATAACAATGGTAATGCAGTCGGATCATGTGGGGAGGAGACGATTAAGGGAAAGAGACCTTTCGACATAAGCACCATTAATATGATCCCATTTCAAATATCACAATAAACAACAATTCAGGAATGATGAACAAATCCAGAAATTACATGAGGGAAAATCAAAGAGAAGAACGCAGATTAGAGAAGAACCTTACCTTATCTTTTCATTTGCCCAATGTCTCCAAATGAAGGTTATTTATAAATGTACAAATTAGTTATACAATATTAACAAACTAATTAATTACTCTTATTAACCTAATGCAACAACTAAGCATCCGACAGCATACTATCATAAACAGCACTTAAATAGTCCAAAAAATAATACTGATTCCAATAAAAGTAGCATGAGGCGAAATTAAATAAACAAAGCACTTCTTCACAAACAAGCCTGGAATGATAACATTAACTACATGCCTCAAATTTGGAATATCAAATCCATTTATCAAATCGTGAACCCAACTTCAAGCCGATTGCTCCCATATGGAATTAAATCAAAAGAGAAAAAACATCAATCAATTAATACGAGCATTCCATCCCTTACCATCAACGAAGTACGAAGAGGAAGGCCACCCGCGTCGGGTGGTACGAGAGAGCGCCTCCTCTTCGGTGAGTGACTTCTCAGAACGTGCAATAATCCCAAGTCNAAAAAACATCAATCAATTAATACGAGCATTCCATCCCTTACCATCAACGAAGTACGAAGAGGAAGGCCACCCACGTCGGGTGGTACGAGAGAGCGCCTCCTCTTCGGTGAGTGACTTCTCAGAACGTGCAATAACCCCAAGTTCGAAGCCATGGCCGCGAGGCCTCGGAGGAACCCAGTAAGAGGATCCAGGGACGAAGGGGATCCATGCCGGGGCCGATTTCTGTATGACAAGTACCTGGATCGCGTCCTCCAGCCTCCGCAAGCTAAGGACCTCCACCTCCACGTTTGTAGAGTCTGTCCCCTGGCCGAGGTCTACTTCAATGAGCTGCCCAACCTCCGGCCGGTCAGAGCGCAGGCGAACGCCCACGAAGCGCCAAGGCAGCGGCCGCACGACAACGCCGGGTCCGACGTAGCCTAAGCAATGACTGGAAGGTGAAAGCTCACGGGCTACAGATTGAGATTCGCGGATTAGGGTTTGGGATAAGAATCGTGCCATCGGACGAAGGAAATGTAAATGTAGGCGCTCCGACGAGTGAAGCGCTTGGATGTTAAAAAGCAGACAGCTGAGAATTGGGCGTGAGAATTATTTGTTCAAAATACAATGGGTAAAAGGCAAATTCAAGATAAAAAATCTGTGGGCACTAATTTTAAGAAAATTTAATGGTAATTAAAAAGAAGTGATCCTTAAGTCTCGTAATTAAAAAAAATGATCGGTAAGTCTCGTAATTAAAAAGNAAAAAGCAGACAGCTGAGAATTGGGCGTGAGAATTATTTGTTCAAAATACAATGGGTAAAAGGCAAATTCAATATCAAAAATCTGTGGGCACAAATTTTAAGAAAATTTAATGGTAATTAAAAAGAAGTGATCCAGTCTCGCAATTAAAAAAAAATGATCGGTAAGTCTCGTAATTAAAAAAAAATGATAGGTAAGTCTTGTATTTAAAAAGAAATGATCGGCAGAATAGTCGATCTGTACTGATCCACTTGATGAAGATAGGGAACTCAACCCGATGGATCTCGACCCAGTCGAGAGCCATTACTCTCGACTCACTTTCCCCCAATACTCAGTTTCATTGGTGGGTTTGATCTAATGCTCGAACCAATCGAAAAATAATCATCGGTCTGTGTATATAAAATACTATAATAGCCCTCATTTTCTAATTGAGCAATGGAATATATGTAATTTCACAATCGTACCCACTATACCGATAATAGGGGATCATTTATCGAATAAAGGTTACACATTCTTAGTCTTCATTGTTGTGTTCTCTCTGTATTTATCATTCCAGTTAAACGCTTTTTTGCTTGAGTGTGTTTCTCGTATAGTTTCGAATTCAACCTCTTAAAAAGTCCAGTAATCATGAATTCGCACAAGCAATAAAAAGAGAATCTTGACAAGGAGAATAAAGCCACTTAAGAAACGCAATAGACATCGATTGCACTAAGGAGTCGTAGAGAGGCTCGTAAAGTGAGAGATTCAGGAGCTGGGGGATTAATTAGTGGGGCAGACTATAAAAGCTCACAGAGCCGTGATGGCTTGATGAGGGAAACATGTCCAATGAGAGCATAAGCCACAATGAAAAAATCCAAATTATGACATAGAGAAGGTCGGAGATTCGCAATACG
The DNA here is from genome assembly GCA_002079205.1 of Phalaenopsis hybrid cultivar. Lineage (NCBI taxonomy): Eukaryota > Viridiplantae > Streptophyta > Magnoliopsida > Asparagales > Orchidaceae > Phalaenopsis > Phalaenopsis hybrid cultivar. The sequence continues at coordinate 77,612 of JXCR01143838.1, read as the reverse complement.
AGGATAGTGGTTGGTTCGCACTGGTGGATAGGTAGCAATTTGGGTGCACTGAGTCCCCACACCAGCTGAGGAATGTGTTCTCTCTTCAGATCTTTGGAGCTAAACCCCCTAAGAAATTCAAAGTCCCATCACTAGATTCTTATAAGTGTTGAAGTGATCTAATAGACCAGCTTGCATTGTTTGAATCATTCATTTATCTTCTCTGAGTCTTTGACGCACTAAATGCCATTTGTTTTTTTTTTTACCATTTTGAGGGCATCAGGCCTCAGATGGTTCAATGCATTGATAGTGAGGTTGGTCATCTGTTTTGTTGATTTTAAGATAATATGTTTGGAGCATTTTGTCAACATCCAAAAACCTAAGAGATTCTGATGAAGGCTGGAGCTTCCTTCAGAACACCAAGAAGTATTGTAAGTACCACAGGGACTACGACCACAACTCGAAGGAATGCAAATATCTCTAGAGCTTGATGAGCAGTTAGTTCTATTAGGTAAGCTCAAGGAGTTCATGGCTATAGGGGCAACAACTCAAAGTCAAGGAAAAGCCACAATAATGGAAGTCCCAAATGAGCTTGACAAATAACATTCTTATAGTTGAGGTGGTACCCACTATTTTTGAAGGAGCTGATTCATCCCCACAAGCTAGTTAGAAGAGGCACCGAATAAAGGAACTTTGTTAGCTGCATTCACTCCCAAGTGATGTACCCATCCTCCTATTTTCCTTAATGATGTTCACTTGGACCCAAAGGGGAGCCTATATGGTGCTTTTCTTATTGTTGGGTTCACTATAGGCCTCGAAATATTTATATCTAAATGATCAGATACCATATTTGAGGAATAATATATTATTCCAAAGAATAGAAAAATTACCTTACAATGGATCTAATCACTTGAATGATGAAAATCTTTGTGATTTATTGATCTGCAAAACTAGAATTTTTCCCTTACCATACTGGTGTAAGATAAACTTTATTTTGTTCTAGGGTTTGGTACCCCCATGTCAGGCTTCCCTCATAGTTAATTATTTCTCAAGAATAACTCCTAAGATTACTTTTGATTAAAGTTATGCATTATATCTCTCTTATTTATCAATAAATGTATGTGAGATAATAGATTTTAAGGACATAGATAAAAGGGTAGACTTAGATAATGGGTTGACTTCACTTGAGCATTAAAATTTCTTTACCCTTAGGGTTGAGCACAATAAATGAGAGTCAAATTGATATTATAAAGCTTGAATTAGAGATTCAAGTATGAGAGATAAATTTGGAACTGAATTGAACTGAAATGGGTCTGATTTGAATAGGTGTGGATTTGATTTGAATTGGGTAGAGTGAAGTTGAGTTGATTTTGATATAATTGAATTGAGACACATCATAGTCTAAAGGGTAGTATAAGGTAAGGATTTCAAGGTAGAGGTGAAACCCTAAACTAAATATCTAAAAACAAGAGGTTATAGGTAGACTAAACTAAATTTTAGAAAAACACACCCGGTCAAGATGCCCATAATTTTCTATCATCTTGCTTACATAAATAGCCTTAGACTATTGACAAATAGAATAATAAGAGGTCTCTCATATCGTCATAACAAAGACTAAAGGTAATCCTTCCCGATATAAAGTGATTTTAAGTATTTGTGTTCATAGCACGAGCTACATCATTCCTGAATACTCTTATAGTCCAAGGGGTAAGCTATTTTATTTTATATGTCCTAATCCTTAATTTTATCTATTAAGTGCCTAGTAAACTAACATATGGCTTCTAGACTAAACTAATCTAGGATATATGTGATCCTAGGTTTTCATCTATGTTGACTATCGTAAGGTTCAATATTTGAGAAAAATTAGAGTTGGTTGATTTTAATTATTTGAGGGGTTTACTTTTTAATAAGTTGTTTGTTTAATTTTAAAGTTTATTAGTTATGAAGACAAATCAAGGTTCTTTTAGGGTTTTTCAGTTTTAGCTCTTAAGGTGTCGGTTATTCCAAAGATTCACAATTTTTCTAGGGTTTACACTCAGTTTTCCATCCTCAATTTTCTTATTTATCTTTCTCAGTATTTTCAACTTGTGTGGTCTAAGATTTCATACTCGGAAATATTATACTTACATATCATATTTGATTTCTTCTTTTTTAAACATGGCTTTATTCTTCATGAAATAGCCATAGGGCTCTCTTTAAGTATGTGTTTATATACGTGTGTGTGTGTGTGTGTGTGTGTGTGTGTGTGTGTGTGTGTGTATTCATATACACACACGTTATATATTACATAGGCATACAAAACAACAAACACATACATATTGCTCTTAAGCATACACATATTTCTTAATTTAGAATTTAGGAAAGATAAGTTTAATGTTTAATTATATTTTTTTACATGAATTGATTAATTATTTATTTATTTATTTATTGACTTAAGTTTTAATTTTTAATTAATTTAAAATCTTTATAAATTTACAAAGGCTTTTATAGGTTAATTTTAATTAATTAAATTAATTAAGAAATTTTATTATTAAACTATGTTATAATGGTTCAATTGAATTTGCTTAAATTTCACTTAAATTATTAATTTTTTGAATAAATATTAACACTTTAATTAATTAATTAATAACTTTTATAGCTTCATTAGTTAATTTGTAAGTTAATTAATTTAACTAATAAGTTAGTAAAATAATTAGCGGCATGTTATTTTCGACTACATAATTTAAGTTATTTAAATATTTGTTTAAATACAATTAGTGGATTAATTAGGTTATTAAAAATATTTTAATTCACTTTAAAGTTTCGGTTAAGGTGATTAAGGGAAATTAAAATGTAATTAAATGAATTTAAGTTTTATTTTTATCATTTTAGTGGGGTTCAATTTTATAGTTTTATCATTTTATCAAGAGTCAATTTTGTTTTTATCAAATTAAGGATGGAATACATGAGCAAAGAATAAAAAAAAGACCTATGGTTTTCATTAAAATGTATCACTTTTATATGGCTCTCGATTTTGATACTTTTGGACATGACATCATTCAAAATTGCATATAACAAAAAAATTGAATCAAAATCACATGATTAGAGGGAAAAAAATCAGTTTTGGAGTTTTAGGCATGTAAACAAGCTAATTTAACAAAATGATATCACATAAACATGGAACAATGCAATTAATAGAAAAGCCCTATGATCTTGCATGAAACATGGTGAATTATACAAGTTAACATCAATGCAACATAATGTGAGAATTAAATGAAAATATTGAGGAATTTAAGTTAGTAAAATAATTAAATGAAAATATTGAAAATATGTGAGAAGACAATTAAATGAAAAGCCCCATCATTTGAACATATAACATGGATGAAAATATTGAGGGAATTAAGAGAAATAAAAAGATGATAGATTTAAAATTAAACAAATAAACATGTAAAAGAGAAGCATAAATTTAATTTTTTTGGTGGATTTTAGAATTAAAAATGCAAATATGTGAGAAGATGAAGGAAGTTTGACTTTACATGATGAACACTTGAAATAAGATAAGAAGATGATTCATACCTTTACTTTGATGTGAATTCTTTGAATCTGATGTTCTTCCTAATTGCCTTGATGTTGCGCTCACAATTTTTTGCCTTGGGGAAGAGAAGAAAGGTCACGATTGGTGGCCTGGAGAGGGAATTGTGAGAGAAGGAAGAGAGGAATGAAAATGAGGAAGATGATAAGAAGTGGTGAGGAATGAATGGGATGGAATGATGGGGAGTTATGAGGTTTTCAATCAAGTTATGAAGTNTACATGATGAACACTTGAAATAAGATAAGAAAAGATGATTCATACCTTTACTTTGATGTGAATTCCTTGAATTTGATGTTCTTCCTAATTGTCTTGATGTTGCGCTCACAATTTTTTTCCTTGAGAAAGAGAAGAAAGGTCACAATTGGTGGCCTGGAGAGGGAATTGCAAGAGAAGGAAGAGAGAAATGAAAATGAGGGAAATGATAAGAAGTAATGAGGAATGAATGGCATGGAATGATGGGGAGTTGTGAGGTTTTCGGTCAAGTTATGAAGTTAGTAGGGGCGGTTGNGAACCTCATCCATCAACATATGTTGGCTGTCCTCTTCCACCTCTTCAATAATCTACCAATCCCCTAACATTTTGATAATAGATGCTTTAAGAAATATTCAGTTAAGATGAGAAAGTTTGAGTAAAACATATCTAGATTGGCTATGTTTTCAACTTCTTGCTTTTTCCTACGATCGACAACTCTTCACCATCCTACCTTTTCGTATTTTTATGACTTTCTCAACCTTGTGGGTAAGGTGTTTTTGAAGGGATGGATAATGATAGCATACTGTGGGATTGTTAATTCTCGTATTAGGTTAATGAGAGTATTTAATTATTTAGTAATAATGAATAAGAATTCTTATACATCTATAAGTAGCCTCCATTTTGAGACATTGGGATGAATGAAAAGACAAGGTGAGTTTCTTCTTTATGCTGTGCTCTTTTTTCACTTCTCTCCCATCAAATTTCTGGAGTTGTCGACATCTTCGAATTGCCATTTGTCGTGATCTCAGAAATGATATCATATTAGTTTGCNTGAGTTTCTTCTTTATGCTGTGCTCTTTTTTCACTTCTCTCCCATCAAATTTCTGGAGTTGTCGACATCTTCAAATTGCCATTTGTCGCGATGTCAGAAATGATATCATATTAGTTTGGCTGCAAGTTGGATTCAGTAACTCTTATAAATCCATATTTAGTGAACCTTGATAGGTTTAAAACCTATAAATTGTTTGGCATGATTAATGTTGAATCATGCTGTNGAACCTTGATAGGTTTAAAACCTATAAATTGTTTGGCATGATTAATGTTGAATCATGCTGTTTTACTATTTTCTTTGGGATTTGAATCTTTCAATTCTTATGAGTTGCATATTTAATAAATTTTTGATTTAACCAATTGTTAACTTGAAATTGAATTTATTAGAACTATGGAATTTTAAGTCCCCAAAAGTTCTTTTGGCAAGATTTAAGCTAAAACTTGCTTNTTTGGGATTTGAATCTTTCAATTCTTATGAATTGCATATTTAATAAATTTTTGATTTAACCAATTATTAACTTGAAATTGAATTTATTAGAACTATGGAATTTTAAGTCCCCAAAATTTCTTTTAGCAAGATTTAAGCTAAAGCTTGCTTAGATCTTAAGTGTACCAAACAATCCCTACTTTTTTGTTTGGATTGGATTTCTTTGAACTAATTTACTTGAGTGAATTCACTGCATAGCTTGTCATTGAAATCCTATCTTTTATGTTTTGGCAATATTTCTACTGGTTTTGTTTACTTTTTGATCAAAATTTGATTGGTTGTAAACATAATTTATTGTACAGAAAATAAATATGGTCAAAATTTTGATTATTTGTTTTGTGCATTGAAATGGAGTATATTAGAAAAGTTTTAGTACATTCACTTGCTATGCATTTGATTTATTGCATTTAGATGTAATTAGTTCAAACACTGCTATTGGAGGGTCCAAGTTCCAGATGTGAAAAGTGAAGGATTGTGTTAGAAAGTCGATAGTTAACATAAAATTTGTCGAAAAATCATGACATGATTTCTTTTAACCATTGTGTAAATGCTATGGTGTTCTCTGGAAGTGACACGCTATATGATTTGAATACAATGAAAGGTGTGCAAATGTCTCTACACCGGCGTCCGGGGGTAGTGTTAAATAAGCAAAAGTTCCCACATGACGGATGAATGCAGGTAAAGAAGTTAGTCCATGAAACTAATATTATGATATGATCTTAAAATATAAGTACTCAAACATATAAATTAATGAAATTAGATGATATTATGATTCATAGAAAGATAAATATCTTATTCATTCAAGAAACTACATGGGTCGGAGAAAAGACTAAATAGATTAATAGCTTAGGTTTTATTGTGGCATTCAGGTAAAAGTCACACTAGAAATGGTGGTGTAATTATATAAGATTTTGAAAGATAATGTTGTAAAAATTAATAGAATTGGGAATAGAGTTATAGCCTTTAAGATTGTTGTTGATACTAAGATTTTTAATATTATAAGTATTTATGCTCCTCAAGTTGGTTTAGATATAGGTTCCAAAGAAAAATTATGGATTGATCTAGAAGATTTAGTATAAATGATACCTCTTGAAGAAAGAATTTTTATTGAGGAGATTTAAATGGACATGTCAGTAGAGCGGTAGAATCTTTTAAAAATATTCATGGTGGCTACGGTTTTGGAGTGATTAATGAAGTAGACAGAACTATATTAGATTTTACTGTAACGTATGATTTTGTTATTACTAATATGTTATTCAAGAAAAGAGATGAGTATATTATTACTTATAAGAATGGATCTAAAAATACACAAATTGATTATTTTATTATGAGAAGGGATCATCGAAAATATAATGATTGTAAGGTCATTCCTTGTGAGAATTTAAATACCCAACATTGATTACCAGTTCTGAATTTCAAGATGATGAGTTGTAAACTAAAGAATATTGGGTACCATTCTCATAGAACTAGATCAGGGCACCTAATAGACACAAATACAATTATTTAATGAGTAATTTTTAGATTTCGAGATTTGAAATGTTCATGAAAAAGCAAATTCTATGTTGGATAAAGTAACAAACACTATTAAACAAGTGACAAAAGTTGTAATTGGAGAATCAAAGANTGGAGTATATTAGAAAAGTCTTAGTACATTCACTTGCTATGCATTTGATTTATTGCATTTAGATGTAATTAGTTCAAGCACTGCTATTTGAGGGTCCAAGTTCCAGATGTGAAAAGTGAAGGATTGTGTTAGATAGTCGATAGTCAACATAAAATTTGTCGAAAAATCATGACATGATTCCTTTTAACCATTGTGTAAATGCTATGATGTTCTCTGGAAGTGACGCACTATATGATCTGAATACAGTGAAAGGTGTGCAAATGCCGCTACACCGGCATCCGGGGGTAGTGTTAAATAAGCAAAAGTTCCCACATGACGGATGAATGCAGGTAAAGAAGTTAGTCCATGAAACTAATATTATGATATGATCTTAAAATATAAGTACACAAACATATAAATTAATGAAATTAGATGATATTATGATTTATAGAAAGATAAATATCTTATTCATTCAAGAAACTAAATGGGTCGGAGAAAAGACTAAATAGATTAATAGCTTAGGTTTTATTGTGCCATTCAGGTAAAAGTTACACTAGAAATGGTGGTGTAATTATATAAGATTTTGAAAGATAATGTTGTAAAAATTAATAGAATTGGGAATAGAGTTATAGCCTTTAAGATTGTTGTTGATACTAAGATTTTTAATATTATAAGTATTTATGCTCCTCAAGTTGGTTTAGATATAGGTTCCAAAGAAAAATTTTGGATTGATCTAGAAGATTTAGTATAAATGATACCTCATGAAGAAAGAATTTCTATTGAGGAGATTTAAATGGACATGTCAGTAGAGTGGTAGTTACTTTTAGAAATATTCATGGTGGCTACGGTTTTGGTGTGATTAATGAAGTAGGCAGAACTATATTAGATTTTACTGTAACGTATGATTTTGTTATTACTAATATGTTATTCAAGAAAAGAGATGAGTATATTATTACTTATAAGAATGGATCTAAAAATACACAAATTGATTATTTTATTATGAGAAGGGATCATCGAAAATATAATGATTGTAAGGTCATTCCTAGTGAGAATTTAAATACCCAACATCGATTACCAGTTCTGGATTTCAAGATGATGAGTTGCAAACTAAAGAATATTGGGTACCATTTATAGAATTAGATCAGGACACCTAATAGACACAAATACAATTATTTTATTGAGTAATTTCTAGATTTCGAGATTTGAAATGTTCATAAAAAAACAAATTCTATGTTGGATAAAGTAACAAACACTGTTAAACAAGTGACAAAAGTTGTAATTGAAGAATCAAAGGGAAATTTTTTATAAAAAAAATTGTTGGTGGTCGAATAAAAATGTGCAAGAAATGATAAAATATAAGAAGTTATGTTATAAAAACTGGTTTGGATGTAAAAGCTTAGAGAATTGGGAAAAATATAAAATGACCCATAGAGAGTCTAAGAGAACAATTTCTGACGCTAAAAAATATACTTTTAGTGATTTTTATAATAGATTAGATACTAAAGAGGGTAAAAATATTTGTTTAAACTAGCCAAACAAAGAGAAAATAAAAGGNGGTTTAGATGTAAAAGCTTAGAGAATTGGGAAAAATATAAAATGACCCATAGAGAGTCTAAGAGAACAATTTGTGACGCTAAAATTATATTTTTAGTGATTTTTATAATATATTAGATACTAAAGAGGGTAAAAATATTTGTATAAACTAGCCAAACAAAGAGAAAATAAAAGTGATGATTTAACTCAAATAAAGTGTATTAAAGATGAACATCAAAATGTGCTTTTCTTAGAGAAAGATATTTAACATAGATGAGTGAGTTATTTTGATAGACTTTTCAATGAAGTTTCTGAAAATACGATCGACTGTAGTGATCTTAATATCACTAATAATAATAAAATATTTCATTTTTACCGCCGCATTAGTAAAATAGAAGTTGATGGGGCTTTTAAAATCAAGGGTGAAAAGTTTTTCTGACCNGTTTTTGAAAATACGATCGACTGTAGTGATCTTAATATCACTAATAATAATAAAATATTTCATTTTTACCGCGACATTAGTAAAATAGAAGTTGATGAGGCTTTTAAAATCAAGGGTGAAAAGTTTTTCTGACTTGATGATATTCCAATTGAAGTTTGGAATATTTAGGACATTTGAGAGTTTCTTGGCTTAGTAAACTTCTTAATATTATTTTAAAAACTAAAAAGATGTCCGAGAAATGGAGGAAGAGTATTTTAGTCCCCATTTTTAAGAAAAAAGGGAATGGCCCAAGAGTGTGCAAATTATAGAGGAATTAAGTTGATGTGTCATACTTTAAAATTATAGGAGAGGATAATTGAACTTATGTTAAGATTTATGACAGATTTCTCATAATCAGTTTGAATTTATTCTGAGCAAGTCTGCTATGGAAGCTATACATTTATTGAGAGGTTTGATGGAGAAGTACAGAGAGAATAAGGAGGATCTACATATGATTTTTATTGATTTAGAAAAAGCTTACGATAAGGTTCCAAGAGATATCCATTGGAGAGTTTTAGAGAAGAAATGTATTGATATGGATTATATTCAAGTCATTAAAGATATGTATACTAGAGCTGTTACTTGTGTTCGAACCGGAGGATTGACCAAATATTTCCCTATTTCTATTGGATTACATTAGGGATCCACTTTAAGCCCATATCTTTTTGTTTTAGTTTTGGATGCTCTTATTGGACATTTATAGGAGGATATATCTTGGTGTGTGCTTTTTGCTAAGGATATCCTTTTTGTCAATAAGACTGGAGAAGAAGTTCAAGAAAAACTTGAATTATGGAGGTCAATGTTGGAGTTTAAAGGCCTTCGGTTGAGTAAAACTAAGCCTAAATACATGGAATGTAATTTTAGTAGTAGTAACTCTAGTGACAAAGTTGTAACTACGGGGGATCAAAGTATTAAAAGGTGTGAATGCTTGAGATATTTCGAATCTATTGTTCAAAGTAATGGTGATATAAATGGGGATATTATTTGTAGAATTCAAGTTGGTTGGTTGAAGTGGAGGAATGCTTTGGGCCTATTGTGTGATAGAAAAGTATCGCCTAGACTGAAAAGAAAATTTTATAAGATGGCGACAAGACCTGCAATGCTTTATGACACCAAATGTTGGCCTTTAAAATAGAAGTATAAAATTAAGTTAAGTGTTGTTGAGATGAGAATGCTTAGGTGGATGAGTGGCTTTACACTTAGAGATAAAATGTGAAATTTATATATCCATGATAGGGTTGGTGTAGCTTTTGTGCCAGATAAAATTAGAGAGAGTCANAAGTTAAGTGTTGTTGAGATGAGAATGCTTAGGTGGATGAGTGGCTTTACACTTAGAGATAAAATGTGAAATGTATATATCCATGATAGGGTTGGTGTAGCTTTTGTGGCAGATAAAATTAGAGAGAGTTGTCTTAGATGGATTGTTCACATTAAACGTCGACCATCTGATGATCTGGTTAGGAGAGTAGATGTTTTAGATTCGAATTATGTTAAGAAAGGTAGGGGTAGCATTAGAAAAACTTGGACATATTGTATAAAAAATGATCTTAATTTATTATAATTAAATGAAAATAAGACATTCAATAGGACATAATGGAGAAAAATGATTCATGTAGCCGACCCCTTTTTTTGGGATAAAGGCTTGTTATTTTTCTTGTTGTTGTAGATGTAACTAGCTCAATATTTAGTTCATCCTCATCTCATAATCACTACAAGACAAATGTATCCAATTTGCATATTCTTAATTTGTAGGGTTTTGTTTCCTCTACTTACTTTTTGCAGCAAACTAATGAGACACTTTTCTTACAACATATTAAAATTAAGAATTAATTATGTGGTAACATAACTAATTTGAACCATAGATGGGGCTGATTAGATCGGTTTTTTTTTAAAGTTTTTTCCAATAATATTATAGTTTTGTTATTATTTGGTTATGCTCATTATTAATATGCCTGTTATATTATTTCTTTTGTTATCAATATTTCTTGATAACTGCATGACGAAGAAAGCGCCAGCCCCTCTCTTATTTTAATATAGGTGCAGTTTTGATTGGATGCCTATCTTGATGCTTACAATTGTCATGCTCACGGGCAAGGACTCTCAATTTGTTATAAAAATGCTAAAGATTANGCAAACTAATGAGACACTTTTCTTACAACATATTAAAATTAAGAATTAATTATGTGGTAACATAACTAATTTTAACCATAGATGGGGCTGATTAGATCGGTTTTTTTTAAAGTTTTTTCCAATAATATTAAAGTTTTGTTATTATTTGGTTATGCTCATTATTAATATGCCTAGTATATTATTTGTTTTGTTATCAATATTTCTTGATAACAGCATGACGAAGAAAGCGCCAACCCCTCTCTTATTTTAATACAAGTGCAGTTTTGATTGGATGCCTATCTTGATGCTTACAATTGTCATGCTCACAGGCAAGGACTCTCAATTTGTTATAAAAATGCTAAAGATTTTTATCAAAATCAAGAAATTTGCCTTAAATTTTTATTAATTTATCATTTGAGGACGAATGATTAGGTCGAACCACAAACAAGCTTATTGTCACTCTACTAGTAAATAAATAAATAAATAAATAAATAAATAAAAGTAAAAGAATCTAAAAGAAAGTGGCTGATTTCTTTCTAGCAATTTTATGGGCACACAGGATAGATCTAAGTGCAAAAGGACAAATTCCTTTTATCCTTTTATATGGAGTTGAGGAAATGCTATGAGTACAATTTGCATAACCAAAGGGTAGTGGCTGCACCTCAATTCTAGGAGACTGAGTTCAATGAATAGTGAATTATCAACGAATAAGGCCTTCACACTTCGCTTGACCGGGTAAATCCTTCCCCAGTGTCTAGGTTAGTCCACCTATTATGACACCTTATAGAGCTTAGAATTTTATTTTCTATCTAGAAATCTTTCTTACCCAACTCTATTCCTAGTTTAGGGTTCCTAATTATTTATAACAGTCAAATCAATTTAAGTTTTCTAAATCACTTCTCATCAGGTATAGCTCTCTATTCGGGCCCTTGTTTTGTAAGTCCTTTTCATTTAAAATCCTCCCTTCTAAAATTTAATATTTAACAATTTGGTTTATCGTATTATTCAAGAATTTTCTTTAGGGTCTATGATACTAGAGATGTAATTAACTATGAGAGATTGCTCTTGTAGGAAACGAGGTTCTCATAATTAAACTTTGTCTTACATCTGTGAGATAAGATAAAAAATCTTGGTTCCGCAGACCCATAAATTCCAAATATTTCATCATCCTGATGATTAGATCTATTGTGAGGTAATATTTATATCCTTGTCTTACATCTTACTTTGAGAAGCTTTACCAACCTCATTTCCACTCTTTAAAAGATTCTACAGTTGACTCTCGCTTGATATCTTTTCTGTACCCATTACAGGCAAGTCTTCTCTCAAATTTATTTTCTCTCTCGGAAGCGGAAGTAACTTGAACTTTAATCCCAAGCATCATGGATCCCCGATTAAACTTGGAGCAATCTCTGATAATTTTTAGCAATGGTGAAGAACGTTCACCTTGATTTAATATTCGATCGGAAAAGAGTTAATATTCGAAAGAATTTAGGGATTAAGAATTACTTTTTGGAAGATAATCTTNAATATTCGATCGGAAAAGAGTTAATATTCGAAAGAATTTAGGGATTAAGAATTACTTTTTGGAAGATAATCTGTGACAAAACCTTTATAAGATATTCATAATATCTAGTAAGAAAATTGGAAGAATTAAAGCAGAGATCAAGGCTTGATCAGCATAACCCCACCCCCCCTCCCCCAAAAAAAATCATAAGAGTATGATATGCTCTTTTGAACTCCAACAAAATTATCACAACTCTTCTAAAACAATTTCTAGATGTTCAAGCGCTCGAATTACAAAAAAACCTGGGTCCGAANTGAACTCCAACAAAATTATCACAACTCTTCTAAAACAATTTCTAGATGTTCAAGCGCTCGAATTACAAAAAAGCCTGGGTCCGAATGGCGAAATGCCCTACCAGCGTGATCACGCCTAGCGTGATCTGGGTTTTAAAACTCATTTTGTTTCTTTTCTTGCTCGTTATTTCTTCTTTATTCTTGTCGAGAGTCGGAGTCACGCCGCACCCATACTCTTCCCTAGCTCTCTCAGAAGACACCGTTAGANCGTGATCACGCCTAGCGTGATCTGGGTTTTAAAACTCATTTTGTTTCTTTTCTTGCTCGTTATTTCTTCGTTATTCTTGTCGAGAGTCGGAGTCACGCCGCACCCATACTCTTGCCCTAGCTCTCTCAAAAGACACCGTCAGAGCCAAAAATCAGCCGTCAAACACTCAGATCTGAATCTTCTTCCCATCCTAAAGTGTGATCTTCCATCATTTTGGATTTTCACCGTGAGTTTATCGAGTTTTCCTCATTTCCTCTTCAACCTTTTTTCCCAACTCCTCACATAATGCTGCGTAAAATGAAGGGGTAAGTGAGGAAACCCAATATGATGAGAGGAAATTTGTGAGCTTAAAGGCTTCCCAACGCTATTCTGGAATAATTTTGAGGAAGAGATTAATTCCCGAGCGAGTTTTTCAGTCACCTAGGCCTGAGATTCAAGTCGAGATATCCAGGAGAAATTGGGGTATGTTTGCTACTGTTGGAAGACAGGGACAGGAGAAGGTGAGAATAGGATAAATTTTCTCATTTGAACAGAATATCCAAAGCCTAGCTCTACTTCATTGTATCTTGGATTTCACCCACCACCAACCTCACTGATATCATGACAGATAGGGTAGTTTTAAACTATTGTATCCAACGGGGTGTATCCATTGGTATTGGGTGATCATTCACGAGCCTGTTCTTTATATTGCCAGTGGTCAAATCACTATAGTTCTAGGCCATCACTAACTTATGTGACTCAACAGGAGTAGAGAGGGGAAGAGAGGAGCGACTTCAACCCCAGAAACCTATTTCCTAGGCCTCCATTCAGGCCTATGGCCTACCTTCTGCTCCCACACGAGTGAGGAGAGAGTTCTTCTCGACGACGTTCCACTTCTTCTAGACATCTGTAGATGAGACCTTTGGGCATTTGGATCGATTGACTGCCGCTCAGGAGATCATAGATTGGGAGATACATGAGATCCACAGGCAGACACAACATTATGCTATACAACACCAGTGCCAATACAATCATATTCACAAGGGTCTGGAGTCTGGAGGTTTTTCTCGCTGAATAGAATACTAAATTCCCGACATAACACTATGCTATACAACACCAACAATAGTATGTTCATATTCACAGGCAGACACAACACTATGCTAGGCATGTCCCCTCGGCACAAAGCCTCCAGACTCAATGTTCTTAAGGGAAGATGTATTTTGGAGACAATGCCANTTACAACATCCAACCCAACTCAGTTCACATGATTCCCACTCTTATTTGATTACTCTGACTTGTACTTATTGCAATGCAAGCTAGATGGCTAACTCTAGCGTTTAGCCTAAGACATCAAGTCCAGCTAATCTAAGGCTCTTTAGATATAGGGAGACCCACAGCTTCATGGTTAAAAATGTAGTCTAAAAATGTGTAATATAGAATTGAAGAATCTTCAGCAGAAGGCAAAACTACCACTAGCCATGATGGCATCTTTTTAGGTTTTCTATACAATATTACTTGGCCATGAGCTGCAAGTATTTGGCATTGTTTTCAAGTGCTCTTTGCTATTCAAATTGGATTCTACTTCTTCCATCTTTGATTGGAGTTGAAGTTAATGACACTTCTAATTACTAGGATTTTACCATTTAACGTTTAATAACACTCCATTGTTTCTATTAATAGAGAGTTAAGGTGGGGGGATCAATGTGTTTTGTATGAAGGTTCTTGAATGGAGAGGCATAGGAAGAGAGAGAAAGCTCATTCCAATCCATTCAAGGTCCTACCCTGTTTTAATCATCAGTAGAAATAAATTATTATTGTNTCCTTTTATCCTTTTATATGGAGTCGAGGAAATGCTATGAGTACAATTTTCATAACCAAAGGGTAGTGGCTCGACCTAAATTCTAGGAGACTGAGGTCAATGTGTAGTGAATTATCAACGAAGAAGGCCTTCACACTTCGCTTGACCGGGTAAATCCATCCCCAGTGTCTAGGTTAGTCCACCTATTATGATTCCTTATAGAGCTTAGAGTTTTATTTTCTATCTAGAAATCTTTCTTACCCAACTCTATTCCTAGTTTAGGGTCAAATCAATTTAAGTTTTCTAAATCACTTCTCATCAGGTATAGCTCTCTATTCGGGCCCTTGTTTTGTAAGTCCTTTTCATTTAAAATCCTCCCTTCTAAAATTTAATCTTTAACAATTTGGTTTATCGTATCATTCAAGAATTTTCTTTAGGGTCTATGATACTAGAGATGTAATTAACTATGAGAGATTGCTCTTGTAGGAAACGAGGTTCTCATAATTAAACTTTGTCTTACATTTGTGAGATAAGATAAAAAATCTTGGTTCCGCAGACCCATAAATCCCAAATATTTCATCATCCTGATGATTAGATCTATTCTGAGGTAATATTTCTATCCTTGTCTTACATCTTACTTTGAGAAGCTTTACCAACCTCATTTCCACTCTTTAAAAGATTATACAGTTGACTCTCGCTTGATATCTTTTATGTACCCATTACAGGCAAGTCTTCTCCCAAATTTATTTTCTTTCTCGGAAGCGGAAGTAACTTGAACGTTAATCCAAAGCATCNCTCTTCTCAGTTCTATCTCTTTGATCCCTCATCTACCGAGTTCAATATTGGTATGAGAAGTTATAAATTTTTGGAAACCTTCCATCTATCTTTCATTGTGCTTAGATTACAACAGTTCCTTTTTCTAATTATTGCATGCTTTTGAATTTTCATATTGTTTCCTGAAGTGAGTTGTTGATGTTCACCATTTCAATTTGTTGTTATCCACTTGCCGCTTCTGTTAATTTTTCTTACCAAAATCTTTAGACATTTCCTGGTTTGTTGAAATTCTATTCCATGGACATCAATTTTACATATGCTAGAGTTGCTACCGTTCCTACTTGCTTGCTTAATTCATTGTTTGAGAACTCTTGTTATTATTGCTATGCTTGCTTTTATTCCAATGAACATTTCGCTTTCTTTTTGTTTGCTGAAATTGCTCAATGAAAAACGTAGCTGTTTTTATTTTGAAGCTTAATGCTGTTGCTGCCGTGTATGCCTCTATCTTGGTGCATGTTGTCTTGTTCCGGCCAATAATCACTACTGCAACCTCTTATTATTAAAAGGTTAAAACTATTATGTAGGTTATAACCATGTAATTGGCAAGTTCTAAGTTAATATCAAGAAAGTTCTATTGTATTGAGTGAGATGTTAAATTCTACATGAATCATATTCTAAACTTCCATATGCTTAAAAAAACTTCCACTTGCCTGCTTTCTACCATCTGAGCACTTTTTTATTTCCTTTGAATTGACTACTTGCTTTAGGACTCGGNAGCGAGTTTTTCAGTCACCTAGGCCTGAGATTCAAGTCGAGATATCCAGGAGAAATTGGGGTATGTTTGCTATTGTTGGAAGACAGGGACAGGAGAAGGTGAGAATAGGATAAATTTTCTCATTTGAATAGAATATCCAAAGCCTAGCTCTACTTCATTGTATCTAGGACTTAGCCCACCACCAACCTCACTGATGTCATGACAGATAGGACAGTTTTAAACTATTGTATCCAACGGGGTGTATCCATTGGTATTGGGTGATCATTCACGAGCCTGTTCTTTATATTGCCAGTGGTCAAACCACTATAGTTCTAGGCCATCACTAACTTATGTGACTCAACGGGAGTAGAGAGGGAAGAGGAGCGACTTCAACCCCAGAAACCTATTTCCTAGGCCTCCATTCAGGCCTATGGCCTACCTTCTGCTCCCACACGAGTGAGGAGAGAGTTCTTCTCGACGACGTTCCACTTCTTCTAGACATCTGTAGATGAGACCTTTGGGCATTTGGATCGATTGACTGCCGCTCAGGAGATCATAGATTGGGAGATACATGAGATCCACAGGCAGGCACAACATTATGCTATACAACACCAACGCCAATACAATCATATTCACAAGAGTCTGGAGTCTGGAGGTTTTTCTCGCCGAACATAATACTAAATTCTTGACATAACACTATGCTATACAACACCAGCACTAGTATGTTCATATTCACAGGCAGACACAACACTATGCTAGGCATGTCCCCTCAGCACAAAGCCTCCAGACTCAATGTTCTTAAGGGAAGATGTATTTTGGAGACAATGCCTGTAGTATTGCTGGAAAGGGTGATGTTGACTTGAGATTGCCAAATGAGTCAATCTGAAAACTCAATGAAGTTGGACTTGTTCCATATTTGAAGAGAGATTTGATTTCTGTGAGTCACCTTGCAAGGTCAGAGTATATGACACTTTCACAGTTGATTCATGGAAGGTGATCAAATGAACAATAGTGATGGCTCAAGATAACATTGAAGACACCCTTTATCTTATTAATGAGATTTCTAAGTCTGGATTGACGACCCAACATGGAGTGCAGCTCTGATGGTAGTGAGGGTGCCTAGTGCTCATCAACATGATTTTTGGATAGAGCCTTTGGAATTGCAGCCCCAAGGAGTGGCGCAGTCACTCTCATACCGTTCCCTAAACTAGAGAGCTCAGAAACCCAGTGCTTGGTGTTGGTGCCTAGGTGTCTAATTGAATTTATGCAGTTTGGTGTTTAAATTTCATTTTCGCTATGAGAATGTAAGAGTCTGTGTCGAAGGCTTTTTATTTCACATTTTCTCGTGTTAAAGAGAAGAAATGAGCATCATTGAGTTCCAAAGCTGTAGAGGCTTGAGTGTGGTGTAATTTGTACATTTCTCTCCATTTTTCCTCAGTGAATTTCTTAGTTTGGTATGACCGAGCTTTTTTTTCCCCATTTTTGGGTTTTTTCACATTAAATTTTGGTGTTTTTTTGTTTTATGTGATTTTCTTGTTTGTGTGCTTATGTTTAAATTTTTTTGCTTCAAATCTCTCGAACGGTATTTCCGCATTTCTGCACATCTCTCACCCAAACACAATCACAAGCATGCATTTTCCTAATACTACTCAACTTTCCCTGAGAGTTATTCAATTTCCTGGAGNCTGTGTCGAAGGCTTTTTATTTCACATTTTCTCGTGTTAAAGAGAAGAAATGAGCATCATTGAGTTCCAAAGTTGTAGAGGCTTGAGTGTGGTGTAATTTGTACATTTCTCTCCATTTTTTCTCAGTGAATTTCTTAGTTTGGTATGACTAAGCTTTTTTTTCCCCATTTTTGGGTTTTTTCACATTAAATTTTGGTGTTCTTTTGTTTTCTGTGATTTTCTTGTTTGTGTGCTTACGTTTAAATTTTTTTGCTTCAAATCTCTCGAACGATGTTTCTGCATTTCTGCACATCTCTCACCCAGACACAATCACAAGCATGCATTTTCCTAATACTACTCAACTTTCCTTGAGTGTTATTCAATTTCCTGGACAAGTATTTGGATTTTCTAGGACAAGTACTTAAATTTCCTAACTTCTATAATTTTTTTTCAAGTGAGTATACAATTTTTCTTGAATGGTATATAATTCCTTTGACAGGTACTCAAACTTACTCAATTGGATATTTAAAAACTTAAAACTTCCTCCACCCCCTTTTATATCTTTTCGAGCAACAAATCAACAAAATCAACGATAAAAAAATGGCGAAATCGATGAAATGAAAATAAAAATTATTTACTTCTTTGATATTTTATTTTTTTTGGAAAAAAAAAAAGAGTGGGGAGGATTGTGGTTCAGGTTTTTTGGGTTCGGTTCGGGTAAATGTAGTTGTCGTTTTATGTGAATTGAACAGATAGTGTAGTGAGAGTGGTTTGGTATAGTGTAGTGTGAAATTAAGGTTTCGACTGTTTGTGAATAGAAGAGGTTGAGCAGGGCTTCGCTGTAGGGATATGCATAGGGCTGACGACTCTTGTAACACAAGGAAGAAGTCGAGTGGCGTCTGAGACTTGGAGTGATGATGGCGTGGAAGATCACGGACAAAAGAGACCCAAGTTTCAGATAGGGTTGGTGTGTTTTTGCGTGTGGAGCAGAGGGAAGGCTTCGGGAAGGCGGAAGAAGGAAAAATCAGACTTTTGGATTTCTTTGTATGTCATGATCCCGTCATTGTTTTTTCCAAAAGTGCTAACCACGACTATATTGAAAGAGTTTCAGTCACTAGAGGAGAGTGAGGCAGGATTTTGGCTAGCTGAATCGTGCGTCATAGAGAGATGGCTAGGATTTTCAGAGGACTTTATACACAGCGGTCACGTCGTTGCCTTTCTTGTCGGAGGCAGGTAGTATGGGATTCAAATAGAGAGATGGCATGCTGAGCTTGTGTACTAAANTGGAGTGATGATGGCGTGGAAGATCACGGACAAAAGAGACCCAAGTTTCAGATAGGGTTGGTGTGTTTTTGCATGTGGAGCAGAGGGAAGGCTTCGGGAAGGCAGAAGAAGGAAAACAGACTTTTGGATTTCTTTGTATGTCATGATCCCGTCATTGTTTTTTCCACAAGTGCTAACCACGACTATATTGAAAGAGTTTTAGTCACTAGAGGAGAGTGAGGCAGGATTTTGGCTAGCTGAATCGTGCGTCATAGAGAGATGGCTAGGATTTTCAGAGGACTTTATACACAACGGTCACGTCGTTGCCTTTCTTGTCGGAGGCAGGTAGTATGGGATTCAAATAGAGAGATGACATGCTGAGCTTGTGTACACGAATGTTGTCTCTTTCGTGCAAAACTAAGAAAAGAAGCCGGAGTAGTGAATTTGCCT
Organism: Phalaenopsis hybrid cultivar; assembly: GCA_002079205.1. Lineage (NCBI taxonomy): Eukaryota > Viridiplantae > Streptophyta > Magnoliopsida > Asparagales > Orchidaceae > Phalaenopsis > Phalaenopsis hybrid cultivar. The sequence goes on along the minus strand of JXCR01143838.1, from coordinate 58,079 downwards.
GCAGGAAACCAGAAATTCCTTTCGTTCGTGCCTTTAAAACCGATAGAAGTGGGGGTTTCTTCGATTATGGTCCCAATGAGCAAATTAGTATTATGGCATTCCGGGGTGGGAGCACTTAGAGGCTTTTTTTTTTAAATTTTATGCTCTCTGTTTTTTTTTTAATTTTTTGTTTTAATGGTCAACACTATGTTGACACGTGGTTGACTTGAATGATATAACTCCATTTTGGCTTAAAAACTAATCCTCACAAATGTCCTCTAATTTATGTTAAAACCATCATAACAAATATACTCCACCAACAATTTTGTTTTATTAGAAAATTGTCTAAGTTTTGCTTCTATTTTGGGGATAAATAGGCTGCTTGTATTTGAGTTGTGACGATCTGATAAACCGATTGCCTTAGAAAACAAACAGTTGAATGACTAGATTATACACGAGGCGTGCAGTTTGCCTTACATGATTGATCCAAATTTGCTTGCCAATGCTCTTGATTTGAAGATGTAAGTTCACTTAATTTTTGTTGATAATATTTTGTGTTGTGTTTGTGTAAGTTTATCTCCAGGCTGAGCTAAACAATAAAAAAAACTAGGATTGGTCCTAACCCACAAATTGGCTAGGTCGAGTTTGGGCAAAGCCTTTAACTAATTTTTTACAACNTAAAACCATCATAACAAATATACTCCACCAACAATTTTGTTTTATTAGAAAATTGTCTAAGTTTTGCTTCTAATTTGGGGATAAATAGTCTGCTTGTATTTGAGTTGTGACGATTGCCTTAGAAAACAAACAGTTGAATGACTAGATTATACACGAGGCATGCAGTTTGCCTTACATGATTGATCCAAATTTGCTTGCCAATGCTTTTGATTTGAAGATGGAAGTTCACTTAATTTTTGGTGATAATATTTTGTGTTGTGTTTGTGCAAGTTTATCTCCAGGCTGAGCTAAACAATAAAAAAAACTAGGATTGGTCCTAACCCACAAATTGGCTAGGTCGAGTTTGGGCAAAGCCTTTAACTAATTTTTGACAATATCCAACCCAACTCAGTTCACATGATTCCCACTCTTATTTGATTACTCTGACTTGTACTTATTGCTATGGCGTTAAACAACCCAGATGGCTAACTCTAGCGTTTAGCCTAAGACATCAAGTCCAGCTANTTTTAAATACCTTTTTTAAAAAATGAATTTGATGGCCTTTGATGAATGAAGTAGATATTCTCAAATGTAGAAAAGCTTCATTTTCTTCTCTTCCCGGTGGAGACTTGCTCCTCTATCCTCCTTTCTCTTCTTTACTCTCTTCTCAGTTCTATCTCTTTGATCCCTCATCTACCGAGTTCAATATTGGTATGAGAAGTTATAAATTTTTTGAAACCTTCCATCTATCTTTCATTGTGCTTAGATTACAACATTTCCTTTTTCTAATTATTGCATGCTTTTGAATTTTCATATTGTTTCCTGAAGTGAGTTGTTGATGTTCACCATTTCAATTTGTTGTTATCCACTTGCCGCTTCTGTTAATTTTTATCACCAAAATCTTTAGACATTTCCTGGTTTGCTGAAATTCCATTCCATGGACATCAATTTTACATATGCTAGAGTTGCTACCGTTCCTACTTGCTTGCTTAATTTATTGTTTGAGAACTCTTGTTATTATTGCTATGCTTGCTTTTATTCCAATGAACATTTCGCTTCCTTTTTGTTTGCTGAAATTGCTCAATGAAAAACGTAGCTGTTTTTATTTTGAAGCTTAATGCTGTTGCTGCCGTGTATGCCTCTACTCTTAGTGCATGTTGTCTTGTTCCAGCCAATAATCACTACTGCAACCTCTTATTATTAAAAGGTTAACACTATTATGTAGGTTATAACCATGTAATTGGCAAGTTCTAAGTTAATATCAAGAAAGTTCTATTGTATTGAGTGAGATGTTAAATTCTACATGAATCATATTCTAAACTTCCATATGCTTAAAAAAACTTTCACTTGCCTGCTTTCTACCATCTGAGCACTTTTTTTTTTCCTTTGAATTGACTATTTGCTTAAGGACTGGGACTACTATGTTCAAAGAATGTTAACATTGGCATTAACTTTTTGTTCCCTCTTATTAGTTGCATCACACCACAGCATTCACCATTTTTCATTGCATGCAGCTGCATTAAAAGAGAATCATGCTATCATCCATGAGAACTAATTTACTTGAAGAGGCTCAAGAAAGGACAAATCAATGCGTGATTGAACTTGATTAAGTTTGNCTTTATCCCACTAAGTTGGGTCGGTTGCATGAATCATTTTTCTCTATTGTGTCTTATTTACACAAGGGTTTCAAGGATTATATCATGATTTTCCGATAAATTTTATGCTGGCTATCGACTACCTACCTAACGCAACCCTCCACTTTTCNGATATTTGAGATAGCTATGGGTGAACTTAAGGGTCTTGTTGAAGAATTGATGTCTTATTCATCTCTCACCTGGTTATGCCTAAGTTGAAGGCACCATCAAAGGTGTCTCAATTAAGCCCACCTTTCTTGTTCTTAGAAAAGTTATAAGCTACATAGGGGAGAAAAAAAAAAAAAAACTCATTAACCTGTTCATTCTAGGAAAGAATTTAATGATACTCTTTATCAGAGGGATACTTATATTCATCTTTTGGCATGACTGGAGAACAATACCTATATCAACCTTAAATCAAGGAAACCGTAGATAACATTCTGTTCAGGCAATGAAGGAGATTCCCATATGAATTGAATGATCAATGCTAGCCCTTAAAAAAGTGTGATTGAGTGGGGACTTATAATGACTATTTTAATTAGAATGATCATAATGAAGCTTTTAGGGTGATTAATGCATCCACGTTTTATTATTAGCTTGGCCCCAATGCCTTCCTAATTGGCTTTTTGTGCAATAAATTTTTTTGTGAATGGCATGATGTAATCTAATTNCTTATAATGACTATTTTAATTAGAATGATCATAATGAAGCTTTTAGGGTGATTAATGCATCCACGTTTTATTTTTAGCTTGGCCCCAATGCCTTCCTAATTGGCTTTTTGTGCAATAAATTTTTTTTGTGAATGGCATGATGTATCTAATTGTAAGTTGATTCATTTTACAATTAAGTTAGGAGGTTCGGTCAAATGATTTTGGCCAGCTAGCTTGATACTGATTGCTTAGGCAACCCCACCAATTTACTAGCTGGGCTGAAATTAAGGCCAAATAGGGAATAACTGCCTATTATTGCACACAACAAGTGAAACTATTGCTTAATGTGAGAGGGAATAACTGCCTGTTATTGCAAACAACTAGTGAAACAATTGCTTAATGTGAGAGAAGTTACATATTTTGTTTCGAAGTTACATTGTTTTTTTTAGGGTATTGTCACTCAATGAAGTGTATCAAAGGAACTTGTGATTGTGATGACCAAGTATGGTGATTTTTCCACACTAGTAATTAAGAGGGAAGTGAAACTATAAATAAAATGGATAAGAATGTCTAGTTGATGGACTCATTTCCAATAGTATCGTAAAACNGTGAGAGGGAATAACTGCCTGTTATTGCAAACAACTAGTGAAACAATTGCTTAATGTGAGACAAGTTACATATTTTGTTTCGAAGTTACATTGTTTTTTTGAGGGTATTGTCACTCAATGAAGTGTATCAAAGGAACTTGTGATTGTGATGGCCAAGTATGGTGATTTTTCCACACTAGTAATTAAGAGGGAAGCGAAACTTTAAATAAAATGGATAAGAATGTCTAGTTGATGGACTCATTTCCAATAGTATCGTAAAAAGTTTTGGGTTATTGTGTTATTTTTGTTCTTTTAATGCTTAAAAATGATAAATTCTTCACTTATGCTAACAAAGCCATTTTAAATGCAAGTTCTTTATCTCGTGCTTTTGTGATACACTTGATGTGATTATAGGAATCTCCTATTTCTCTTAGATATATTTGAAATTTAAGGAACGGCAGTTGCCAATCAAATTTGGGTCAAATTGGAGACGAATGTTATACTGCTTTTGAAATCACCACATAATGTCTACTTGATTAGTTATTACTGTTNGTCAAATTGGAGACGAATGTTATACTGCTTTTGAAATCACCTCATAATGTCTAATTGATTAGTTATTACTGTATGAACAATCTAATTCCATCATATTCATGAGATGACTAGGTACTAAAATAATTAATAGTCAATTTTCTCTGATATGCATTTTATTGATTTTCTTTTGCACAACTCTGCCAAATTGTGCCAATTAGAACATCTAAAAATTGTGTTAGAAACATTTTAAAATGGGAAACTTTTTATTAATATCAAGATGTGCACTTTATAAATATTGCAAATAACTTTTTGGGCTTTGTTTTGTCCACCAAATGTTTGGAGGCTAATCCTCTTGATGGCCATTATTGAGTGCCCTCAACCTGAATCTATTGTGGATGCATGTAGCTTACATAGTTTGACCACCATATGTAGTAGATTTCTTGTTAATTTTAGCTTTTTCATCCGCTATTCAACGTCTTCTTATAACAACAACAACAAGCCTTTATCCCACTAAGTTNATATTGCAAATAACTTTTTGGGCTTTGTTTTGTCCACCAAATGTTTGGAGGCTAATCCTCTTGATGGCCATTGAGTGCCCTCAACCTGAATCTATTGTGGATGCATGTAGCTTTCATAGTTTGACCACCATATGTAGTAGATTTCTTGTTAATTTTAGCTTTTTCATCCACTATTCAACGTCTTCTTATAACAACAACAACAAGGCTTTATCCCACTAAGTTGGGTCGGTTGCATGAATCATTTTTCTCTATTGTGTCTTATTTACACAAGGGTTTCAAGGATTATATCATGATTTTCCGATAAATTTTATGCTGGCTATCGACTACCTACCTAACGCAACCCTCCACTTTTCACATCCGGAGCTTGGGACCCGACAATGTCGGTGTTATTCACTGTCTTCTTAAAGAAGAAAAAGAAGAAGAAGAAGAAGAAGAAGAAGAAGAACATCAACAACAAGCTTTTATCCCACTAAGTGGGGTCGACTACATGAGTTCTTTTTTATCCATTTCNAGCTTGGGACCCGACAATGCCAGTGTTATTCACTGTCTTCTTAAAGAAGAAGAAGAAGAAGAAGAAGAAGAACAACAACAACAACAACAAGCTTTTATCCCTCTAAGTGGGGTCGACTACATGAGTTCTTTTTTATCCATTTTGTCCTATTGAGTGTTATATTTTTATTTAATTCTAATAGATTAATATCATTTAGTCGTACTGACTATCTTCTTAAAGAAAAAAAAAGTTCATTGGACTGTGCAAAGGCCTTCAAAATTATCATGAAAATAAAATTTTTCTTTCCATGTCTCTTTTATTTAACAATGTTTTTATGGTTATTTGTGAGACTTTCAAAGTAGGCATTAGTGACATTCTTAACAAAGGTTATCCTATCGCTTACTTTAGTGAAAAGTTAAATGACCCAAGAAAACCTGCGTGTTACGTGTAGTGTAATTTAATGTTGTAATCTAAAATTTATATTATTGGCATCACAATATTACATAATGTCATCATTCTTTATNTATCTTCTTAAAGAAAAAAAAAGTTCATTGGACTGTGCAAAGGCCTTCAAAATTATCATGAAAATAAAATTTCTCTTTCCATGTCTCTTTTATTTAACAATGTTTTTATGGTTATTTGTGACACTTTCAAAGTAGGCATTAGTGACATTCTTAACAAAGGTTATCCTATCGCTTACTTTAGTGAAAAGTTAAATTACCCAAGAAAACCTGCGTTACGTGTAGTGTAATTTAATGTTGCAATCTAAAATTTATATTATTGGCATCACAATATTACATAATGTCATCATTCTTTATTTTTGTCATTTAGCACCACGAGTTATCAATTCACAAAAGAATTTTGATTCACAAAAGAATCTTGATTCTTTTCGTGCCAAGTGGCTCGAACATTTATAAAATTTTTAATGTTTACAAACACAGGCGGCATAGACAACATTCTTGTGAATGTTCTTAGTTACATCTCTTTAATAGTCAAGTTAGTAAATTCCATTGCATGAATGTCACTGTTTTTAACCACATTGCATACTACTTATTGTTGATGTTGAGTTGAGTTTGAGTGAGTTTGGTTTAACTTGAAATAAAAAATTCCAATAGCGATTTTTACTTAAAACTTCAGTTGAAATCAAAATCATTTCCAGTCATTTAAGTTTCTGAACATTAATTTTTGAGTAATTAAGTACATAAAGATAAGTGTTGTAATATGTATTAAATATACATTTTATATCATACTCATTTCAAGTCCTTTTTGAGTCAATTTTGAATGATTTAGAGAGAATTTGAATTAAATATATTGAGATTAAGAATATCACTCTTGTAATCCCATCCACTTCCCACAAATAAAATGGATTCCTTTCAAAGGTTCCAAATTATTCATTTCCCTCGCATCTTTTTGTAAGTTTTTATTTGTGCATTGCATGTCAGTGCATTTGTTTGACATGTTTGATTTGATATGACCGTACATCTCCTAGAGTTTAGATTCTATTGAACCTCTTTCAATTACTGTTGAGAGAGGCGGTGAATGTAGGATTTGTCAACCAGGAAAAATTTNTACAGTATGTAATATCATAACACTGAAATTTGCAAAATATCATTAAACTTTCATTAAAAATAAATTAGTAGCGGTTACAGTTGTGCGTATGTTCTCTTGTTAGTCTCCTATAATAAATAAAATATTAATATCACATCAACATATTACTAGCATTAGATTTTTTAAAGTTATTTGCATATAAACATATATATATATATATATATATATATATATATA
>JXCR01143838.1:0-17791 GCA_002079205.1 Phalaenopsis hybrid cultivar | reverse complement strand
TAGTATTTAAAAAAATTCTAATTGACTATAAGGCTTTAAAGATTTATAATCAATTAAAATATTGATTAAGAAAATAGAATAAAAATTCTTAAATTAGATTCAAATGATGTTTTAATATAAATAATAATTTTTAAATCTTGCTCAAACCCTTATGTCTTATGGCTATGTGATTACGGCTATTAAAAGAACTCATTGTTCGCGAACAGCTCGTGTTCGACTCATTAAGCAAACGATCCGAACATGAACACACCTTTTGAGCTCGAAATATGAACGAGTCGTGTTCGGCTCGTTTATACCCCTAGCAATAATATGATTTTCATATATTTTAAATCTATGCTTTATATCAAGGAAAAATTTTAAAAATAGCATTTTCTATAAATTTATTTTTTTAAATGAACGTTAAATTAAAAAAATATATATATTTTAAACAGAGAAAACCAGCGATTTTATTTAAATAAATTATTAATTATATATTATTTATTTAGCACAGTTGGTTGTGTACTAGTTTAATTATTATTTTAATTAAATTATTTTTTACAAATAATTTAAAGTTATATTAAATTTAATATATATTATAATCTTAATTAATAAAAAATATAATAAAAGCTAAAAAAACAATATTATAATCTGAAATAAAATAAGTTTAATTTTAAGAAATTTTCATTTATGTATTTGCTAAAAAATAGCAATTAATATAACAATTTAAATATTTTTAAAATTGTTATTTGCTAAAAATTAGCATGAATAATTAACATAATTTCACTTATAAAGATTGGTTTATCGTTCAATGTAAATTTAAAAGCAAAATATATAATTAAAGTTACTTTATTTTATATTATAATATTTTTTAATTTTAGTTTAAATTTTTTTTAAATTGATGTTAGAATATTTATTAAATTTTAAATGATTTTAATTTATTTGTTAATTAAATAATTTAAAAGAAAAAATAAGCAAATATTTTGCCTTGAAATAAAAAAACTAACATGAAGCTCGAAATCACGCCCTCAAATTTAGAAAAAAATTTTCTGTATGGAATCCTGACGTAGCATCTACGTGCGGACAAGTTATTTCTAAGTTATTTTCAGGTTATTTCTGGGTTATTTTTAATAATACCGAAATAATCTAGAAATACCTCAAGAATAAAAACCGCGGGTTATTTCTAGGTTATTTCGGTATTATTGAAAATAACCCAGAAATAACCTGAAAATAACTTAAGAATAACCTACGCCGCACGTAGAACTACGTCAGGAGTCCGGACAGAAAATACACTCCAAAGTTAGTAGTCTTGCACTACCAACTGAGCTAAATGAGTGTATTGTGATCTTATAATATCATATTAATAATATATAAACTCTTCAATAATTTTTTTTTAATAATATTGCTATCTCAGCATGCGATTTTGGTTGCTAACATGACAAAGGAAAAATTATCACATCAGCAGGCCATTTTGCTTGTTGGTGTGGTAAAATCATCAGCTGATGTGGCGATTTTATCTATTTAAAATATTTTATTTCTTTGCTTTTAATTAGAATAATAAATTTATAAAAAAATGCTATTTTTCAATTTTTGCTATATATCAAGTATATTAATATCATAATATTTATTAAATTTCTAAAAAAAAAAAATAATTATATCAATTTTGTGTGTCAGCCATTTTCTAGAACTATAATTATAATATTAGGAAAAAAAATTAATTGAACTTGACAACATCCTATCAATTAAATAACAAAAGCTACATCACAAGTGCATAAGTGAGAGAAAATATTATGTCTGTAGTCTGTATGTCCGGATGATGACGTGGATCCTACCACGCCATGTGCATAACGGTAGGGCGGAACCAACATTATTCTCTAGGGTAGGCAAAATCATCATTTGTCTAATTTTTTTTTTTAAGTATTGGGCAAAAAAATACATCAATGAGGGGAAAAATTACTAAATTGCCTAAACGACATAAGAAGAATTTTTAAGTTTCCTGCGGTGGGTAGAATAACCTGATTCCCCATTTGTCATAATATATTGCAAGTGGATGCTCGCATGTGCAACTCAAATACACCNTAAGAATTAGTCAATCTTATTTTTCACTTGATTTACTTGTATATTTTCATTGGATATATTCTACCGTTTAAAGTAAAGGCCTTTCTTAATCAAATTCATAAAATTTCCAACTTTCTTCATGGGATTGATACTGGGGTTTTTAAGAAAAATCCTATATTACTTGAAATTATACGTATACTTGCATAACACCCCTTGTGTGAATACTTATTATACAATTTTTAGATCATTTTATTTATTCACACTAGTTNCTGGGGTTTTTAAGAAAAATCCTATATTACTTGAAATTATACGTATACTTGCATAACACCCCTTGTGTGAATGCTTATTATACAATTTTTAGATCATTTTATTTATTCACACTAGTAGCTAAATATAATTTGGGTCTTGTTTTTGGCAATCTTTTGGAGTAAAAATAATTGGTTAATTACGGGTCGGGTCAATCCACCAAATAAAACATAAATAAATTATATATTATTAAGATACTAATTAATATATTAAGAGGGNTTGGAGTAAAAATAATTGGTTAATTACGGGTCGGGTCAATCCACCAAATAAAACATAAATAAATTATATATTCTTAAGATACTAATTAATATATTAAGAGGAAAAATGTTTATTAGAAATCATTGTGTGATCTCCTTATAAGGTTTTAATTTGACCCTCTTTCTACAATTATTCTTTGTGATGGCTAATATTTTACCACAAATAAATTGAGGCAAAAAATGATCTAATGAAGCACGGTTTTTTATTTAATTTTTAAATCTTAAGTCCTCTTATTACATTAATTTATGTAATAAACTCTCAAATCATCTAAACTCTTTTTTAGTAAACTTATAGTTGCATGAGTCATGGATCCATAACAATAATTTATGGATACCTAGAAAAAAATAATTTTGACTTAAAGTTCAAACTAGCTTAAACTAAAAACTTTAAGTATAAAAATTTATGAAACCTAAGAATCATGTGTTCTCTCTGATGTTTACATACTTATAATCAAAATATGCATCACATTCAGAAAAACTATTAAGCCCAACTCAATTAAGATTTTATAAGGTACTAGGGTATTTTAAAATTTTAAATTATCAGAAAGGATAGATAAGTCCAATCATTGATAAAATCTTGAAAAATTGCATAACTAGACTGAATAATCCAAAATCTAAAGATAAGGCCTTCTTATACACATTGATCACAATAAAAACAAAGTGAAAAATTCAATCAGACTTGCAAACTGTTAGAGGTTGACCTTTAGTATACAATGTCAGTCATTGCAAATAATATGAACATTCATACTCTATAATAATGTTGATTTCAATTATCATTGGTGCTAAGGTCTACCATTTACAAATGATAATGTTCACAATTGTAGATCCACAACTTACTCCATTGTCATCAAACTATAATACTCACCNTAAGCCCAACTCAATTAAGATTTTATAAGGTACTAGGGTATTTTAAAATTTTAAATTATCAGAAAGNGAAACCTAAGAATCATGTGTTCTCTCTGATGTTTACATACTTATAATCAAAATATGCATCACATTCAGAAAACTATTGAGCCCAACTCAATTAAGATTTTATAAGGTATTAGGGTGTTTTAAAATTTTAAATTATCAGAAAAGATAGATAAGTCCAATCATTGATAAAATCTTGAAAAATTGCATAACTAGACTGAATAATCCAAAATCTAAAAATAGGGCCTTCTTATACACATTGATCACAATAAAAACAAAGCTAAAAATTCAATCAGACTTGCAAAATTTTAGAGGTTGACCTTTAGTATACAATGTCAGTCATTACAAATAATATGAACATTCATACTCTATAATAATGTTGATTTCAATTATCATTGGTACTAAGGTCTACCATTAACAAATGATAATGTTCACAATTGTAGATCCACAACATACTCCATTGTCATCAAACTATAATACTCACCAAAATTTTTTAATGCACTGATTTGTGATCAAGACTAACAACCTTTATCACAATCAATCTTCATATCCATTGGGCTATCACTTAACATCATCAAGAACATTTACACCTATCGCCACTTATAAAGCCGACACTCACCATCACTAATAAAGTTGATACAGATCATCACCAACATGTTAACTGCTATCATTTATAACAATGTAGTGAAAATTTCACTTAAAATAAATTCCTCTATTTAGTTTTGACATTAAGCCACTAATTATTTTTTACTTGCACTTGTGACATTAAAATGTTCAAAGAGCTCATAATTTAATTATGGTTTTAAATATGGTAGAAACATATCATCAATGTTAAGGGTGAAGAAGATTTTCATAAAGATAAATTGTGCATTGAATGAGTTATGGGAATTGAACTTGTATGAGATCAACTCAGTTTGAAAATAGTTGAACTTTGTGCTTTGGCACTCACCATTTCAAACTAAGAAACAAATCCTTACACAAGCCTGATTCAACACACTGGTGGGACAAAAATTCATGCACAATATGAGAGTTAGTTGTTCAGAATTTGATCTCACTTACTTGTGCACCATGTTTTTATGTGGGCTTAAATGAAAATATGTAGCCCAAAATTGACAANAGATTTTCATATAGATAAATTGTGCATTGAATGAGTCATGGGAATTGAACTTGTATAAGATCAACTCAGTTTGACAATAATTGAACTTTGTGCTTTGGCACTCACCATTTCAAAGTAGGAAACAAATCCTTACACAAGCCTGATCCAACTCACTAGTGGGACATAAATTCATGCACAAAATGAGAATTAGTTGTTCAGAATTTGATCTCACTAACTTGTACACCATTTTTTTATGTGGGCTTAAATGAAAATTTGTAGCCCAAAATTGACAGGAAAATGTAATTTGGTTTTGTAGGGCAAACCAATTTAGAAATTTGTGTTCAGTGTTGCCAAAACCAAATATTTATTTTTGTTGGTCCATGAAAGAGATTGAGGCTCCGTTTGGGGTAGCTTGTGCGTTTCAGGATAAGCTGCTTATCCTGAAACGCGGCCCGCAGGCCGGCCGCAGAGGTCAACCCGCGGTCTGCGTTTAGTGTAAAAACTCAAACGCAGTTTTGAATAAGCTGGCAAAAAACGCGAACCAAACGGTACGTCGGCGTTTCCCGCACTTATAAGCTGCCCCAAACGAACCCTGAGTGTATTTGAGTTGCACATGTGAGCATCCACTTGCAATATATTATGACAAATGGGGAATCAGGCTATTCTAGCCACCGCCGAAAATTTAAAAACTCTTCTTATGTTGTTTAGGCAATTTAGTAATTTTTCTCCTCATTGATGTATTTTCTTGCCCAATACTTAAGAAAAAAATTAGACAATTGATGATTTTGCCTACCCTAGAGAATAATGTTGGTTTCGCCATATCATTATGCATATAGCGTGGTAGGATCCACATCATCATCCGGACATACAGACTACAGACATAATATGTTCTTTCACTTATGCACTTGTGATGTAGTTTTCGTTATTTAATTGATGGGATGTTGTCAAGATCAATTATTTTTTTTTTTCGTAATATTATAATTATAGTTCTAGAAAATGTCTGACAGACAAAATTGATATAATTATTATTTTTTTAGAAATTTAATAAATGNTAACTTAAATCCAATCCAAATCAAAACCTCCAATTTTGCCCAAGAATCCAAATTTCTCTAAATTAAAATCCAATCCAATCAANTAACCCAAATCCAATCCAAATCAAAACCTCCAATTTTGCCCAAGAATCCAAATTTCTCTAAATTAAAATCCATAACCTCTCATTTTCCACTCAATTGACTTCACAATCACTCACGATAATATTCCATATCATATTGAACTTTCAATTGACTCATATCTAAAACATAGCCAAGCCCAAACCCAAGTCCAAGTTCAAGCCATGGTCTTGAACCCAAACTAAAAAATTAACCTTAAGCCATTTGGTCTAACCGAATCTTGGTAACCACAACCACATTTTTGACTCTAAGAGCCAACTTAAATCCACCTAGCCCACCTTAGTGGTGCCATAGACCAAGAGTCCCTTAAATTAGGGGATTTCTTCTCAAAATTAGCTAAACCAATGGGATCTTTCCCACCAGCCTTCCAAGCTCCCAAAGCTGAACCACCTAACTGTCACCCCAACCCTAGTCAGTCGACCTAGTGGTCGGAAAACGCCATGCCCGAGAGGTCCCAATTGGCTCAAATCTAAAATTGGGACTTCTTGAGCTGGCTTACTCCCATTGGCCAATTACGTTGTTTATCCCTCCACATAAGCAACCTCTCTGCCACCTTGGATCGCCCTAATCTTAGCTATGACCCTCTCTATAAATTGAGAACTCCTCACAACCAAAATAAAGATCATCCAATTCCTTGGGAAAACTCTGTCAAATTCTTACCAGAGCTTCTCTCAACCCTCCTGAGTTCAACCCCATTGTCCTTAACCATCCATAGCCACTGTCTTACTTGAATTTGAAGCTCAAAATCCAGAGGATTTTCTGTCACTCCACCAAACCATCTCAAACATCAAATTAAATTTTTCCTGAGCTTGACCAGAGCACAAGGAGAAGTTCCCCACTGAAAACCCCATCCCTAGAGCTCTCTGCACCAGACTTTGACCAAGGTCGCACCACCCTTCGATCGAACTCTTTCCTAGACCCCATACCAGAGGAAGGTGACTCTTCGAGCATGTTCGTGGGACTCCAAAGAAGCTTCTACAAGCATCCATTTTAGGCCACATCTCTTGGACAAAGGTATAACTCCAAATCTCTAATTTTTTGTTTGGTTTCTTTAATTGTGATGTGAACTTGTTTTTCATATTTGAACAATCGTATAGATAGGTTTTCCTTGACTAAATGAAACTGTAGTAAATGTTGGCTTTTCTTGATCTTCAGGAGCAATAAGAATTTGATGATAACAAGTATATCCATCTAAAAATCAAAAATATTTGTGCCCAGCTAGTCTATTCAATATTTGGTCCAAAAAGATAAAGGAAAGTGATCATTTCTAGTGGAGGAATTTATTTTTCTATAGTCATTACAGATTCGCCAACTAGTGACTTCCCGAGTTGGAATTAATTCTTCTTTCTCATTGACAACAACTATCACACCCCCTTTCTTTGGAACGCAGTGAATTGGACTTACTTAAGCACTGTCCAAAATAGGATATATAATTTTAACATCTAACAATTTTAAAATTTCTTTCTTAAATACTTCTTTCATTGTAGGGTTTAATCTCCTTTGAGGATCAGCTTTCAGTTCATGATGATCTTCTAATAAAATTTTGTGCATATAAATCGAAGGACTGATTCCATTGATATCAACTAATGTTCATCCAAAGGCTTTCTTATATTTTCTTAAAATCTCTAATAATTTCCGTTTTTACAATTCAATTAACTTTAAGGATACTGTAATAGGTAATGTAGATAAATCTCCTAAAAATATATATTTTAACTGTGAAGGGAGTACTTTCATATCGAGTTTAGGAGGTGTTTCAATAGACGAAATAAGTTTTTTATTATTTTCCATAGTATTTTATAATTCAAATCTTTCTTGAATAAAATCTATATCTTCATTACATATTTTGATGAACTTATCTTACATTTTATCCTCAACTTCATGTTTTAAATCTTCTTGTTCCATTTTCTCTTCAAAACTTTTGGTGAAATGTTCGTTACTCAAATAATCACAAATTTACATCCTGAAGCATTCATAATCTTTTCCTTTTGCTAGTTATTTCATAGATTTGGTTATATTAAATATAACGTCTTGATCATTGACTTTCATGGTTAACTCACATTTTTGAACTCATGGTTAACTCACAAATTTACATCATTGACTTTCAAATCTTTCATGGTTATCATAACTCTTCCAGTTGCAAGAAAATGTGTCCCTAAAATGATTGAAATTTTTTTATCTTCCTCCATATCTAACACAATGAAGTCCATATGAGAGATAAATTTATCTACATTTACCAAAACTTCTTCTACAACTCCTTTAGGATAGGAGATCAATAGGGGAAATATCTCTTAATACTAAACTTTTGAAAATAGATACAGACATAAGATTAATACTAGCTCTCAAATCATATAAAGCATTTAGAAAAAATCTTTTGCCAATAACACAAGGAATACTAAAACTACCTAGATCTTTAAGTTTTCAGAAAGTTTTTTTTAATTATAGCGCAACACTCTTCAGTAAGTGCAACTGTCTCATTATCTATAAACTTTCTTTTTTTATTAAGTATATCATTCATAAACTTTACATAACATGACATTTGTTCCAATGCTTCAACAAATGGAATGTTGATGGTTAATTTATTAAATATTTCTAAAAATTTTGAGAATTATTTATCCAATTTTTGTTGTCTCAATATTTGAGGAAATGGAGGTGGTGGTTTTTCAACAGTAATTTTTTTATTTAATAAAATATTCTGAATCATGATGAATTTCTTCCTCATATTTTTTCAATTTCCACCCCTTCGTTCTTAACTTCAATCTCTTTTTGAACTCTTGTTTTCACTTCTCTTCCCCTTCTTAGCTGTATAACTTTAATTTTCTCTTATTGTGGTCTTTAGGAATAATCTTAACATTACTAGGAAGAGATCCTTTAGGCCTAATGCTAAGTGCGGTAGCAATAAATCCCAATTGATTCTCAATGTTTCTAATTATTGCTCATTGACTTTGTAATTAATTACCTATTTGTAATGCCAATTCTTCCATAGATAATTTCTTCTCCTTGAATTATAAATTGTTGTTAAAACTGGGAGGATAATAAAGTTTATAGTTAGTATTTCCTTGATTGTTTACATTTCCCAAAGGATTCGCTCGATTGTTTCCCCATTATGGATTTACACTATTAGAGTTATTATTATTCCAACTTAAATTAGGGTGATTTTTCCAACTAAGATTGTAATAATTAGAATAGGGATTATTAAGTCAATTATTTATTGCATTCAAAGTTTCATATGATCATTGAGAATTTATCATTTGTCTGAATGAATTTTCCTCAACCACTGGTGGTGTTTTAGATATATTCATTCTAATTTGATCCAACTTCTTTGATATTGCAGCGATTTGGGAAGCCAAAATAGAAATTGCATCAGAGTCATGAGCACTGACTACTTTTTTAGATTTACTCTTTCAGAGGGTCATTGAAAATTGTTAGTAGTCATCTCTCCAATTAACGAATATACTTCATCAAATGGTTTTGACATTAAGTGTCAACAATAGATCTAAGATATCCCACTAATCTATTATAAAATATTTTTATTATTAACCAATCTTGTAAAGAATGGTGTGGACACTTCCTTAGTAGATCTTTAAATTGTTCATAGGCTTCATATGTTGATTCCCTTTCAAACTGACAAAAGATGTAATACCATTTCTAAGCTTAGCAGTTTTTCATTGTGAGAAATATTTAGCCAAAAATTTCTAAGATAATTCTCTCAAAGTTATGATTAATCAAGTTGTTAAAGAGTTTAACCACATCTTAGCTTTATCCCCTTATAAAAAAGAAAAAAAAAGTCTAAGTCTAACAGCGTCATTCAACACTCCATCATATTTAAATGTTGCACAAAATTATAGAAAACAAGCAAGATGTAAATTCGAATCTTCAGATGGTGTTCTCCCAAACTGATTATTTTGTACTATTTGGATAATAATAAGTTTAAGCTCAAACGAATTAGTAGTTACAGCAGGAGTTTGTATAATCAAGTGAATTTCATCTACTATAAGGTTAGAACAGTCTCTTAATGGTCTCTGTTGATGTTCATTTTCCATACATGGTTATTTAAATTGTTTGCCATTTTGTTAAGTACTTTTTTTTTTCAAAATTTTCTTATAATTCGTTCTAATTCTGAATCGTAAGGTACTAATCCTTCATATCCTAATCTTCGCATACACAAATACAAGTAAACTTTATAAAGATAAGCTCTCACACAAGAATGAAAATATTTTTTGTTGTTTTCTTCTTTTTTTATATTATTTTGTTGTTTCTTTTAAATAAAATTTATATTTCAAACAAAGTCTTTTAAGAAATTTACTGTAGTCTCCCCGACAATGGCATCAAAAATTTGATGCGGGCTTTTATTATTCATTATAAATGTTTTTCAACATNATCAAAAATTTGATGCAGGCTTTTATTATTCATTATAAATGTTTTTCAACACCACAACACACAAGGGAGCTATACTAAAAAATATGCAATTTAACCACAATAAAATTTACTTTAGTATAATAAGTTTTATCCTTTAAAATATTTAAAGTTGCCACTCCTAGTGAATTAAGGTGTATGTTCAATTTTAAATCGTCACTGGGTTGCAAACGCAAGTATACATATCACTCAAGTAATAAAAAGCTCTAATGGAGTCCTATGTATGGATCCCACAAGGAGGTAAAAATTTGTTTAAAAAATCACACAAAAGCATGATTTTTGAACTATAGAAAACTCAAGTAAGAAAATAGGTTGAAATTTGTTCAATGACACTGAAGAAACTAAGTTTACCACATTAATCTCTAAACTTCAAAGCTAAATTTACTAAAACTAAACTAGGTTTTGTGACGAAGAGTTTAAATTTATAAATGCATCCTTCCCCTTACAACAAGGTTATAGTCAGTGAATCATTAAATTGAAGAAAATTGTATTATGCCAAATAGGAATAGTTATATTATTTAAAATTTTTACAAGCGATAAAAAGCATTGGCTAATTCAGTGTTTAGGTCATAAATCCACGGATAGGCTGGGAAGAAATTGACTCTCACTCCAAAGTTCCCACGTTCTCTTCACCTGAGAACTAACATCTCGCTTTAGTTTCCAAACTCGTGGATAAAGTTGGAGATTTTAGTTTGTCACTTCAAAGTATCGAATTCTACGCCCATCAATGAATATTTCTCTATTTCTTTTCACCCAACCCCATGGACTACATTCTCATCCATGAAATCGAATTTGATTCTTACTTTTTTGTGGAAAGCATAGCTCTTTTGGATCATATGCTTCACAATTCAATTTGTCAAATAAAAAAGTAAATGAAGTTCGATGTTTAAATCATGACAAATTTAAAATTAAAATAATACACAACAATCTTGATTCTTCACATGACCATTTCTCTTTGCAGGGAGAAGAACAAAGAAATTTACTCAAAATTCATGAAGATACAAGAAAACATGAATTACATATATAAAATAAGTTTACAAAATAAGAAAGAAAAGTAAATCAACTTAGTTAGATCTCTTCCCCAAGCAAATCCCTTGAAGTTCTTTTGAATCTCTTTCTCTCTTTACAATAACACTCAAATCTCTCTTAGAAATGTAAGGAAGAAGAATTCCTCACTTTCCCTCTCCTCTTATAACTCTTAGAGACACTTGCAACACTCTTCACCAACTTAGAACTCACACCCCATACCTTTACAAACAACACACTACTTTTCCTGACAAAAAACACTCATTTATAATGTAGGGACGAATTTCCCAAGAGTTTCCATGCGCAGCTCTTCAATATCCGTCCAAATTCAATGCATTTGTGAAAATAACCATCTCGGGCGTCTAGGCGCCGCAATTTGGTGCCTGGGCGCCGTCTTCTCTATATTTTGGCACTTAGGCGCCAGTTCAAATTTTGGAGAGAATGATTGTAAACTTTGGTTAGCCATGGTAGGGCATAGATTGGGTTTCTTAGGATAAGTTATGCTAACCTAAGCATGCCAACAATATGGGTTACAACTCTTTCAAGCATATAATGGAAGTGAATGATTGAAAACTTTGGTTAAGATTTTGTGCTCAATATAATCTATGGGCTCTTTTCATGAAAATAAATTATCTTTACAAGAAACATCCTCTTTTGGCCAAGCCTAGATTTGGAGACTCAATTTTGTGGAAAGAAATAATAAAAATTAGAGGCAAAGCGGAGTTGATGCTTGTTAGGAAGCTGGTTAAATGTGATATTAAGTTTTGACTTGATAATTGGACCTTGGGGTGTCGTTTACATACTAAATTTTCGTTACATAACAATTTAAAAACTAAGGTGGCGGCTTTTTGGAGTGGAGATGAGTGGAACAAATATAAACTCCAAAACCTGGTGGGCAACGATTGGATGAAAATCATATCTAAAATACAATTTTATAAAGGAGAAAAAGATCATGCTTGGGTAAAGCAAAAAAGAGGTTTTTTTTATTTGTAAGTGCATTTCATAACAAATTTATACTTTTGAAGTGGTTAAAGGTATTGTCAATATCTGGAATACTTTACTCAAACCGCCGCAAGCTTTCTTTAATTGGAGGCTCAAATTTAAATTCCCACCGGTGGATGACAAATTAAAACTAAAAGGGCTTCTTTTTACTTCATTTGCTTGCTTTGTAGACAAAAGGAGAAATCTTTTTTTGCATCTCTTTTTTATGTTTGGGTATGCTTCTAGTGTCTGGATTGCAATGTTAATTACATTAATATTCTTATTCCTCTTGTTGGGTATAATTCTCTTGAGCAAAGTTTGGCTAATTGGGTTGGGCACACCAATAAAACTCATTTGCAAGGTTTGATGCCTTTTGTTTGTTAATGGTTCATATGGATGGAGCGTAATAATAGGAAGCATATGAATACCTTCTTGCCGGCGGAGAGGGAGATTTTGTATATTAAAGTTTTTTTTTCTATAAATTTTTAAGATATTCTAAGTGCAACGTTGAAAANCATTTGCAAGGTTTGATGCCTTTTGTTTGTTAATGGTTCATATGGATGGAGCGTAATAATAGGAAGCATATGCATATCTTCTTGCCAGCGGAGAGGGACATTTTGTATATTAAAGTAACACACACACACACACACACACACACTGACATAATGAAACCTTCATTGTGGACTTTTGTTTTACCTACGTTTTTTATGGCTAAGAAATAAAGGCGGCCATGCGCCGGTTTGCGTCCAGAGCACGTGATTGTATTACATGGAGAAAGGAGAGACACAAAGGTAGTGGGGTCCTATGAAATACCAAAAATTCGCTGAACAACAACTTTGTCCGAGCTCATGCATCACGTCTCATCACATCTTCCTTCTTTTTCTCCGGGTGCCTTTCAACCCCTATAAAGCTCTGCGCTACTCACATCTTCTTCTCCATTATTTGGAGTTCAAATCAATAATTAAGCTCAAAAACTTCAAACAGCTTTGTCTCTTAGAGCGAGTGAGAGACAGAGAGAGATGGGCAGAGCTCCTTGCTGTGATAAGGCCAAGGTGAAAAAGGGTCCTTGGTCTCCTGAGGAAGATGCAAAGCTCAAGTCCTACATCGAAGAACAGGGAACTGGTGGCAACTGGATTGCTCTCCCTCAAAAGATTGGTATCATTTTGCTCTTCAATTTTTGTTTCTCCCTATACATTCCTTATTGTGTTTTCAAGATAAAAATGAATTTCAAATTAAACTTTCATTAATGAATTACATGAAATAATACCCCACAATAAATACAATAAACTTTCATAATTCAAGCTAATGAATTGCAAATTAAACACAATAATTAATGAAAGTTTCTTCATAACTTCATGTAATTTTATGTAATTTTAAAGGAGTAATAAAAAATTCATATGTTTTGCTTGTATAATTATTGATGAGCAATTCTGCAGGTAAAAATTTTGAAACACTCCGAACAAATTAATGGTGAAATTTTTCTATAGCGTTTAAATGATTGAAGTTTATTCAAAAGGAAATAGTTCATTCTGAATTGACTAGGAAAAATAGAATGCCCTTTGTTGGTTTTTCATAGCACTAACTTCTAGTAAAATCCAATCTCAAGAACATTGAACATTGTAAAAATATAACTATCTAGTACTTTATCCTTCCACCACTTAATCAAATTACTAGACATATATATTGATGATTATTTTAGGTCTAAAAAGATGTGGTAAGAGTTGTAGGCTGAGATGGCTGAACTATCTAAGGCCAAATATCAAACATGGGGGCTTCTCAGAAGAAGAAGATCAAATCATTTGCAATCTCTTCATTACCATTGGAAGCAGGTACATATCTTATCAAAACCTAGTACTCAATATTTTCTTTTTCATTCTAATAACTTATAAAGTAAAATTCTTATGCAATCTTTACACTACAAAAAATTCTATACATGTTCATATAGGTGGTCAATTATAGCAAGTCAGCTCCCAGGAAGAACAGATAACGACATAAAAAACTATTGGAATACCAGACTAAAAAAGAAGCTCCTTGACTGGCAAAGATACATGTCATCCACTTCCCATCTTCTCCATCACTCGAACGAGAAGGTTTGTAATACTAACCCTAACCCTAATGGATCCTCAAAAACCCTAACTACATCTTCCCTTGAAATGTTACAACTTCACATGCAATCCACAACTACTATGTATCCATTGAAGCTTTCCCAACAAGCCATGGAACCAACTGAGCAAACTAATATAAATAATTCCTTACATGGAAACTTGTTTCGTGGTACAGAAAGTCAACTTTTTAGTGGCATGGATAGTTTAAGAGAATTGAATTTTGAAGGGGAGATAAATTGGTGGGGAAGCATTGGACTTGATGAGAAATCCTTGCCAACTTTGTCAGATTTGGCTTTGGCTCTTCAGGCTGATTCTATGCTTCAGGAGTATGGGATTGGGTATGATTTATAGTGTCAGTACTTTTCAACATGGTGTTCATGTTCTGTGGTATATTAGTCTCTTCAAGAACATATTATGAAAGACTATCAATGTAAATTGCTTCGTAAATAATACTACTTTTATGTTGGTGTTTTGTACTCTATTTTAAATGAAATTGGTCTTTGGTGTATCGTTGATTATACACTACATTTAAGAAAATAATTCTTTCTTCAGCTCTGCGAGTATTCTATGAGAAATTTCAGTTGCAATTTTAGGATGATAAGACGATTGTTTAGTCCATCTTTGAGTTAAAATTGAAAGAGGCAGTCTTCTTATTTAATCCACAGTCAAACATTTTACCAATGAATCTTCCGCAATGGCTACTTTTTAGATATTTTATATTTGATGGCTTCTTGATCCACTTTAGGCTTGTCAAATGATCATAATTAATTTTATCATTATTATGGTGATTTTTTTTATTATTTTAATGATTAATTTACCTTATTTATGGTCATCAAATATCATCGGTTAAAACAGATAAATAACCGGTTAATGAGTTTCCAATGATTTGTCTGCAGTTTTTAGGGTGTAGCAAAAATTCTTCTCAGTAATTTGAAAACTAGTAGAGTTTCCGACGACTTTTATGTGCCAACGGACTTCCAACATGCTATGATCATCACTTTATGAAGAATTTGAAAATGGGGATAAGCCATCGACTTTTGTCGGCATGTGATTACCAGCGGCTATAACCGTCGGATATAGTCGTTGTTTTAGCATCGGGTAATAATTATCAATTTTTTTGTTGCAGTCAATGTCATCTGTTATCCATTGGGCATGTGTCAGTATTATAACCGAACAGGTAACTGTCGGTAAACTGGATAATTTGTCAATTTTTTGTTGCGGTCAAAGTCGTCGAATATGAGTCTGTTATGTGTTGGTATTAAAATCGATGAATTTTACCGTTGGATAGCACCACAATTGCTTGATATATCATAGAAGGACAAATGAAAAGCCATCGAAAACCTGTAGTATCAAAAAATAAATAATTCTCCTATTTCATAGTTATGATTTCTATACTTGCAATCGACAAAAAAAAAAGAAATAACTACAACACGTTTAACCAATCCAAATATTTGCGAGATTAAAATTGCAATAATAAACTGTCTAATCGATCATATAATTAAAAAAATGCATTTAATTAAACATATATACATAACTGTTGAATACAAAATATTTTTGCTCGAATGTTTAAAAAAACATGCTTAAATAAAAATAACCATAGCTAATCATTCTTTGTTCCTCATCATCATCATTCTCCTCGTTCTAGACAATATTTGTGGTTGGATGCTTCCCCCACCACTTCTCCCGATGCTATAATGCATCTAATTCGACCTTCAATTGGCCTCCAATTCCGACCTCATATGGGTGATTTGGGATGCGATTTCGTTTTCCATATCAGTGGCAGATGCAACAATCCACATACAAACCTCCTCCTCCTATGTGGTATAAGTTGATACTTTGGATGTGCTGGTAGACGAGTTCCTTAAACCCTAGCCCACCCTCCCCTTGCCTCTGGCAGCCTCCCTCCACAGTTTGTACACGAACACATCATGATATCAGATCGTAATACTGCCCAACAGCTACGTTCTGCTCTCATTCAACTTCTAGAATTTTACCTAAAAAAATGATTATGANCTTTTTGTCTGTGACAATATGCTTAAACTTTGTGCATTTATCACTTTGCTATGATGTGTGTGTATTTATATAGTTATTTTATACTCCTTGATTTGATGATTATCCTTCCAAAACAAGTGGAATAAGTAGGAATGCAANTGTCACTCTCCATGCATCTTCATTGCAGCTAATTTGCGTGCAAATTTTGCGTAAGTTGACATATGTGGACTACTGCAGAAAATGAAACATTTTTATTTTATTTTATTTGTTTTGGTTGGTACGAAACCATTTGACTTTTTTACAATGGTTGCCTCCATTTAGGACCTGTTTGGGGCAGCTTATAAGTGCGGGCGTGTTTTTGAAACACCGTGGTACCGTTTGGATCGAGCATTTTGACTACTTATCCGAAAACGCGGGTCGACTCCAGCGGTGGGCCGACAGACCACTTTTCAAGATAAGTTGCTTATCTTGAAACGCACAAGCTGCCCCAAACGTACCCTTAGCCGGCATGAGAATATAATAAGTCAGATATGAGGAAGAAAATTTGTTCATTTAAAGTCATTAAAAACAGCTTAGAATTTGTTTTTTCATTAACATTTTTTTATAAGAACTAATCCATATATTTTGAAAAATAAATATTGCCTGAATTTTATGTAATAAAATTTGTATGGTAATAGAGGGATATTTATAAATTACATAAATTATATAATACTCGATTAAAAATACACCTGCCCCCCTCCAAACTCCTTCAGTATGTCTATAAATATATAAACACTTATTAGAATCCAATGCAATGCATGAGTTATCTTTGTAATCTACCTGAATTTTATATAAAGGGAACTTATTTTATTATTTTTAATGAACTCTGTCAAAATGACTCGTTATTCGTGAACAGCTCATCTTCGGCTTGTTAAGAAGCTCGTGTTTGGCTCATTTTAGCCCGATATACTACTCATCAATTATATATATGTGTATATGTATAATTTTTTTTTTTATGATTAGTATTTTTAAAAAAGTTTAATTGACCACAAGGCTACAAAGATTTATAATCAATTAAAGGTATTAATTAAGAAAAATATAATAAAAATTATTAAACTAGATTCAAATGATGTTTAAATATAACCAATAATTTTTAAATCTTGTCTCAATCCTTAATATCTTATGACTATATGATTAGGGTTGTCAAAACGATTCTTCGTTCCTAAACGGCTCGTGTACGGCTCGCTAAGCAAATGAGCCGAACACGAACACGCTTTTTGAGCTTGAAATATATATGAGCCGAACACAAGCTGAGCCTGAGCTCGCTCGTGTTCTGCTCGTTTACACCCCTATACTGAAAAACCATTAATATTTTTATTATTATTCCCACCTATGTTCTTAAAATATGTGCTTGCGGGAAAAATCTTTTCAATTATAAACACCTAGCATGAATCCAATGTAATTTGACATTTAAGCAATATTTAAACTCAGATGATGCCAAGTCCATTTTGTTCTTTAGTGCCC
>JXCR01143837.1:9282-26661 GCA_002079205.1 Phalaenopsis hybrid cultivar | reverse complement strand
GTTATCACCACCTCTAATATCTGCCATAGATTGGTAATGAACATATAGGTTGTAGAAGTATCGGTACGAAAATTGATCTGTCAAATTTTTTTCGGTCCACCCCTTTTCTTTAAACCTCTGAACTAATCCTGCTTCAAAAGTTTTGGTGTGATCAAAATTCTCTTTCATTCTCCAATCTAGGTGATAAAAAAGGTACTTGAGATATCCCACTACATTCATAATACTCTAAAGTTCTCTTTCAATTTTCTTCAATTTCTTCTCTAAAGCAAGTGAACTTCCAATTGTTGGTGGCATTAATGGAGATGAAGCATGCGAAGAATGATCTATAATAGCATTCATTGCTTCATTTCCATTACAAACAAACTGATCATCAATAGGGATCATGGGCTCCCATGGTAGTAAAACTTTTTACCAACTTTCATATGGCACTTGGGATTGACTGCAAATCAGAAACTTCATAGAAGGATGCCCAAGTCCATAAATTGGCTCATTCATAATGATTTCCATCATATATTTAAATATAATTGAACCTATTTCAATAGGTTCTTCCATTTGAGTAAAATAGTTTAAAATAGCACTCTCCTGTGTGACTCTACTGATCTTCATTGTAGGGAGTAATTTTGCACAAATAAAGAAATTTTATTACTTCAAAATTGGATTAAGTGATGAAGCAGGAAAATTAATATATCCTTCATCTCGTACTTCCCACATATCACTTTCATCCATCAGAAAATTCTAAATATCTTGCATCAAATCTCGCGTAGGAATGAAATTTCCATAATGATAGATTGGAACATTTTCTATCATATACAATACATTAATCCTCGCAGGAGTAAATGGTACAACCTTACCTCGTACGAAGTCAACTCCTTGGGTCACTACAGGTAAAACAACAAAAGCAGTAGTGTAACACAGAACTTCCCATCGCCTTTGCAGAATGATCTTGTCAACTGGAGCACTTGGATTGATCAACCAATGATTAACAAATCCTCTTTCCTTGATCAATCTCTTCTTTGCAACAACTTTATTGTATAATCTCAGTGCGTCAAAACGAATAAACTTTCTTCTATTTAAAACTCCATACCTTGAAATATTTCTAGATTTGGAAGTCATAGAATCCAAAAATAGAAAGTTTCTAGGCATCCTAAGAAGTTTTTAGGACTTTAAAAACACCTCCTAATAGTTATTATGGATTGAATCCCGCCAAAGTCCACCAAAATTTGTAGAAACCGTCCAACTACTCTCGGCGCCGCCGGCGCTCCCGATGGGCGCTATCTGCACTGAGATCCACTTTCTTGGAGGTCGCCGACGCCAGTGGCCAAATTTTTGTGATTTTCATGTTTCACTCAATTAAATTCCAGCTTTTATTCCAATATTAATATTTTACTTAATTTATAATAAATGCAATTGTGTAAGATTATTATCTACAAATATATAAGACACTTAACAAACTAAATAGTAATACATTGACATATAAGTATGGGTTGCCTCCCAAAAAGCACTTAGTTTAACGTCCTCAACCCGACATACTATTTGCTTAGTTGGGTTGACTTAACATTAAATTTTCTTTAAATTGATGTATGTGCCCTTCATAATAATGTTTCAAACGATGCTCATTAACTTTAAATATCTTTCCAGTGTTAGGATCTTTAATCACAACAGTTCCATGATGAAAGAATTTAATTATCTTAAATGGCCCTAAGCATCTGGATTTCAGTTTTCCTGGAAACAATCTCAATCTTGTATTATATAATAAAACTTCTTCTTCAGGTTCAAATTTCTTCTTAATAATTTTTTGATCATGCCATATTTGCATTTTCTATTTATAGATTTATCCATTATCATATGCTTCATTTCTAATCTCCTCATGTTCATTGAGTTGCAATAATCTTTTCTTACCACAATCTTTTAGATTAAAATTAAATTCTTTAGTAGCCCAAAATGATCTATGCTCTAATTCTACAAGTAAATGACTTGTTTTTCCAAATATCAGTCTGTATGGGGACATTCCTATAGGAGTCTTATAAGTAGTTCTATATGCCCATAATGTTATGTCATGTCTAGCAGACCAATCCAATTTATAAGGATTTACAGCCCTTTGTAAAATGCGTTTAATTTCATTATTTGATATCTCTCCTAGACTACTAGTATGAGAATGATAAGAAGTAGAGAATCTATGCATAATATCATATATCTTAATTAATTTTTTGATTCTCTTATTCTTGAGATGAGACCCTCTATCAATAATAATTACTCTCAACATTCCATATCTTGTAAAAATATTTTTAATTAAAAATTTAGAAACACTCCGAGCATCACATCTAGGTACAGTAATAGCTTCAATTTATTTGGACATATAATCAACAACAAGTAATATATATTGGTTTTCAAATGAAGGCATAAATTGTCCCATAAACTCTAATCCCCACACATTAATAATTTCAACTTCCAATGTGTAATTTAGAGGCATTTCATTTCTTCTAGAAATATTTTCTACACGTTGAGATCTATCGCATGTTTTAATATATTCATTAACATCATTAAAAATAGTAGGCGAATAAAATTCAGCTTGTAAAATTTTATATTCAGTTATATTTGTTCTGAAATATCCTCCAAATTCAGAATCATGACATCTTTCAATTATCTGTTGAGTTTCTTCATAAGACACAATCTTCTAATAATTAGATCCTTACATTGTTTATATAAATATGAGCCATCCCAAAATAGTCTTTTGAATCATATATAAACTTCTTTAATTGTGGATTTTTTATATCAGGTGGTAGAATATCACTTACAATATAATTCACTATATCAGCATACCATGGTACATCCATTTCATCAATACTATATAATTATTCATCAGGTAAATTCTCTAAAATTTCATTTGTAAAATTAGTTAATATTTCTATTTCTATTCTTGACAAATGATCAGTTATTTGATTATCATTTCTCTTTCTATCAATCACGGTAAAATCAAACTCTTGCAATAGAAGTATCCATCTAATTAATCTTGGTTTAGCATCCTTCTTTTGCATTAAGTATTTAAAATCAAAATGATCTGTATTCACTATACATTTAGTTCCAAATAAATAAGGTCTAAATTTATCAAAGGCATAAATAATAGCTAATAACTCTCTTTCAGTAGTGGTATAATTAATTTGAGCTTCACTTAGATTCTTACTAGGATAACATATAACTTTAAAAAAACTTTGTCATGCATTTCTCTTAATACAGACCCAATAGCATAATCACTAGCATCGCACATTTTTTCAAATGGTTTTTCCCAGTAAGGTGGTACTATTATAGGTGTAGTGACTAACTTTTTCTTTAATAATTCAAATGCTTTTATGCATTCTTCATTAAAATTAAATTTCTTATCTTTTTCTAAAATTTGGTATAGAGGCTTAGTTATTTTTGAAAATTTTTTTATGTAGCGTCTGTAAAAACCAACATGTCCTACAAAACTTCTCACCCCTTTAACATTAGTAGGCGGTGATAATTTTTCTATAACTTGGATTTTTGCAGCATCTACCTCCATGCCTTTTTCAAAAATTTTATGCCCAAGTACAATACCTCCTGCAACCATAAATTGACATTTTTTTTCCAATTTAATACTAAATTGACATTTTCACATACTTCTAAAACTTTTTCTAAATTATTATGGCATAATTCAAACAAAGTTCCAAATACAGAAAAATCTTCCATAAACACTTCAATTCCATGTTCTATAAAATTGCTAAAAATTGACATCATACATCTTTGAAATGTTGCAGGTGCATGCATAGTCGAAAAGCCATGATATGAAAAGCAAATGTTCCATATGGGCTTGTAAACGTTGTTTTCTCTTGATCCTCTAGAGCAATTAGAATTTGGTGATAATTGGTATATCCATCTAAAAAGCAATAATACTTATTGTCAACCAATCTATCCAACATTTGGTCTAGAAAGGGTAAAGGAAAGTGATCTTTTCTGGTGGCTAAATTTAATTTTTTATAATCAATGCAAATTCACCAACCAGTTACTTGTCTTATTGGTATTAATTCATTTTTCTCATTTTCTTCAACAGTCACTCCTCCTTTTTTTTGTACACAGTGAATTGGGCTTACCCAACCACTATCTAAAATAGGATATATAATTCCAATATCTAACCATTTTAAAATCTCTTTTTTAGGGTTTAATCTTCTCTGAGGATCAGCTTTAGGTTCATGTTGTTCATCTAATAAAATTATGTGTATAGAAACTGAAGGACTAATTCATTTAATATCAGCTAAAGTCCATCCAAAAGCCTTTTTATACATTTTAGCATTTCTATCAACTTTTGTTCCTGAATCTCAGTTAACTCAGAAGTTATAATAACCGACAATGTAAATGACTTTCCTAAAAATACATACTTTAAATGGGTATGTAATATCTTTAATTCTAGTTCATGTTATTTAATACTTGAAGGATTAAGATTTTTACTATTGTTTTCCATCAAGTCTAACGTTTCAAATTTGCCCTTAATATAATTCAAATCTTCTTCTTTAATCTCGTCTTCATTCTAAAAAAAATTTCTCCTTACTTAAATTTATCTTTGAATTCTTTCTTAAACCGTTCATTACTTAGTAATCAGCTACTTCCATCCTGAAAACATTTCATATCTTTTTCTATTGCAGGATATTTCATTGCTTTAGCTATATTATATTTCACTTCTTGATCATTAACTCTCATTATTAATTCTCCTTTTTATACATCTATTACAACTCTTACTATTGTAAGAAATGGTCTCCCTTAAGTAATAGGAATTTCTTTATCTTCCTCCATATCCAATACTATAAAATTTACAAGGAAAATAAATTTATCCACTTTTACTAGTACATCCTCTATAACTCCTTTTGGATAAGTTATTGATCGATCAACTAACTGGAGAGTTACAGTAGTAGGGGAAATTTCTCCCAAATCTAAACGTTTAAAAATTGATAAGGGCAAAAGATTAATACTCGCTCCTAAATCACATAAAGCTTTTCCATAAATTTTTTCACCAATTGCNTCCCAAATCTAAACGTTTAAAAATTGATAAGGGCAAAAGATTAATACTCGCTCCTAAATCACATAAAGCTTTCCATAAATTTTTTCACCAATTGCACAAGGTATAGTAAAACTGCCAGGATTGTTTAAATTTTTAGGAAGCTTTTTCTGAATAATAGCACTACACTCTTCACTGAGTGCAACGGTCTCATGATCAGCAAACTTCCTTTTCTTATTTAGTACATCCTTCATAAATTTCACATAACTTCACTTTTGTTCTAAAGCTTCAACAAAAGGAATATTTATCATTAACTTCTTAAGGATTTCCAAAAAAAATTGTAAATTGTGTATCTTTATTCTTTTACTTTAGTATTTGAGGAAACAGAGGTGATGATTTTTCAAAAGGAACCTGTGTTTGTTCATTTTCCTCTTGATCATTTTCTNTTTACTTTAGTATTTGAGGAAACAGAGGTGATGATTTTTCAAAAGGAACCTGTGTTTGTTCATTTTCCTCTTCATCATTTTCTATTTCTTCCTTCTCTTCGTTAACTTCAGTTTCTCTTTGGATCCTTGTTTCTATTTCTTTTCCACTTCATAATTGAATAGCTTTAACTTTCTCTTTGTTTTGATCTTTTGGATTAACCTCCATAGTATTTGGAAGAATTACAGAAGGTCTATTACTAAGTGCAGTAGCAATATGTTCTAATTGATTTTCAATATTTCTAATAGCAGCCCCTTGATTCTATGATTGATTTCTCATATTCAACATCACTTCTTCCATCGTCAACTTCCTTTCCTTAACTTGTGGGTTAAGAATGGATTTAAATCTTAGAGGATAATAAGGTCAAAAATTAGGATTTCCTTGATTGTCCAGATTTCCAGATGGATTCACCAAATTATTATAATTATTCCAACTAAAATTCGGGTTATTTTTCCATCCAGTGTTAAAATAGATAGAATAGGGATTGTTATTTTGATTATTTATAGCATTTAAGGTTTCATAAGATTATTGAGTATCAATAATATGTCTTAGTGAATTTTCCTCTAATACTGAAGATATTTGAGAATAGTTCACTCTTATTTGATCAATCTTATTAGAAATAGCAGCAATTTGAGATGTCAAAATAGACATTGCATCAGATTCAAGAATACTGGCTACTTTCTTAGGATTTACCCTTTCAGAGGGCCATTGAAAATTTTTAGTAGTCATTTCTTCAATTAAAGAGTAAGCTTCATCAAATGGTTTTGACATTAATGATCCACCCATAGCAGCATCTACAATATATCTTAATGATCCTACTAGTCCATTATAAAATGTTTGAATTATTAACTAATCTGGTAAAGCATGGTGTGGAAATTTTCTAAGAAGATCATTAAATCTTTCACAGGCTTCATATATTGATTCCTCTTCCAACTAACAAAAAGATGTAATATCATTTCTAAGCTTAGCAATTTTTTATGGTGGAAAATATTTAGCCAAGAATTTTTGTGATAGTTCTCCCAAAGTTCTAATAGATCAAGGTGCTAATGAATTTAACCAAGCCTTGGCTTTATCCATAACTGAGAAAGGAAAAAAGTTTAAGCCTAACAACATCATTAGACACTCCATCATATTAAGTGTAGCATAAATTTCAAGAAAACTAGCAAGATGTAAGTTATGATCTTCAGTAGGTGATCCGCCAAACTGATTATTTTGTACCATTTGGATAATAACATGTTTAAGCTCAAATGATTTAGCAACAACATCAGTATTTTGAATAATTAAATGAAGTCCATCTGCTGTCAGATTCACATAATCTTTTAAAGGTCTTTGTCGATTCTCATTTATTGAATTTTCTATATTATTTTCCATTTCTTTCAAATTCTTAATTTCTCTTTGTTGTTTTTGAATTTTTCTAATAGTGCATTTTAATTATGAAGTGTAATGTACTAAACCTTTAGAGTCAATATTTGGTATAAACAAATAACGTAAGCTAAGTAAAACTCTTTGAAAATACAATCTTAAATAAATTTCTTTTTGGATTTTTTTATAATATTTTTATTTTTTGTTTTTATATATTTGTATATCATATATTATGAAGTGTAATGTACTAAACCTTTGGAGTCGTCGGCGCTGAGTAAAAATCCACCAGCTTTTGGTTGTTCTGCGCCATCGGTGCTGACCTTGGTGTTACGGGCAGTGAGTATTTCCTCAAAAACGTCATTTTGACTTCAAATTTCATCCTTTTTGTTTCATTTTTTCTTTAATCCCTAAAAATCAACAATCTGCAAGAAAACATCTCGATTATTNAGAGCTCCCACTTCCCTTCACCTGAAGGCTAACTCTCGCTTTAGTTTTTAAACACTAAGACCAAATTGGANTTAGGTTTAGTCCTTAAATCCGTGGCTAAGCTAGGAGGATACATGCTCACACTCCAGAGCTCCCACTTCCCTATACCTGAAGGCTAACTCTCGCTTTAGTTTTTAAACACTAAGACCAAATTGGGGATTTTTGTCTGTCACCCTAAAGATTCTCTGATTCTACACCCAACAAAGAATATTTCCCTATTTATTTGAACTTAATTTCATGAACAAATTTCTCCTTCATGAAATCAAATGTGATCCTCACTCTGTTGTAGAACACACACTCCATCTGTCAGATCATATGTTTCATAACATATTTTAACAAATTAATTCGTCAAATTGAAAGTTAAATTAAGTTCAGAGTTTGAAAAATCAACACAATTTATTTTATATTTTAATTATGGCACAATCATATTATCTCTTTATTTCTTCAAATCTCATAATAGGGGGAAAGATAGAGGAAACTACTCAAACTTCATGAGAAAGATACGACGAAACATAAATTTCATATATAAAAGAAAGTTCATGCAATNTATTTGAACTTAATTTCATGAACAAATTTCTCCTTCATGAAATCAAATGTGATCCTCACTCTGTTGCAGAACACACACTCCATCTGTCAGATCATATGTTTCATAACATATTTTAACAAATTAATTCGTCAAATTGAAAGTTAAATTAAGTTCAGAGTTTGAAAAATCAACACAATTTATTTTATATTTTAATTATGGCACAATCATATTATCTCTTTATTTCTTCAAATCTCGTAATAGGGGGAAAGATAGAGGAAACTACTCAGACTTCATGAGAAAGATACGACGAAACACAAATTTCATATATAAAAGAAAGTTCATGCAACACTAAATAAACAAACAAATTTATCTGGAACTCTTTCTCAAAGCAAATCCTTTGTAGCCTTTCCTTATTCTCCTTCCAACACTCTTACAGAAAGTTTCACACTAAATCTCACCACAAAAACTCTAAACTATGAAAGCAAAATTACTAATTGACTCCAATATGTGGTGGATTGAAGATGGATTATGGAAATGTAGCGTGGTGGAATATTGTAGAGCAAAAAATGAATGCAGAGGAGCCTCTTTTCTGATGAAATTTTGCCCCAAATAAAGCTCAAGGTCCGTTCTTCAAGAGGTGCCTCCAAAAACTCTTCAAAAATCATCCAAATGCATTGAAACTTCTAGAAACCGGGTCTGAATCGCCTTTGGTGCCATCGGCGCTGAGTAAAATTCCTCCAGCTTTTGGTTGTTCTGCGCCGTCGGTGCTGACCTTGGCGCTACGGGCAGTGATTATTTCCTCAAAAATGTCATTTTGACTTCAAATTTCATCCNTCCAAGAGGTGCCTCCAAAAACTCTTCAAAAATCATCCAAATGCATTGAAACTTCTAGAAACCGGGTCTGAACCGCCTTTGGTGCCATCGGCGCTGAGTAAAATTCCTCCAGCTTTTGGTTGTTCTGCGCCGTTGGTGCTGACCTTGGCGCTACGGGCAGTGAGTATTTCCTCAAAAATCTCATTTTGACTTCAAATTTCATCATTTTTGTTTCCTTTTTTCTTTAATCCCTAAAAATCAACAATCTGCAAGAAAACATCTCATTTATTGGATTCTCTTTATTATTTTCCATTTCATTCAAATTCTTAATTTCTCTTTGTTGTTTTTGAATTTTTCTAATAGTTCATTTTAATTATGAAGTGTAATGTACTAAACCTTTAGAGTCAATATTTCGCATAAACAAATAACGTAAGCTAAGTAAAACTCTTTAAAAATACAATCTTAAATAAATTTCTTTTTGGATTTTTTTATATTTTATAAATTTTTGTTTTTATATATTTTTATATCATATATATATCCTGTAAATTTCCTAATTTATCAAAACTATTTAATTTAATTAAATTTAACCATTACCTTTCCCGGCAACGACGCTAAAAACTTTATCCTGATTTTTTTTTTATGTAAGGATATATGAAGTTGACACCAATGCAACGCCAAAAACTTAATCCTTGTATGAGAAGTAAGTTGTGCAATATATATATAATTATAGGTAATTAGTAATGGGATTCTACGCAAGTATTTCTATTTAAGCCCCACATATCGATCCCACAGGGAAGGTGTAAATTAGCAATGATAAATTTTATTAAGAAATTTATAGAAAATCAAACGAAATCACTGTCTCTATTTTTGAATGTTGAGATATTAACCAAACTAAATTACTTAACTATTAGTAAAACTGAAAAGTAAATTTTAATAATAACTACTAATCTACTAACTATGTTTATGTAATGAAGGTTTCTTATGTGAAAAAGCAACCTTCCCACTATAATGACATTCCGGTGAAATGAGATGAGATAAATGTTTGTAATATGTATTGTGCAAAATCAGAACAATTTTAATTCTCTACNAATCTACTAACTATGTTTATGTAATGAAGGTTTCTTATGTGAAAAAGCAACCTTCCCACTATAATGACATTCTGGTAAAATGAGATGAGAGAAATGTTTGTAATATGTATTGTGCAAAATCAAAACAATTTTAATTCTCTATCTTGATAAAGTGCATAGAAAAATCATTGGTTAATCTTAGGTTTAGTCCCTAAATCTGTGATTAAGCTAGGAGGATACCGACTCCCACTCCAGAGCTCCCACTTCTCTTCACCTGAAGGCTAACTCTTGCATTAGTTTTTAAACACTAAGACCAAATTGTTGATTTTAGTCTGTCACCCTAAAGATTCTCCAATTCTACACCCAACAAAAAATATTTCCCTATTTATTTTCACTTAATTTCATGAGNTTGATTTTAGTCTGTCACCCTAAAGATTCTCCAATTCTACACCCAACAAAAAATATTTCCCTATTTATTTTCGCTTAATTTCATGAACAAATTTCTCCTTCATGAAATCAAATGTGATCCTCACTCTATTGTAGAACGCATACTCCATTTTTTGGATCATATGTTTCACAACATATTTTAACAAATCAATTGGCCAAATTGAAAAGTAAATTATGTTCAGAGTTGAAAAATCATCACAATTTATTTTATATTCTAATTATGGCACATTCATATTATCTCTTCATTTCTTTAAATCTCAGAGTAGGGGGGGAGATAGAGGAAACTACTCAGACTTCGTGAGAAAGATAAGATGAAACACAAATTTCATATATAAAAGAAAATTCATACAACACTAAATAAACAAACAAACTTATATGGAACTCTTTCTTAAAGAAAATCCTTTGTAGCCTTTCCTTAGAAATGCAAGAACTCTCTCACTTTTCTCCTTCTCCAACACTCTTAGAGAAAGTTTCACACTAAATCTCACCACAAAAACTCTAAATTATGAAAGCAAAATTACTAATTGACTCCAATATGTAGTGGATTGAAGATGGATTATGGAAATGTAGCATGGTGGAATGTTGTAGAGTAAAAAATGAATGTAGGGGAGCCTATTTTCTGATGAAATTCGGCCCCAAATAAAGCCCAAGGTCGGTTTTATAAGTGGTGCCTCCAAAAATTTTTTAAAAATTGTCCAAATACATCAAGCCTCCTAGAAATGGGGTCTGAACCGCCTTTGACGTCGTCGACGCTAGTCTGACACCGTCTAGCTGAGTAAAAATGCTCCACCTTTCGGTTGTTGTGCGCCGTCGGCGTTGCCGGCGCTGCTGGAGCTGAGTTTTTCCTCAAAAATGTCAATTTGAATCCAAATTTCATTTTTTTTGCTTCCTTTTTGCTTTAAGCCCTTAAAATCAACAACCTGCAAGAAAACATCAAAATACCTTCCTTTAAAGTGCAATATCACAAAAAATAGGTATAAAATATGAGTCTAAAAATGCATATATTTTCATTGTATCAGCAGCACAACCATCTTTAGNCTTTAAAGTGCAATATCACAAAAAATAGGTATAAAATATGGGTCTAAAAATGCATATATTTTCATTGTATCACAAGCACAACCATCTTTAATGGTAAAATATGTCTGCACCAGCTAAACCATTCCTTAGAATTAAACAAAAAGCCATATGATTTCAAGGTTGTCCACTTAGTGCGACATAAATCCTCATCTTTTCTTTAGGCCTTTGTGTGGCTCTACAATAAATATAAGCCATAACCTATTTTAGGATTCCAAGGTTGTTGTTTGTCATGACCTAAATTCTCACATCTTCTAGGCTATTTGTGTGATCGATTAATACGAATGTAAGCCCTAATTAATAAAATTGGCTGGATGAAACATTTAAATAATTTCTTCCTCAAAATTGAAGCCAAAGCATAAGATAGCTTGGAAAGTCACTCAGATTCTCCTCAGGATCCATGACATCCCTTAGTTCTCTTTCTTTGGATTCCATAAAAATGGTCCAAATTTGAGCCATTCCCCTTTCACTCTTCTTTGTCTGATCTCTTTGAAAATTCCTATCCTTTTGGAATTCTTGAAGACAATATCACCTTGATTTATATTGAGAGTTTTCTTAGGTGACTTTAGTTATCTAAGATGTAATTAACTATAAGGGCTTTCCTTTATATGAAACTTTCAATAACCCAACTTAATATAAACCTTATTTATTTCTTTTTATTATATAGAGGAACTTATCGGCCTATAATAAAATTATTTTGTAGACCAAACGCATGTCATACTTTTCTTAGTTAATTTGATTTAGCCTCACTATCAAGTTATGTGTTTTTTTGGGATACATACATAGCTTAAGGTGTAGTTCTCTTTTATCTAAACCATGAAAGATTTGTGATTGACTTGATTTCATATTTTATAAAACTTATAAATTATATATATCAATTAAATGCCCTTTCGAAGCGGGCGTCGAAATTTTATTCCGGCGACCGACAACTTTCACAAGACTATTAAAATTGTACCGACAAGTTCAGAAGTGGAACCAATATTTAATTAGATACTAATCCTCAAGCTTCTCCTCCCTTTTTCAACTTTATTTTTCTTTTTCTTTTCTTTTCTTCTTTTTTTTCTTTTTCTTTTCTTTTTCAGATAAGGATTATTATATCTAGATAGGTCATTAATGATTTTTAATTCCACTCTTCCTTTCCTAAAGCTAAGAGTTGATATATTTCCTTTACTTAAAAACATAATAATAGTTTTTTTTTAAATTACTTTTAATAAAAGAAATTTAAGTTTTGAAAATAAAAGTCTAATTCTTCTACATTTTTTGAAGACACAATTTCTCCTAGTAAAGATAATTACATAGTGTTTATCATTTCCACACTAAAAATTTTTAACTTTAAGTTTTTCTTCATCACTATAAATTTTAACTAAATTCTCATACTCATTTCTATATTCAAAATTTTATTTCTCCAATATAACTTCATGTACATGATCATTTTTCTTCAAAATCCAAATCAAATTATTTTGAAGTACATTTGAGAACAAATAAATTTCATGTTATTAGAAAAATTTTCATCCCCCCAAACTAATTTTTAATAAGGTAAAACATTTTTGCATTATATATAACTACGCAGGAATGAAAACTAAAATAACATGCTAGCTGAAATTCTTACATCCTAAATATACAAGTACAAAAATGAAAAAGAGGAGTAAAAATAAAATTTTTGATCAAATTTTAACTTTCCTTAACATATAGAGATTCAAGACTTCTATCCAATGGAGGATAATATAAAGGCAAACAAAAACATTAACAAGCATACACAACTGCAACTTAAAGTAAATAACTAGTAGTAAATTGGAAATTTTAAACATTAAGTTTTAAGTTAAAGTTAGCAACATTCTAAACCTTCCCAAGATTCAGAATTAAGTTCAATAAAGACTAACTAAAAACACTAAACAACACATTTAACACAATTGCTACCACAAAAGCATAACAAAAATTCTCATGAAATCATAAATACATCACAATAGTGTCTACAGAATAAAATACAAACAAAACTAACAATCTCAACAAATACAACTCAAAATAAAATAAAAGTATAGTATAACTGTACCACAAACAGTTCACAATAATACATAAAAAAATAATTAAACTAAACTAAACTATGTAACAAGTCTAATCATCTTCCTCTTCAGCATCACTCTCATCACTACGCCATATGATGGATATTTTGGATATTGAGGGAAACTACACTCTGGTTACCTCTCATGAGGCTTTCCATAGATGAGTGGAATTCTTCCTCATTATCACTATGTCTCCTCATATATCCATCTGTATGTTCTAAAAATTTTTCAAAATTTAATACCTTTTTAGTGTTATAAATGGCATTGTTCAATATCCTTTCCAGTAGTTGTGACTGAGAATCAGATCCCGAAGTCTGACCCTGTGACGTAGAAGCACGTGAAGTGGAAGCTCAAGATGTAGAGGTAGTTGAACCACTAGAAAATCCACCTCTCCAGCCAAAAATAAAATGATGTGAATCAGAATTCACATTCACACTAATAATAAGCTTGAGTTCTTGCAGTATCTCCTCCCAACTATCAAATCTAACTCCAACCTTCTCGCATAATGAAAAGATCAAGGATGTGAATCCCAAACATGCAGTAGTAGCAACAATGGCAGAACTAGTAATAACATTATAAATCAAAACTCCAATGTCAATGGGCTTGAAATGTTGAATATAATAGTTCAAAGTTGATCGATCTCAAGTCACTTCAGTAAGATGACTGGTAGGAAGCAGACGAGCAAAAATGAAATAGTGTTATTCTTTTGATGTGGCATCTAACTTTGACGTGGAGAAGTTAACTCTTTTTTCATTAGTAATCTACCATAATCATGTTCCTCCAGTCAACGATGAAATACTCTCGTCTAACTCCTTATTTTGACAATAGTTGGAATAAAAACATAAAGTGCTCGGGAGCAAATCATAAGACTGATTTATTACCTTATATGATAAAGGAGCTATCTCTCCTCTAACCATGACTCCATCTTTCTCAGCCTTGGGGAGATATGCATAGAACTCCCAAACAACAGAAATAACTGCCACAACAGGAAAACAACAAAATTGCTCCCGCAGGTGGAGAACAATCAAATCCTCTACAACTCTTCGCATACTCTTGAAATAATGCTCAGGAATTAACTTCCTCCATTGGAGTGCATCACTATATCGATCCTGAGCTCTCGAACTAACAAACTTGCTTGAATCAAATTGTGCTTTTCCCTTGCTCCTCTTCATCCTTGGTCACATTTCTAGGAAATTATATAAAATTCACAATAAATCCCAAATTCAATTCTAAATCATTAAGCTTAACTTCTAAAAACTTAAACTACCAAATTTATGTTTTTTCCATAGATTTTCCTTAAATTTTCACCATGGATAGTGATTTTTTAGTAGATCCATAATGTGCTCAAAATACATGGTGAAAATCAAATTTTTTTACATAGAATTGACTCTTACCTCAATAAGATTAAATCTAAAAAAATTTGCTTCAAACCACCAAGAAATCTTCAAATTAAAGGATGNATAGTGATTTTTTAGTAGATCCATAATGTGCTCAAAATACATGGTGAAAATCAAATTTTTTTACATAGAATTAACTCTTACCTCAATAAGATTAAATCTAAAAAATTTTGCTTCAAACCACCAGGAAATCTTCAAATTAAAGGATTCCCTAATCTCATAATCGTGAACTCAAAAGGTAGGGGTGGAAGTCGAGCAAAGAAAATGGAGATTATCAGACCAAATCATCACTTTAAACCATTCCAGAACCAGCTTACATGAACCAATGCTTAAGCGTGAAGGGTTCGACACTTAGGCACCCATATCCTAGTTTAAGTAGCACTTAAGCGTAGGGTCTTGGTGCTTAGGTGCNGATGCCCTAATCTCATAATCGTGAACTCAAAAGGTAGGGGTGGAAGTCGAGCAAAGAAAATGGAGATTATCATACCAAATCATAACTTTAAACCATTCCAGAACCAGCTTACATGAACCAATGCTTAAGCGTGAAGGGTTTGACGCTTAGGCACCCATATCCTAGTTTAAGTAGCACTTAACCCTAATCTCATTGCACAAATTTTGATGTTTTGGTTTTAAGTAGGATGCACTTCTAGCCTAAGTCAACCAACCTTGCAAGGTCTCAAAACTCTTCAATATCTAAATTCTTCCCTTTCAACTCTCCTCTTTCTCAAGATTCACAAATCTTAACTAATTTGATTCAACACAAAATACCAAAAAATTTCACACAAACAAACACTTAGATTCATTTACAAATAATTACAAATATTTTTAGTACATAAATTCTCAATCCAAAAAGTGTTGGATAAGATAGTTCTCAACACAAACACTAAAAAAATATAACATTAAAAACACACTAAAAAAACTTAACATAATTAAACAAACACATAAACACAAAAAAAATAACTTAATTCCACTCTCCATTCGGTGGAACGAATCATGGCCTATCATTAGAGTCTCCTTTAGCATTTGGAATGTAAATCTGATAAAAATTGACGGTGGTTAATAACTTTGGTTGAATCTTCTTCAATCCATTTGTATTCAAATACATAGCCTTATTCGCATCTTCTATAAAACTGGTATTTCTAAACTTCATCTTAAGTTTCCATCCCATATGATCCAGATGTACATTAACTTCCATCACTATGCTTTAATTGAAGCCACACTAGCCTCTATTTTAGAGATTTTCTCTGCTATCCCATCGATACCAATGGCTAGGAAACTACTTTATAACTCTTATGCACTTTGAATAATGAATTTATTTATCTTTGCTTCCTCCTTTTTCTTCAATTTGTTTCCACAAAATGACATCTTCCAAAATCTCTCATTTCATGACTTGGAATTTAGGGCAAAATGGAAGTGTGGTGATACTTCTCTTCATACCCTTTGATTTATAGGCTCTAAACCTCCCCTATAGCTCCTAGACACATCTTAGAACTGTTATTTCACGATAAAACTAAAAAAATCATGGTTAAAACTTATAGAAACTGNTTTAGAGATTTTCTCTGCTATCCCATCGATACCAATGGCTAGGAAACTACTTTATAACTCTTATGCACTTTGGATAATGAATTTATTTCTCTTTGCTTCCTCCTTTTTCTTCAATTTGTTCCCACAAAATGACATCTTCCAAAATCTCTCATTTCATGACTTGGAATTTAGGGCAAAATGGAAGTGTGGTGATACTTCTCTTCATACCCTTTGATTTATAGGCTCTAAACCTCCCCTATAGCTCCTAGACACATCTTAGAACTGTTATCCCACGATAAAACTAAGAAAATCATGGTTAAAACTTATAGAAACTAAAATTCACACATGTTTTTAACTGCAGTGTTTAAGCACCGGATATTGGCGCTTAAGGCGCTTAAGCGCCAATGCTTAATTTAGCACAAGTTAGCTTAACATCCAAAAACTCATTCTAACATGTCTAAGTCTTCTTTTAAGGTCTTAAAATAATCATTAAATCATTATATATTCAAAATACTACAAAAATTTTCTAAATCAAACATAACAACATAACATTCAAAATAAACACAAAGATAACTGTGAGTTGCCTCCCACAGATCGCTTCGTTTAATGTCATAAGCACAACATAACCAGTGCTTATTCTGGTTGACCCAAAAACATAAGATCATTCAATTTAATTTGGTCACCTAAAAAGTAAGGTTTCAGCCTGTGACCATTCACTTTGAATATTTTATCAGTTTTAGGAACTTTGACATCCATAGCTCCATAGGGATAAAATTTTATCACAGCAAATGGGCCCATCCACTTGGACTTAAGTTTGCCTGTAAATAATCTTAACCTTGCATTATAATACAAAACTTTTTGCTTGGGCTCAAAATTCTTAGTAAAAATTTTCAGTTCATACAACATCTTCATCTTTCTTTATAAATCTTAGCACATTCTTAAGATTCATTCCTTATCTCTTCAAACTCATTTAATTGTAATAGTGTCGGCACTATTTTGGGTGTGTGGTTTGCCCGTAAGAAG
The DNA here is from genome assembly GCA_002079205.1 of Phalaenopsis hybrid cultivar. NCBI lineage: Eukaryota > Viridiplantae > Streptophyta > Magnoliopsida > Asparagales > Orchidaceae > Phalaenopsis > Phalaenopsis hybrid cultivar. The sequence goes on along the minus strand of JXCR01143837.1, from coordinate 9,394 downwards.
CTGTCGGTCATCGGAATTGAAATCCCGTTGCCTGCTTCGGAAGGACGCTTTAAAAATTTTTATTTTTGAAAAAGATGAAGTCAAACTGACCCCATAATTTCCATAGTTTAAA
>JXCR01143836.1:15804-39130 GCA_002079205.1 Phalaenopsis hybrid cultivar | reverse complement strand
CATTTAAACTATGAAAATTATGGGGTCAGTTTAACTTCATCTTTTTCAAAACTAAAATTTTTAAAAAAAATGTCCTTTCGAAGCGGGCAACATGATTTCAATTCCGATGACCGACAGCTTCTTACGGGCAAACCCCACACCAAAAATAGTGCCGACAAATCTTTAAGTCTCCAATCCAAGTGATCTAACATTTTAGAAATATTCCATATTGTTGCATAAGATTTTGCACCTCTTTTTATTCCTTCTTGATCCTCTTCGAAAGTGCATTAAAACTGAAGTAAGGATGAATATGTGAAGAATTCTGGGATTCCTGATCCATTAGTACATTCATATCATTTTTATTTCTCATTCCAGTACAACTGCAATAGAATTCTGGATCAATCGGCTTCCAAGGAAGAAGCACTTTTTCCTAACTTTCATAAGATACTTATGATTGACTACATAGTAGAAAAATAGTGGATGGATGTCCAAGCCCATTTGCAGATCCATTCACAATCAAACCCAAAACTGATTTCACAATGATGGCTCCAATATGAATAGGTTTTCTGGTTTGATTACAATAATTTAGAATAAGACTTTCCTTAGTCAACTTACTGATCGTCATGGTAGGCAGTAATTTCGATGCAATAAAGAAGTGTCTTGCATTAGATGTACGATTTAACAATGATGACAAAAAACTTACATTCCCATCATCTCAAGCCTCTCAATTCTCATCTTCACCCGTAAGGAACCGGTAGAGTTCATTCATATTATCTCTCGTAGGGGGTAAAATTTGTGTAATGGCAGATAAACACATTTTCAATCATAAACATCTTGTTTATTCTTTAAGGAATGAATTGTACAAACCTACCTAACACATAGACAATTCCTTGGTTGATTCCATGTAGATTTTCATAAAAATCATTCACCACATGGACGATTACAATGACAATAGTGTATAAAAGCACTTCCCAACGTGCACAACTTTAACTCGAGTCTTCGGTGTATTTCATCCTCAATTCACAAACCCCCTTTTTTATTAGCCTCTTCTTCACTAGAACAAGATGCAATTTTTGCGCATCAAAATTGACAAACTCTCTCCGGTTGAAAATTCCAAATCTCGCGGTATTTTTGGAGTGGGACGCCATTAGATTTGAAATCTAGTGGCTTTTCCTTTTATTTTCCCTCTTAAAATAGATTTATAAATCAGTTTTTAGGAGTTATAAGGAGAACAAACTGCCAAAAACCACCTTTTGAAATGTTTTAAGTCATTTTTGTCGCTACAACGCATCATGTGCCAGCTCTCTGGAATTCGGTGCATGTTGCGCCAATCTGTAGCGCATCGTGCGTCAGTTCCAAAAATAACACTATTTTATTTTGGTCCAATAAATTCTCAATTTTCCATAAAATTAGGTTAATAAAGATGTTTCTAAATATTTTTGCAAATATACAAACTATATAAAGACATACATATAAATATATGTAAATTATTTTGAACAAAAACTCAAAGCAAAGTAAACAATGATAAATATGGGTTGCCTCCCACAAAACGCTTGGTTTAATGTCTTGTCAGTGCTATTTTTGGTTGGAGGAATTTCTCATAAGAAGCTGTCGGTCACCAAAATCAAAATCCTGTCGCCCGCTTTGGAAGGACTTTTTAATTTACATATATATTTAGTTTTAGAAAAATATGAAATCAAACTGACCCCATATTTTTCATAGTTTAAATGAAAGAGCATTGTACCTCAAATCCTATATCTATCCTGAAGGATAAACACAAAACTTTAGGATGAGGCTCGATCAAATAAACTAAGGAATATATGTCATCTGTTTGGACTGTGAAACCTTTGTATTTGCCAAAAAATTCCCCTATTTAATATAAAGAATTAAATAGGGTTTATATTAAGATGGGTCGGACATGCTTCCTATAAGGGCAAACCCCTATAGTTAATTACATGTTAAATGACCAAAGTCACCTAAGAAGACTCTCGATAAAAAATCAAAAAATATTATCTTCAAGGAGTTTCAAAGGGTATGACTTTTCAATGAGATCACATCACCTAAGAAGACTCTCGATAAAAATCAGGAAATACTATCTTCAAGGAGTTTCAAAGGGTAGGACTTTTCAATGAGATCGGACATAGAGGTGTGAAAGGGGATTGGTTCAAATTTAGAACATTTTATTGTAGAATCCAAAGGAGGAGGGTGAAAGGGGATTGGTTCAAATTTGGAACATTTTATTGTAGAATCCAAAGGAAGAAGAACTAAGGTGAAAGGGGATTGGTTCAAATTTGGAACATTTTATTGTAGAATCCAAAGGAAGAAGGACTAGAGAAAATCAAGAAATATTATCTTCAAGGAATTTCAAAGGGTAGGAATCTTCAACGAAATCGGACGTAGAGGTGTGGGAAAAATTATCTTCAAGGAATTTCAAAGGGTAGGACTCTTCAACGAAATTGGACGTAGAGGTTGAATTATCTTCAAGGAATTTCAAAGGGTGGGACTCTTCAACGAAATCAGACATAGAGGTGTGAAAGAGGATTGGTTCAAATTTGGAACATTTTGTTGTAGAGTCCAAAGGAGGAAGAACTAGGGGATGTGATGGATCCAGAGGAGAACCCCGGTGACTTCCCAAGCTATCCTAATATTTGGCTTCATTTCTAAGGAGAAATATTCAACCATTTCATCCTGCCAATTTTATTAGTTAGGGCTTACATTCGTATGAAACTATCACACAAATAACCTGAAAGATGTGAGTATTTAGGTCATGACAAACGACAACCTCGGAATCCTAAGACGAGTTAGGGCTTATATTGTATAGTAGGGCTATGCAAGGGGTTAAAGATAAGGTGAGGATTTACGTTGCATAAGCAAGAAACCTCGAAGTCCTGTGGCTTTGTTGTTTAATTCTAAGGAAGATTGATTTAGTTGGGGAAGACAGGTTTTGCTATTGAAGATGGTTTTGCTGCCCACCATGCTAGCTCCAAGCTCCTTGTCGCGATAAGTTTGAGTTTTCTAGTGTGTCAAGTTATGATGTCAAATAAGGTGGCCCTATGGTTGAAGTTCTTTAAATTTTATGGGGGCATGTTAAAATTGATTAGAGTGACAACGGTTAGGATCCTACGATTCCCTCGTTCCGACACCACTATTTTCTATTTGATTCACTTAGTCCAAATGAACTTACTAAACTCAACTTAATGAGTACCATAATTTCATTTAGACTATGGGAAGCGTCGTTAGCAACCGTAGGTTACCTCCTCCGAGGAATTCCTGATCATTCGATAAAGACATCTTAATTTATTTACAATTGTAGTTTTGTGTGATGTTTGTGATTAAATTTTGAGTTGTTTTATATTTTGAATGTTATGGCGGTGAATTTTATCTTGGTTGATTTAGTTTAGTTTTGGTTTTGGTTTTGTGGCTATCATAATAGCAGGGTGACATCATTGTTTAGCATGCAAATTTGTGTAAGCATAAAAGTACAAGAAAGACAACGCTGAAAACTGTAAAAGCATACCTGACGAGTCTTCTCGTTCGACCACCTGAAACTTAAAAGACATGTTAAGGCAGATTATATGAAACAGGGAAGTAAAATTTTGGCGACCTACCTAACCCTAGGTCATATCTTGGTGGGTCCTTATTAATTTGATTAAGGATGGTATTTAAAGCAAAATATATTAAGTTTAGTAGATCTCCGAGGTATCCAACAGATCTAGAGAAAGAAGCAGGTCCGTGCTACTCTCTCGCTGTCTGGTGAAAAATCTCGAGCTCTTTTAAATTTATTATGTTGCTTAATAATTCATCCTGTAAATACCCTTAGTTCTCCGTGAGCATTGATGTCTCAATTATCCCTAAGAATAGGGTAATTATCACTCGTAATTCAATTTAAGAATTATGTGGGTGAAGACCCTTAAAGAGGCAAGTTTAAGAGACTTAGCCAAATTTTGAATTGGGCTTGTAGTGTTTGAAAGATGTTTTAATTTTCAATGATGTTTACTTTTCTAATCCTTATTTAAATAAAATTTGATTTAGCCTAAGTCACTACTAAACCCTTAAGACTTTGGTGAGTGTCTTAGTCATTGCAAATGAAATTAATTTTTAAGTGATGGTGATGATTCATGTTTTTTTTTTGTTTTTTGTTCATCAAATAGGGGTATTAAATTAGTGAGTTATTACCACCCAAAATTATACCCCTAAATCTAGGATCATTTAATCGGCTACTCCCAAATTTATGTAATTTAAGGAAATTGCAAATTTATCCTTTTTTATTAGGACAAGTGAAGTTGGTTTCTACCAGTTAACCCCTTGTGTTTCAAACATCCAAATATGTTAATTAGAATCAAAAATTTCTCATCTCCCTTTCTGAAATTAGGCCTAAATGTTAATTAAGGCTAAATTTTCAAAATTACACATTTGCCCCTAAGGCTCTATCACTTCATAATTCATCAAATTTAATCTAAATGACTTTAAAATTTTTATCCTACCTCAATAATGGGTCAATTGAGACATCAGAGGAGAAAGTATGATTTTTCAAAATTTAATTTATCTATATAATTACTTTTAATGCAAAATCAAGATTTTTCAAAGAAAATTCCTAACTTGCTCAAGGTAAATCCTAATCCCTTGAAATTTTTACTAAAGGTAGGGTTAGACCATAGAAGCCTTTAGACCAAATTTCATGATTTTTTTAATTTTATTTTAATTTTAAGAATTATTTTAAGTTCTAGAGTGTTTATTAATTTTAAAATATTTTAAATGTGTAAAATTAAGTTTTATATTTTTATTAAATCTCTTTTGATGTCAAGGGACATAGAAAAATAAATTTCAAGTTTTTTTGATTTTTCTTTGAATTATTGGAATTATTTTAGTAAAAATATATTTTTAGCCTTTAAAAATTATTTTAAGCTTCAAAATTCAATATCTTTATTTAGAAAATCATGAAAATATCCCAATTGTTCCTAAGTGCTTAGGAAGTAATTTAGAACATTTCCATGAATTTTGTTATTTTTGTGATTTTTATGGATTTTTAATTATTTACATATTTAAAAATAGGCTAAAAATCAAGTTTTTATTTTAAATACCTTTTTATCTTTAGAAAATACCCATAATCACAGAGAACTTAAAAAAAAGTTTTTATAAATTTTTTGAGTTTTATTTTGATTTTCAAAAATCCTTTAAGTGCCAAAATGATATTTATCTTGAAAAATCAACTTAAGTTATCAAATGAACTCAAAATGCTTTAAAATTTTTATGGTGAGTTCTCTAGATCCTAAACAACAGTGGAGATAAGAAATTAAGTAATTTAGAGGTTTATGTTACCCAAAATTAATTTTCTTTGTATTTTAGAGTTGGCGAAGATTAAGTGTATGCTTAATGACTTAACTCATGAAATTATTTTCAAAGGATCCTATGGTCATGGTGAACCTTCCAAAATTTTCTTGGAATTTTCTAATCAATATGCTAATTATCATTATTAATTTATGTAAATAATAGACATAAACTTGAAAAATATGGATCTCTGTCTAGGGACCTCCTCTGACTTTCAAAAAAATCAGAAGATATTCCCTAAGACAGGCAACAACGTGCCAAAATTTCAATCTATAGTGATATGCTTATATGCATGGAGAATCAAAACATTCAAATCAAAGTTTAATTAATTAAAAATAAAATATGCATCACATGGAATTAAAACTATTTTCATATTATTCTCCTCTGTTCACTGAGCAAGAGGATATTTTTATTTTATTTTTATGATTTTTCTACACTAAGATATGAATTTCTAAAGTTAGGGATCATTTTCTGATTTTTTAAATTCCCTATTTATCTATTTAAACGCACGGCGCTGAATGGATCCTAGGAAGCTCCAAAAGCACGCGTGGCACGCTCTGTTTGGACGTTGCCGTCCACATAGCTGCTGACTCGGCCCACAGTTCATGTAAGGAAGTGTTGTCCAACTCGATCTCCTCCGTCCATCCGATACACGCGCGATAGGACGGCTCCCCGTCATCATCCCTGACAGAGTGATCTCATGACCGTCCACACTAAAACCCTAAGATCTCAGTCTAGACTCAACCAAATCACTTCAGTTTTGATCATATGGACTCGTCTAAGCGAGACGAACATATCCATACAATAACCATGCAATTAAATTAAGCCTAATCAAATGGAGAATCAAAATAGGCTCGGGAGGAGGAGAAGTTCAATACCTTGGCTCTGAGAAGGAAAGCTTCAATCATAGATGCTCGGTATGTTTGTTGGGGTCCAAGGAGGCTAAAGATTAAGCCTCTGGCTGTGGTGCAAAGCCTAGGAAGGAATTCAACCAAGCTCGATTTCAGGTGCTGGTCTAGGGCTATGTTATAGGCTATGTGGAAGGGGAATTTGATGGGGCTTTTCCTTCTCTCACTATGGTGAAGGTGTGGGTGAGTTTAATTTGTTTTTTGTGGAGTCTAGGAGTGTAATGAGCTATGTCTTGGTTTTAGGTAGAGATTCAAGCTGAAAATTGGGCTCCAGCAAGGGGGTTTCCAGANATTTGGATGAGGTGGCCTCTAGGTTTGAATTGGGTTTAATCCCATAGGGGTGGCTCTTGGTTTGGCCATTTTTCGGCCACTAGGACGACCGACCAGCCAGGGGGAGGTGGCTAGGAGCTCAAGGAACCCAAAGGAATATGTTATAACAATTTAATGTGTTTAGGCTTTGTTTTGGCAAAAATATCCTAAGCTTAAGCAAATATGGAATGAAATCCCTTAATTTAGGGGACCTTTGATCCATGTCTTAGTTTATGTGGTTTTAAGAGGTTTAGGCTTGCCACTAGGGTCCAAGTAATGGTCGTCGTGGAGTTAGTTTGATGGTTGTGGGGTGGTTAGGCTACATTTAGTGCATGGGTCCAAGTGGGTGCAAATGAACAAAACTTGGGTTTGGGCTAGGCTAGCCATGTAAATTGACCTAATTAATTGTTGCATTTAGTGTAGTTCATTGTAAGGAACAATTTTGGTGAAGGATGGAAAGGGTTTGAGTTCAATTGAGGGGTCAATTCGAAGGATTTTGGAGATTTGGCCAATTTGGGCATGTTGGGCTAGACTTGGGTCTAGATTGGGTTAGCCTTGGCCTAAGTCCAAATTGATTAGTCCACATGATCAAGGGATATGTTTTAAATATTTTTCATGAATAAATAGAGTGGAAATTTTGGGGTTAAGGCCCTCAATTTGGTGAGATTTTGAGACATGGTCAACTTGGGGCAAATTTGGGGCCTTTTGGACTTAGGTTGAAATCAAATGAAATTGAGGCCTCACCAAGGACAATTTAAGGTCAATTTTGATGTATTGAAATATTGTGAAGGTTTATTGAACACAAATTGTGGCCAATTGAGTGGGCTATGGGTTCAATTCAGTGAGATTAAGTCATGTGCCCAAAATTGGGGTTTTGATTTAAATCAAAAGTGGGCTCAAATAATAAACTAATTGGGCCTAGGTTTGGTTTATTTTGGTCACATTGAGGGTAAATTTGAGTTTGGGATTGAAATTTGGGGAGATTGGGATCAAATTGATGAGCATTTTAGGTAGATTTGGGGAAAAAATGGGTCTTTAAAAGGCAATTTGAGGGTTTTGGTCAAAGATGGTCAAATTGGCCAAATTTGGTCATGTGGTAGTTTACAAAAATGAAATTAGGAATATTTGGGAGTTTTTGGGAATTTTTGGGATTTCTTAAAATTTTTGGAATTTTGGGCTAAGGAGGGGTATTTTGGTAATTTGGCCAATTTTGGTGATTTTAGATAGTTTGGGTGTTTTCAAAGTTTTTGAAATAATTTTTGAACCAATTTGGGTATTTTGGGTAAATTTACGAATTTTGGCCAAATTTGGGGTCCCAAGGGTATCTAGTTAATTTGGGGAAGTTTAGGGGCAAAAGACTAAGTTGGGTATCTTAGTAGAGTTGGAGTGCCAACCACCATCAATAAGCCATAGAACAACGAAAACCCCATTTTGGGTCCTCTATGTAGTGGTCTTAGCTAAACCCTAGCCTAGGGCTAGTGGGTTTAGGGGACCACCTATATGAGTCTCCCAAAAGTATCAAGGGACCAAAGCCTAGAAGTTTAAGTTTAGGATTGTGAGTGATTATGAGTGCAAATATGTACCTTAAGCCCTAGACCAACACCCAAGGTCAACCCTAAGGTTCAGCAGTCCTAAGAATGACTTAACTTGAGTTCCCTCATAGTGACCCCACCTACTAAGTGCTGGAGGTTTGGACCAATATGTGGAACTTCAAATTGAGTAAAGAGAAGTGTAGAAGTTCTAATGGTGGGGTACTTTTTATGTGGAATTCCAAGTTGAGTAGAGAAGAGTGTAGAATTTCTAATGGTGAGGGTTCCATGTGCTAGGAATAGTCAACAGGAAAGTCCTATGGCTAGACCCTAGGCTACTAAAGAGGAAGAACTAGACCGACCAATATGTGGAACTTCAAGTTGAGTAGAGAAGAGTTTGAAATTTCTAGTGGTGAGGGTTCCAGATCTAGTTTTCTAAGAATAGGCAATAAGAAGTTTGGAATTTCTAATGGTGAGGGTTCCATGTCTAGTTTTCTAAGAATAGTCAATAGAAAATTGTAGAATTTCTAATGGTGAGAGTTCCTTGTCTAGTTTTCTAAGAATAGTCAATAAGAAAATACTATGGCTAGAACTTAGGCTACTAAAGAGGAAAAACTAAACCTCAACCAAAAGTGAGGTCAAAATGTCTTCAGCCCGACATTCCCAATCTTTATTCTGACCCAACATTATAGTTTCTTTAAAAAAATTGTCTTTGACCATCAAAATATGGCTTCTATCTGTGCCCATTCACTTTAAATATCCTTGAAGTCTTGGTATCTTCAATATTAACATCTCCATAGGGATAGATTTTATAACTCTAAAAGACCCTTTCCACCTAGAATTCAGTTTCCCAGGAAATAATTTCAATCTTGTATTATATAATCGAACTTCCTGTCTATATTCAAATTCCCTTTGCCATTCTTTCATCTTTTCTCTATAAATCCTTGCATTATCATAAAATTCATTTTTAATTTCTTCAAGCTCATTCAATTGCAATAATCTTTTCTCACCAGCTTTTTTCAAATTAAAATTGAATTCCTTTATAGCCTAATAAGCTTTATGCTCCAACTCTACTGGAGAGTGAAAAGTTTTCCCAAAAATTAATCTATATGGGGACATTCTTATAAGTGTTTTATAAGGTGTCGTCTATGCCCACAATGACTTAACTAATCTAGCAGATCAATCAACTCTACTAGAATTAACACTCTTTTCTAAAATTTTCTTAATTTCACGATTAGATAATTCTGCTAAACCAATAGTCTGGGGATGATAAGCAGTTACAATTTTATGTATTATATTATATTTTCCACCAACTTTGCAACTGTTGCATTTCTAAAATAAGATCCTCCACAGTAATGATTACTTTAGCGATCCATATCTTGTTAAAACATTTTTAATTAAAAATTTTGAAACACTCCAAGCAACACATCAAGGTAAAGTGATTGCTTCAATCCATTTTGAAACATAATCAACTGCAATCAATATATAAATATTTCCAAATGAAGGTATAAATGGTCCCATAAAATCCAATCCCCATGCATCAATATTTTCAATTTCCAAATTAAAATTTAGAGGCATATCATTTCTTCTTGAAATACTACCTATTCTTTGACACTGATCACATATTTTTATGTATATATTAACATTTCTAAATAGATTAGGCTAATAAAATCCAGATTGTAAAATTTTATAAACAGTTCTTTCATTCCCAAAATGACCTCTAATTTTAGAATCATAATATTTTTGAATAATTTCCTGAATTTCTTTGTAAGGAACACGTCAACTCATTACTAAATCTTTGCATTGTTTATATAAGGGTCATCCAAAAAATAAGACTTTGCATCATAAATGAATTTCTTTTCCTATTGTTTTGTTAACCCATATAGTAAAATACCACTAACAATATAATTTACAATGTCAACATACCAAGGTATTTCCCATCCTTTTAAAATATAAAGTTGTTCATCATGAAAAGTTTCATTAATTTCTTTTTCCATATCGAGCATTTCCTTATGCACTAATCTAGATAGATGATAAGCAATTTGATTATCAATCCCTTTCCTATTAACTATTACAAAATCAAACTCTTGCATCAGAAGTGCCCATCTAATTAATCTTGGTTTAACATCCTTATTTTGCATTAAATATCACAATACGTTTAGCTTCAATCTGATATGATCTAAATTTATCAAAAACATACACAATAGCTAATAACTCTCTTTCAGTGGTGGTGTAGTTAATCTGAGCATCATTAAGAGTCTTACTAGCATAGTATATAACTTTAAAAAACTTATCATATCTCTGCCCTAAAACAACTCCAATTGCATAATCACTAACATCACATTAATTCAAAAGGTTTCCCCCAATCAGGTGAAACAATTATAGGAGCAGTGATCAATTTTTCCTTTAAATTTTCAAAGGCTTTAAGGCAATCTTGGTTGAAGTTAAATTTTGTATCTTTTTCCAAAAGTTGGCATAAAGGTTTAGTAATTTTTGAAAACTATTTAATATATTGTCTGTAAAATTCAGTATGTCCTAAAAAACTCCTAACTTCTCTTACTGTAGTAGGTGGAGGTAGGTTTGATATAACCTGAACTTTTGCAGGATCTACTTCTATGTCATTTTTTGAAATTTTATGCCCAAGAAAAATTCCTCCTGTGACCATAAATTGACATTTCTCCCTGTTCAATACGATATTAGTCTTTTCACAATGTTCCAGAATTTTCTATAAATGATTTAGACATATTTCAAATGAAGTTCCAAATACAAAAGAATTGCCTATAAAGACTTCATTCCCTTTTTCAATTAAGTCGCTAAAAATTAACATCATACATCTTTAAAATGCTACAGGTGCATTACATAATCCAAAGGGCATTCATCGAAAAGCAAAAGTTCCAAAAAGGATTTGTTAATGTTGTTTTCTCTTGATCCTCTAAAAAACCAAAATATTTTTACCCAGCCAACCTATCCAACATCTGGTCCAAAAAGGGTAAAGGACAATGATCCTTCCTGGTGGAAAAATTTAATTTTCTATAATCAATGCAAATTTGTCAATCAGTGACTTTTCTTGTTGATATTAATAGATTATGCTCATTCATTGCTATAGTCACACCTCCTTTCTTTGAAACAAAGTGAATTGAACTTACTCAAGCACTGTTTGAAATAGGATAACATCTAACTATTTCAAAATTTCTTTCTTAACAACTTCTTTCATCATTGGATTTAATCTTCTTTGAGGATCAGCTCTTGGTTCATGTTGATCTTCTAATGAAATTCTATGCATAAAAATTTAAGGTCTGATTCCTTTAATATCAGCTATTGTTCATCTAAAGACTTTCTTATATTTTTTCAATATTTCCAACAACTGATGTTCCTGCTCATCAGTCAATTCTGAGGATCATATAATAAATAATGTAGGCAAATCTCCTAAGAATGCATACTTTAAATGTCTAGAAAGTGTTTTAAGTTCTAGTTCAGGAGGTTTATTAATAGATGAAATCAAAATCTTTTTACTTTTTGCAGGGTCTATCATCTCAAATTTTTCCTGAACATAATCTCAATCTTCTTTACTCACTTCCGAAAATTCATTTTGATTTTTATCCTCATCTTGATATTCGATATATTCCTTTTTAAATTCTCTTTCAAATGTATTTTTAAAATATTCATGGCTTAAATATTCATTAATATCCATTCTGAAGCATTCAATCTCTTACTCTTTGCAAAGTATCTCATTGATTTAGCAATATTAAATGTAACCTCTTGATCACTAACTCTCATAGTTAGTTCTCCTTTCTACACATTTATCAAAGCTCGTCCTGTGGCAAGGAATGGTCTTCCTAAAATAATAGGAATTTATTTATCTTCCTCTATATATAATACAATAAAGCCCATAAGAAAGAAAAATTTATCAACTTTTACCAAAATATCTTCTATAACTCTTTTAGGATAGGTAATCAAACGATCGCCTAACTGAAGAGTTACAATCATAGGTGAAATATCTCCTAAGCCTAACCTTATGAAAATTGACAATGACATAGGATTAATACTGGCTCCTAAATCACATAAAGCTTTTCCATTAAATCTTTCACCAATCGCACAAGGAATTGTAAAACTTCCAGAATCTTTAGGTTTTTCAGGAAGCTTTTTCTGAATTATAGCGCTACATTCTTCACTGAGTGGAACAACTCATTATCTACAAACTTTCTTTTCTTATTAAGTATATCCTTCATGAACTTCACATAGCTTGACATTTGTTCCAAAGCTTCAATAAATGGAATGTTTATCGTTAATTTCCTCAATATTTTTAATAATTGAGAAAATTGGTTATTGATACGCCTATAAATGTACTACTTCTTATGATTTATTTTATAATGATATTGCACTTTAAAGGTAGGTTTTCTTATGTTTTTGGTTGTAGGTACATCAAATTGAAGAATTTGGAGTGATTGGAGCAAAATGAACAAAAATGGACCAAAACGGAGCAAATCGGAGCAAATCGGGTCAAATATGGGCACACTGGAGCCATGAGGACCTAAACCGAACACTTAAGTGCATGTGCCCGGTGATTAAGTGCCCAAAATGGCGCTTAGGCGCCACCAAACAGAGAGGGGGGCGCTTAAGCGCCCCAGAATCGGAGCTTAGGCGCCGATGACGGTTTTCAACATAACTTCTAGAATATACGTCAGATTTGGACAATTTTTGAAGCGGTGCTTCGTGCATCTCTTGGGTAATTCAATGGAATTGATAAAATTTACTTTCTATAATAATTTTGGGTGGTTATATGAAGTTTTTAAGAGGCACTTAAGGCACCAGCGGAAGATTTAATGAATATGGACAGTTTTGAAGAGACACTTAAGCATCTCTTAGGAAATTATAAAAAAGGCTTGGAAATGTTTTTAAAACATCTCTTAGACTCTTGAATTAATTATAAGAAGAGAAGAAGGATTGTATAAGAAGAATAAGGCTTGGGCATGAGCCCCAAGTGGAGCGGCAAGGTGAGAAAGAAAGAGAGAGTGTGAGAGATTTCTTCTTTTCTTTTCACTTTGTTCTTGGAGAGGATTGTAAGGAGATTGCTTTTTCTATACAAGGAGAGTTTGATTTATATAATAGATAAGTATTTTCATTGTATTTTGATTTGAATTTAGTACTTTGTTTGTATGGTTTTAAAGTCTTGTTTAATGAAAAGTTCTTGTTGCTTCTCCATGTGTGTGAGTAGTTCTCTTTACTCTTCCCTCTTGTAATGAATTAGTATGCATGTGTAGGATATAAAATCAAGTAAAGTGAGGATATATTGTGATGATTTTACTTTGTTCTTCATTTACATGTAAACTTGATCAACTTGCATGTTAAAATCTGTTTTAAGAACATGTAAGATCTGGGATGGTATTGTCTCAATCAACTGTGGTAGAATCACATGAGATTGTATGGATGAGAATGTAGTCCATATAGTTAAGTAAAAATAAATATGGAAATAATCTTTAAAGGGTGTAGAATTAGAGGACTTCAGAGTGACAGGCTAAAGCCCTTTAATTTGGTCTATTGTTTTAGGTTTTAAAGGAGATGCTAGCCTTCAGGTGGAAGGATAAGAGGGAACTCTAGAGTGAGAGCTAGTATCTTCCATGCCTAGCCCGTCTTCAAAACTATTCAAACTTTAAATTAACTAATGTTCTTTATAGCATCTCTAGTAAGGGTAAGGAATATAATTGCTCATATTTGTCAAAATCTCTCTCACTACTTGTTTTACTTTTACACATGTCACTACTTTCATTACATGAGGATGAGTACTTTTAATATATTAAAAACCCCATTTTTTGATTTTTACTAAGTATTTTAATTTAGAATTAGAAGTAGTATTATAATGATAATTGTAGGATAAAATCGAAACCAAACTTTTATCGACCTTCCAAGCTAGGGTGTGTTATTCTAAACTAGAATTTATCTTGAAAGTCGCCGTGATTAATCTCAATCTCCGTGGGATCGATATTCAGGGCTTAATAAAAAAACTCTATATTACTTGATAACAATACATATACTTGCATAGAATCCCTAGAAATATAATTGAAATCTTACTTTGTTTGGGATCAAGTTTTTGGTGTCATTACCGTGGATTAAAATCTTCAAGCAGTGGTGTCAACTTCTTAAATTCTACATATAAAAAAGAATATTGGGATCAAGTTTTTGGTGCCGTTGTCGGGGATCACAACGGTTGATATTGAATTTTAGGAGGATTTTAGTTGAAGTAATTAGGTTTAGACTTGGAAATTGTAGTGTTGTAAAAACTATTTTTGTGTAAAAAGAGTTTTTTTGTATGAAAAAGTGTTGTGAAAAAACTATTTAAGTGAAAAATAAGGCGTGTGTGAAAATATTTTATTGTGTTGAATATATTTTTTATTTTATTTGTTTAATTGTTAATGTGTTGTTTGTTATGTTGTGTATGCAAAATAAAGGATCTGCAGGACTTGTGCCTTATGATCCTGAGTTAGAAAAAAAATCAAAAAACAGAAAGGACTTGAAAAACTAGAAATGGAAATGGAAAACATTCAAAACAATAACTTAGAAAATCATCATAAATCATAGAGGGATTATGGAAATCCTATGACAGATGAAATTCACTCAATTATGCAAACCCCTGTCGTAGAAGCTGACACGTTTGAAATAAATCCATCGATTATCCAACTAGTGCAGAACAACCAGTTTGGGGGAACTCCTTCAGAGGATCGCTATTTACACTTATTAAATTTTCTAAAACTTTGTGCTACATTTCGTTATAACGACATGTCAGACGATGTTGGTAGACTAAAGCTTTTTTCCTTTCTCACTAAGGGATAAGGCTAAAATGTGGTTATATTCATTAGCACCTAACTCTATTAAAAATTAAGAGGAGTTAACTCAAAATTTTTTAGCTAAGTATTTTCCACCTTCAAGGACTATTAAACTTAGAAATGACATTATCTCATTTTGTCAGTATAAAGGAGAATCAATATACGAAGTCTGGGAAATATTTAAGGAACTCCTAAAAAAGTGTCCACACCATGCTCTGCCTGATTGGTTAATCATTCAAACTTTTTATAATGGGTTAGTAGGATCCCTTAGGTCTACAATTGACGCTACCACTGGTGGATCATTAATGTCAAAACTATTTGATGAAGCATATGCGTTAATTGAAGAAATGGCTATAAATGAATTTCAATGGGCCTCTATAATGGTAAATTCTAAGAAGGTAGCCAATGTTCATGATACAGATGCGATTGCAACTCTAGCATCTCAGATTGCTGCAATATAAAGGAAGTTGGACCATTTTGGAATGAACCAGCCTCAATTTACTCCAGTAAGTGAGGAAAGTTCATTAGGGCATATGATTGATTCTAAGTTATCATATGAGACTTTAAATACCATAAACAACTCGTATTCTAACTTTTACAACCCAAGTTGGAAGATCCATCCTAATTTTAACTGATATCATACTACAGTGGGTAGAAACCAATAATGGAAAAATAATCATGCAAATCCTAATGGAAGTTGGAATAATTAAGGGAACACAAACTATAGACCTTCATATCCACAAGACTTCAATAATGATCAACTATTTGAGGATAAGAAGATGTCTATAGAAGAAGCGGTATTGCAAATGAGAAACCAGTTGCAAGGTCAAAATGCTACGATTAGAAACATAGAGAATCAACTGGGAAAAATTGCTAATTCACTTAGTAATAGACCCTAAGGAACACTTCCTAGCAACACTGAGATCAACCCTAAAGAGAAAAATGATGAGCAAGTAGAAGCTATCCAATTAAGAAATGGAAGAGAGATAGAGGGTGTGGTTAGAAAAGAGAAAGAAGTTGTGAGAGAAACAAAGGAAATTAAAAGACCTAAAGAATATGTTTCTAAGGATCTAGAAAATTTAATATCTCAAACTAAAATCAATTTAGAAAGATTGCCACCTCAATTTCCTCAAAGTCTTAGACAATATGAGTTGGATAAACAATTTTCAAAGTTCATGGAAGCACTTAAGAAGTTAACAATAAATATTCTTTTTGCTAAAGCTTTGGAACAATGCCAAGTTATGTAAAGTTTATGAAGGAGATATTAAACAAAAAAAGGAAGTTTGGGGATTACGAGACAGTTGCACTAAGTGAGGAGTGTAGCGCTATACTTAAGAAAAAGCTTCCTAAAAAACTTAAAGATCCTTGTAGCTTAGCAGTTCCTATGCAATTGGAGAAAGATTATGTGGAAAAGCTTTATGCAATTTAGGATCAAGCATTAATGTGATGCCTCTATCAATATTTAGAATGTTAGGTTTAGCTGATATTTCTCCCACAACTGTAACCCTTTAGTTAGCTGATGGATCTATCATTTATCGAAAAGGGATTATAGAAGACGTGCTTGTTAAATTTGATAAATTTATCTTTCCTATGGACTTTATTGTATTAGATATAGAGGAAGATAAAAAAAATCTAATTATTTTGGGTAGACCTTTTCTTATTACTGGACAAGCTATGATAGATGTGCAAAAAGGAGAGTTAACTATTACTATTATTAACCATGAAGCTACTTTTGATGTTTTAAAGGCTATGAAGTATCCAGCTGAGAGAAAAGATGACGATTTTTTTTTTAGATCGATGAAATTGGTTATGTAAATAAAGACCATTTCCAAGAAAGTTATGAGAGTAAGTTAACAGATGAGATCGAAATGGACTTTCATGATGATTTGAAAATGTTGTTTAAAGAAGACAATACACATGTTCAAAAGAGGTGTGAAATGATGGACATTGCCGAAATAGTAAAATTTTAATTCCATCTGTTGAAAAATCTCATGAACTTAAGATGAATGTACCCCATACAATTTTAAGGCCTAACTATTTAGGGAATTCATCTACACTATCAGTCTTTATATCTTCAAATTTGATTCAATCATAAGAGCATGAATTGAATGATGAAATCAATAAAAGATCTCCTAAGAAAGAGTTATTCAAAATCACTGAATAACATATTCCGTGGTATGCAGACAAAATGAATGAAATTCTGATGTTGGGGCAACTAGAGTAAAAATTGGATACATCGGGTCGTCGATGTTATACCAAGCACTTCATGGGAGGCAACCCATGGTTATCTTTGTTATCTGTTTATTGTGGTTGTTGTTATGTTTGATTGGATAATAGTGAGATGTTAAACTTTGATCTCTGTTTGATGTGTAAGAGTGGAATGGATTAATGTTGTGAGGTAATTCCTTCGTTATGACTAGATTTGTATATGATTTCTGGTAGTAGCAGATTGACGAGTCTGTTACGACTTAGTTCTTAACCACAGCTGAGCATTACCTTGAATCATGCAGTGTTTGAACTTGAGACACTCCATGTAAACTTTATTACTTCCTTTATCTGACTTTGTCTTCACCAAGTAAGGTCATAAACTTACTTAGTGAACAACATCTGGATGAGCTGCACTATTTTTATTTATCAGAGTGTGTATACCTTAGAATTAAAGTGACCTTAAAATTGGCAACACATGAGGGAATTCTAGTCCATGGATGATAACCATATAAAGTTTTATAATACACCGACGTTATTAGTGTAGTTTCTTCCGTTAGAAATTGAAAGTAATGAGGGGAAATGTGAGTAGAAGGGAGATCAAATAAACCTCAGTTGTTGTTTGTTTATGAATCTGTGAGTCTAAGTGTTGGACTTTGTGTGTCTACGTTTATGAGTCAAGTTGAATGAGTCATTGGAGATGACAAAACTTATCTCAATATTTTGAACTTGTTAGCATCCAACAATTTCTTTATAAAGTTTAAAATGTGTTCATGTTTAATCTTCAGTTTGTACATATTCTACTATTTAAAATTCCTTTATAGTGTTATATCAAGCATTTTTAGGCTAGATTTACTTTCTACTACAATGTTCTACCATGTTTTACTTGTTGATATTTTTGCAGGAAGTGTAGTAAATTGTAAAAGTGTTCTTTCCCTGCCACATATTTTTTGTATTTCATTGTTACACATGCTTAAGCTTAAGTTTGGGGGGAAAGAAAAATGTTTCAAATCTAAATCTTACTTGTTTTCAAAAGTACTACAAATAAATTTGTATTTTATTTCTAATGATTATTGTTATGTAGAGTCATTTTAAGGATGATAGAATTTTAATTATAAAAATGGAGTATGAAAACTTAGTTGATATTTTTGGGGAAAAGTGTGAACCTACAGTTAAGGATATTTATTGGAGAGCTTGGGAAAATGAATAACTATCTTTAGTAGAAAAAATTGTGTTTTTGAAAAATTAAGGATTCTTAGAATTTTTATTTTAAAATATTTAAGGCTCTTTTAGAAAGTATTTTAAAAAAGATATATATACATCTTTTCAAGTGAAGGAAAGTAATAAGTTTTTCTCTTTAGAGGGGGATAGTGGAATTCAAAATTATTTAAGTACTTCTCTAGATATAGTAATACTCATATAAAAAAAATAATAAATAATAAATGGATCAAAAAGACCCCGAAAAAAAAAAGAAAATAAAAGAAAATAAAAGGTGAGGAGAAGCTTGAGGAGAGGTCCTAATTAAAAATTGGTTTCACTTGAGTCTTTCTAGAGTAAAGAACTTAGAACAATCCTAAGCTTGCGTTTTGTACTTATATTAGTAAAAAATATTTTTAAGAGAGTTCTTAAGTTTAGAAAGTAAAGTTCATAGAATCCGAAGTTTGAAAAATCTGCATATATTTCTAAATTAGATAGGAAAACAAATTCTCAAGTTCGATGATAAATATTTTAGACCTTGGGCTAGTCTGATTCACTAGAAGATCTTCTAATTTGAACTATCATATTTTTAGAACAAAATTTTAGCAATTCTAAAGGATGACCCTTTAACTCTAATTTACATAAATTATTCTAAAAATGTAGTATTACTTGAGGACAAGTAATGTTTTAGATTGGGGGATTTTGATACGCCTAAAAATGTAATATTTTTTATGCTTTATTTTATAATGATATTACACTTTAAAGATATATTTTCTTGTGTTTTTGGTTGTAGGTACATCAAATTGAAGAATTTTGAGTGATTGTAGCAAAAGGAACAAAAATGAACTAAAACAGAGCAAACCGGAGCAAATCGGGTCAAATCGGAGCACACCAGAGCCATGTGAACCTAAACCAAACACTTAAATACCTGTGCCCAGTGCTTAAGTGCCCAAAATTGCACTTAGGCACCACCAAACAAAGCGAGGGGCGCTTAAGCGCCCCAGAATCGGCGCTTAGGCGCCGGCGCGGTTTTTAACATAACTTCTAGAATATATGTCAGATTTGGATGATTTTTGAAGCGGTGCTTCGTGCATCTCTTGGGAAATTCATTGGAATTGATAAAATGGACTTTATAGAAGAATTTTGGGCAATTATATGGAGTTTTTAAGAGGCACTTAAGACACCATTTGGAAGATTCAATGAATATGGACAGTTTTGAAGAGACACTTAAGCATCTCTCAGGAAATTATAAAAAAAGGCTTGGAAATGTTTTTAAAATATCTCTTAGACTCTTGAAATAATTAGAAGAATAGAAGAAGGTTTGGAGAAGAAGAAGAAGGCTTGGGCGTGATCCCCAAGTGGGGCGGCAAGGTGAGAAAGAAAAAAGAGAGAGTGAGCGATTTGTTCTTTTCTTTTCACTTTGTTCTTGGAGAAGATTATAAGGAGAGTGCTTTTACTATACAAGGAGAGTTTGATTTTTATCATAGATAATTATTTTAATTGTATTTATATTTGAATTTAGTACTTTATTTGTATGGTTTCAAAGTCTTGTTCAATGAAAAGTTCTTGTTGTTTCTCCAGGTGTAGTGAGTAATTTTCTTTACTCTTCCCGCTTGTAATGAATTAGTATGCATGTGTAGGATATAAAATCGAGTAGAATGAGAATATATTGTGATGATTTTACTTTGTTCTTAATTTACATGTAAACTTGATCAAATTGCATGTTAAAATCATTTGTGAGAACATGTAAGATCCGGGATGATATTGTCTCAATCAATTATGGTAGAATCACATGAGCTTGTATGGATGAGAATGTAGTCCATTAAGTTAAGTGCAAATAAATAAGGAAATAATCTTTAAAGGGTGTAGAATTAGAGGACTTTTGAATGACAGTCTAAAGCCCCCTAATTTGGATTATTTTTTTAGGTTTTGATGCGAGATGTTAGCCTCCAAGTGGAGGGATAAGAGGGAACTCTAGAGTGAGAGCTAGTATCTTCCCTGCCTAACCCGTCTTCAGAACTATTCAAACTTTATATTAATTAATGTTCTTTATAGCATCTCTAGTAAGGGTAAAAAATATAATTGTTCCTATTTTGTCACAATCTCTCTCACTACTTGTTTTACTTTTACACATGTCACTACTTTCATTACATAAGGAAGAGTACTTTTAATATATTAAAAACCCCAATTTTTTATTTTCACTAAGTATTTTAATTTAGAAGTAGAAGTAGTATTGTATTGATAATTGTAGGATAAAATCAAAACCAAAATTTTATCGACCTTTCAAGCTAGGGCGTGTTATTCTAAACTAGAATTTCTCTTGAAAGTCGTCGTGATTAAGCTCGATCTCTGTAGGATCGATATTCGGGGCTTAATCAAAAAACCATATATTACTTGATAACGATACGTATACTTACGTAGAATCCCTAGAAATATAATTGAAATCTTACTTTGCTTGGGATCAAGTTTTCGGTGTCATTACCGGGGATTAAAATCTTCAAGTAGTGGTGTCAACTTCTTAAATTCTACATATAAAAAAGAATATCGGGATCAGTTATCTCTATTTTTCTACTTCAATCTTTGAAGAAATAGAGATGATGGTCTTTCTACAGTGATTTTCATTGGCTTAATAGGACATTTTGACTCAAAATGAAATTCTTCACCCAATTTTTCATTTTCCATTTCATCTTTTTCAAGTTCAACTTCTTTTTGAACTCTGTTTTCTAATTCTTTTCCATTTCTCAGTTGAATAGCTTTATTTTACTCTTTGTTCTGATCTTTAGGATTTACTTCAACATTACTTAGCAATGTTCCTGGAGGTCTATTTCTAAGTGCGGTAGCAATACATCCCAATTGATTTTCCATGTTTCTAATTGCAACACCTTGACTTTATAAGTGACTTCCCATTTGCAATATCAATTCTTTCATTGATAACTTTTTCTCCTTACTTTGCAAATTATTAAATCCTGAAGGTTAATAAGGTTTATAAGTTGGATTTCCTTGATTGTTGGAGTTTTTCAATGGGTTCGCAGTGTTGTTTCCCCATTGCAGATTTGTAGCATTAGAATTATTGTTACTCTAACTAAAATTTTGATGATTCTTCCAACCGAGATTATAATAGATGACATAAGGATTATTAGAATGATTATTTATTTCATTTAATGTCTCATAAAAAGATTGAGATGCTATCATTTGTCCCATTGAATTTTTCTCAAGCACAAGTGATGTTTGAGAATAATTCATTTCTTATTGATCTATCTTCTTCGATATAATAGTTATTTCTACAGCTAACATAGATATTGCATTAGAATCATGAATAATATATACTCTTTTTGGATTTACCCTTTCAGAAGGCCACTGAAAATTATTAGTAGGATACACCAAAAATATATGCATTTTTAGACCCATATTTTATACTTATTTTTGGTGATATTGCATAAAATATATGCATTTTTAGACCCATATTTTATACCTATTTTTGGTGATATTGCACTTTAATGAAAGGTATTTTGATTTTTCTTGCAGGTTGTTGATTTTTAGGGCTTAAAGTAAAAAGGAAGCAAAAAGGATGAGATTTGGAGTCAAAATGACATTTTCAAGGAAATACTCTGTGCCGACAAAGCCAAGGTCAGCGCCGACGGCGCAGAACAACCAAAAGCTGGAGGATTTTTACTCGGCGCCGATGACGCCAGACTAGCGCCAACGGCGCTAAAGACGATTCAGACTTTGTTTCTAGAAGTTTTGATGTATTTGGATGATTTTTGAAGAGTTTTTGGAGGCACCTCTTGGAGAACCGACCTTGGGCTTTATTTGGGGCCGAATTTCATCAGAAAAGGGGCTCCTCTACGTTCATTTTTTGCTCTACAACATTCTACCACGCTACATTTCCATAATCTATCTTCATTCCACCACATATTGGAGTCAATTAGTAATTTTGCTTTCATAGTTTAGAGTTTTTGTGGTGAGATTTAGTGTGAAACTTTCTGTAAAAGTGTTGAAGAAGGAGAAAAGTGAGAGAGTTCTTCTTCTTGCGTTTCTAAGGAAAGGCTATAAAGGATTTGCTTTGAGAATGAGTTCCAAATAAGTTTGTTTGTTTATTTAGTGTTGTATGAACTTTATTTTATATATGAAATTTGTGGTGTGTTGTATCTTTCACCTGAAGTCTGAGAGTTTTCTCTATCTTTCCCCCTACTCTGAGATCTGGAAAAATGAAGAGATAATATGAATATGTCATAATTAAAATATAAAATAAATTTTGATGATTTTTCAACTCTGAACTTAATTTACTTCTCAATTTGGTCAATTGATTTGTTAAAATATGTTATGAAAAATATGATCCGAGAAATGGAGAATGAGTTCTACAACACAGTGAGGATCACATTTGATTTGATGAAGGAGAAATTCATTCATGAAATTAAGTGCAAATAAATAGGGAAATATTCTTCGTTGGGTGTAGAATTGGAGAATCTTTAGGGTGATAGACTAGAATCCCCAATTTTGTCTTTGTTTTAAAAAACTAAAGGGAGAATTAGCTTTCAGGTGAAGGGAAGTGGGAGCTCTGGAGTGGGAGCCAGTATTCTCCTAGCCTAGCTACGGATTTAAGGACTAAACCTAAGATTGGACAATGATTTTCTATGCACTGTATTAGGGTAGAGAATTAAAATTGCTCCTATTTGGCACAATATATATTATAAACATTTATCACATCTCATTTCACCAGAATTTCATTGTAGTGGGAATGATGATTTTTCACATAAGAAACCTTCATTACATAAACATAGTTAGTAGATTAGTAGTTATTATTAAAAATTTGCATTTAAGTTTTGCTAATAGTTAAGTAATTTAGTTTGGTTAATATCTCAACATTTAAAATTAGTGACAGGGATTTTGTTTGATTCCTGATAAAATTTATCATTGCTAATTTATACCTTTCCCGTGGGATCGTTATTTGGGACTTAAATAGAAAGTCCATTATTACTTGATAATAATACATATACTTGCGTATAATCCCATTATTAATTACCTATATATATATATATATATATATATA
>JXCR01143836.1:4338-15252 GCA_002079205.1 Phalaenopsis hybrid cultivar | reverse complement strand
ATATATATATATATATATATTACACAACTTACTTTTCATACAAGGATCAAGTTTTTGGCGCAGTAGTTGTGTAAACTTCATAAATCCTTACATTAAAAAAATCGGGATCAAGTTTTTGGCGCCCTTGCGAGAAAAGGTAACAATTAAATTTAATTAAATTAAATAGTTTTGGTAAATTAGGAAATTTAGAGAATATATATATACTATACAAATATATAAAAACAAAAAAAATAAAAATATAAAAAAAATCCAAAAATAAATTTAATTAAGATTGTATCTTTAAAGAATTTTACTTAGCTTACTTTATTAGTTTATGCGAATTATTGGATCTAAAGGTTTAGTACGTTACGATTCAGAATTAGAATGTACCATTAGAAAAATTTGAAAACAACAAAAAAAAATTAAAAATTTGAAAGAAATGACAAATAATATAGAAAATCCAATAAATGAAAATTAACAAAGACCTTTAAAAGATTATGCAAATCTGACAGCAGATGAACTTCATTTAACTATTCAAAATCTTGATGTTGTTGTTAATTCATTTGAGCTTAAACCTGCTATTATTTAAATGGTGCAAAATAATCAGTTTGGAGGATCACACTGAAGATCCTAACTTACATCTTGCTAGTTTTCTTAAAATTTGTGCTACATTTAAATATGATGGCGTGTCTAATGATGTTGTTAGGCGTAGACTTTTTTCTTTTTCTTGAAATATGTGCTACTTTTAAATATAATGGAGTGTCTAATGATGATGTCAGGCTTAGAAATTTTCCTTTTTATTTAAGGGACAAAGCTTAGGCTTGGTTAAATTCATTAGCACCTGGATCTATTAGAACTTGGGGAGAACTATCGCAAAAATTCTTGGCTAAATATTTTCCACCCTCGAAAACCTCTAAGCTTAGAAATGATATTACATCTTTTTATCAGTTTGAAGGGGAATCAATATATGAAGTCTGGGAAAGATTTAAGGATCTTCTTAGAAAATGTCCACACCATGCTTTACCAGATTGGTTAATAATTCAAACCTTTTATAATTGATTAGTAGGATCATTAAGATCTATTATAGATGCTGTTGTGGGTGGATCATTAATGTCAAAACCTTTTGATGAAGCGTACTCTTTAATTGAAGAAATGACTACTGACAATTTTCAATGGCCCTCTGAAAGGGTAAATCCTAAGAAAGTGGTCAGTATTTATGAATCTGGTGCAATGTCTATTTTGGCATCTCAAATTGCTGCTATTTCTAAAAAGATTGATTAAATAAGAGTGAACTATTCTCAAATACCTCTAGTATTAGAGAAAAATTCACTAGGACAGATTATTGATACTCAACCATCTTATAAAACCTTAAATGCTATAAATAATTGAAATAACAATCCATATTCTAACTATTTTATCCCTGAATGGAAAAATCACCTTAATTTTAGTTGGAATAATTATAATAATTTGGTTAATCCATTTGGAAATCTGAACAATCAAGGAAATCCTAATTTTTGACCTTATTATCCTCCAGGATTTATCACCAATCCTAACCCACAAATTAAGGAAAAGAAGTTGACGATGGAATTATATTTTCCTATTTATTTGCATCCAACCCCCATGAACTTCACCATCCATGGAATTTGAATGTGGTTCCACTTTGTTGAGAATTACACTGCCCTCTCAGGTCTTGATGCAATTACAATAAATTTTAACATTACAATAGGCCTTTATTGTAATGTAAATGCAGTGCAAGTAAAAACCATCAATTTATAATTAAAACTTCTTCAAGCATGCATCCTAAAATCCAAAACATGAATCCTACTCATTGTAAAAGGAAAGTAAAAGGAAAATAATGACAAAATTCTCTCATGTCACTATTTTCTCAAGAAGAAAGAGTAAGAGAAACACATCACAAAGAATGAAGAAAACACAACAAAAAACTTCATTACATCAAAGAAAATCCACTAGATAAGTGTTTACAAAATTATAAGATAATGAAGAACACAATACTTAGCTTTCTCTACTTGAAAGAAAGATGAAAATCTCTCCCACAAAGTCTCTCGCTGATCCATGCAATGCTAGAACATTCCCTTACATATTCTCTCAAAATTCCCTCACCAATCTCTCCAAAAAAGGTAGAAATCTACATTTCTACTTTTATTCTAAGATCATTAAACATTCTCCACATTTTCTCACACACACACACACACGCATGACCATGAGAGGTGCCAAGCCCTCTTTTTTAAAGAGACACAAATTCCCTCCTTTTTTCCAAGAGACAAATTTAGTCATCCAAAAGACATGTCTCTTCATTCAAGAGCCTTATCCAAGTGTCTAGATTCATTGAATTGCTTCATGGGGTGTTTGAATCACTTGGGAGCCTTCTAGAACATAAAAAATCGCCAAAAATTGATCCATGACCATCTCGGGCACCGTCGACGCCATTTTGGGGGCTGTCGGCGTTGTTTTCTTGTAATTTTTTTGCTCTTCAATGTCGTCAGTGCTGGCTCTGGTGCTGTCGGCGCCCACCCTGCGCAGCTCCACCATTTTTCTTTGTTTGGCTACGTTTTAGCTCTGTTTCGCCCCATTTTAGTTGTGTTGCGTTCCTAACAGATATACCTATAAAATAAGCATAAAAACAACCTTTTTTAAAGTGTAATTTCATTTAAAAAATATATGAGAAGTGTAAAAGAGACTAAACATAAAAAGTAATATCAAAATGTGCGAGGACAAAATTTTCTTTCTTGCTTGATTTTGCTCCAAATTGCACCGTTTTTGCTTCTTTTTATCCAAAGCTCCATTTCTTGTCCCCGAAATCAAAAATATGCAAAATACCTTCCTTTAAAGTGTAATATCATGAAAAATCATTGAAATTAGGCATTAAAAGCATATGAAAAATTGAACATTTTTTAGGCGTATCAAAATCACCTCCGTTTCCTCAAAGACTGAAGCAGAAGAATAAAGATAAACAATTTACAAAATTTTTGGAAATCCTTAAGAAGTTAACAATAAATATTCCTTTTGTTGAAACTTTGGAACAAATGTCAAGTTATGTGAAATTTATGAAGGATATAATAAATAAAAAGAAGTTTACAGATCATGAGACCGTTGCACTTAGTGAAGAGTGTAGTGCTATTATTCAGAATAAGCTTCCTGAAAAACTAAAAGATCCTGGTAGTTTTACTATACATTGTGCAATTGGTGAAAAATTTTATGGAAAAGCTTTATGTGATTTAAGAGCGAGTATCAATTTTATGCCCTTATCAATTTTTAAACATTTAGATTTGGGAGAAATTTTCCTTACTACTGTAACTCTTCCGTTAGCTAACCCATCAATAACTTATCCAAAAGGAGTTATAGAGGATGTAATAGTAAAAGTGGATAAAATTATTTTTCCTGTAGACTTTATAGTATTGGATATGTAGGAAAATAAAGAAATTCTTATTATTTTAGGGAGACATTTCTCGCGGAAGAGCTATTAGATATGGAGGAAGATAAAGAGATTCCTATTATTTTAGGGAGACCATTTCTTGAAATAGGGAGAGCTGTAATAGATGTACAAAAAGGAGAATTAATAATGAGAGTTAATGATCAAGAAGTGAAATTTAATATTGCCAAAACTATGAAATATCCTGCAATAGGGAAAGATAATGAATGTTTCAGGATGGAAGTAGCTGATCATCTAAGTAATTAATATTTTAAGAATGAATTCAAAGATAAATTTAAGCAAGAAGAATTTTTTTAGAATGAAGATGAAATTAAAGAAGAAGATCTGCATTATATTCAGGGCAAATTTGAAATGTTAGACTTGATGGAAAATGATAGTAAAAATCTTACTCCTTCAAGTATTAAACTACCTGAACTTGAATTAAAGATATTACCTACCCATTTAAAGTATGTATTTTTAGGAAATTCATCTACATTACCCTTTGTTATATCTTCTGAGTTCACTGAGATTCAGGAACAAAAGTTGATAGAAATGTTAGAAAAGATATAAAAAGGCTTTTGGATGGACTTTAGCAGATATTAAAGGAATTAGTCCTTCAATTTATATGCACATAATTTTATTAGATGAACAACATGAACCTAAAGCTGATCCTCAGAGAAGATTAAACCCAATAATGAGAGAAGTTGTTAAAAAAAAGATTTTAAAATGGTTAGATGCTGGAATTATATATCATATTTCAGTTAGTGCTTGGGTAAGCCCAATTCACAGTGTACCAAAAAATGGAGTGACTGTTGAAGAAAATGAGAAAATGAATTAGTACCAATAAGTCAAGTAACTGGTTGGCGAATTTGCATTGATTATAGAAAATTAAATATGGCCACTAGAAAATATCACTTTCCTTTACCCTTTCTAGACCAAATGTTGGATAAATTGGCTGAGAATAAGTATTAGTACTTTTTAGATAGATATACCAGTTATCACCAAATTCCAATTACTCTAGAGGATCAATAGAAAATAATATTTACAAGCCCATATGGAACATTTGCTTTTCGTAGAATGCCTTTTGGACTATGCAATGCACCAGCAACATTTCAAAGATGTATGATGTCGATTTTTAGCAATTTTATATAACATGGAATAGAAATGTTTATGGATGATTTTTTTGTATTTGGGACTTCGTTTGAATTATGCCTTAATAATTTAGAAAAAGTTCTGGAAGTATGTGAAAAAGTCAATTTAGAATTAAATTGGAAAAATATGAATTTATGGTTGCAAAAGGTATTGTACTTGGGCATAAAATTTTTGAAAAAAGCATGGAGGTAGATCCTGCAAAAATCCAAGTTATAAAAAAATTACCACCGCCAACTAATGTTAAAGGGGTGAGAAGTTTTCTAGGACATTCTGGTTTTTACAGGCGCTACATAAAAAATTCTTCAAAAATAACTAAGCTTCTATGCCAAATTTTAAAAAAAGTTATGAGATTTGATTTTAATGAAGAATGCATAAAAGCATTTGAATTATTAAAGAAAAAGTTAGTCACTGCACCTACAATAGTACCACCTGACTGGGAAAAATCATTTGAAATAATGTACGATGCTAATGATTATGCTATTGGGGCTGTATTAGGACAAAGGCACGATAAAGTTTTTAAAGTTATATATTATGCTAGTAAGACTCTAAATGATGCTCAAATTAATTATACCACTACTGAAAGAGAGTTATTAGCTATTATTTATGCCTTTGATAAATTTATACCTTATTTAATTGGAACTAAATATATAGTGCATACAAATCTTTCTGTTATTAAATACTTAATGTAAAGAAGGATGTTAAACCAAGATTAATTAGATGGATACTTCTTTTGCAAGAGTTTGATTTTATCGTAGTTGATAGAAAGAGAAATGATAATCAAATAGTATTTCTATTGCAAGAGTTTGATTTTACCGTGATTGATAGAAAGGGAAATGATAATCAAATAGCTTATCATTTGTCTAGAATAGAAACAGAAATATTAACTAATTTTGCAAATGAAATTTTAGAGAATTTCCCTGATGAACAATTATATAGTATTGATGAAATGGATGTACCGTGGTATGCTGATATAGTGAATTATATTGTAAGTGATATTCTACCACCTGATATAAAAAATCCACAATTAAAGAATTTTATATATGATTCAAAAGACTATTTTTGGGATGAACCATATTTATATAAACAATATAAAGATCTAATTATTAGAAGATGTGTGCTTTATGAAGAAACTCAATAGATAATTGAAAGATGCCATGATTCTGAATTTGGAGGAAATTTCGGAACAAATAGAACTGCATATAAAATTTTACAAGTTGGATTTTATTGGCCTACTATTTTTAATGATGTTAATGAATATGTTAAAACATGTGATAGATGTCAACGTATAGGAAATATTTCTAAAAGGAATGCAATGCCTCTAAATTACACATTGGAAGTTGAAATTTTTGATGTGTGGGGATTAGATTTATGGGACCATTTGTACCTTCATTTGGAAACCTATATATATTACTTGTTTTGATTATATTTCCAAATAGATTGAAACCATTGTTGTACCTATATTTGATGCTCGAAGTGTTTCTAAATTTTTAATTAAAAATATTTTTATAAGATATGGAATGCCGAGAGTAATTATTACTGATGGAGGATCTCATTTCAGGAATAAGAGAATCAAAAAATTAATTAAGAAATATGATATTATGCATAGATTCTCTACTGCTTATCATCCTCAGACTAGTGGTCTAGCAGAGATATCAAATCGTGAAATTAAACACATTTTAGAAAAGGTTGTAAATCCTTATAAATTAGATTGGTATGCTAGACTTGACACAACATTATAGGCATATAGAACTGCTTATAAGACTCCCATAGGAATGTCCTCATAGAGACTGATATTTGGAAAAACATGCCACTTAACTGTAGAATTAACATAAAGCATTTTAGGCTATTAAAGAATTTAATTTTAATTTAAAGGATGTTGGTGAGAAAATGCATAAAGCATATTGGGCTATTAAGGAATTTAATTTTAATCTAAAAGATGCTGGTGAGAAAAACATTTTGGGCTATTAAGGAATTTAATTTTAATTTAAAGGATGCTGGTGAGAAAAGATTATTGTTACAAACTTATTTTTGGAAAAACATGTCACTTACTAGTAGAATTGGAGCATAAAGCATTTTGTGTATTAAAAAATTTAATTTTAATTTAAAAGATGCTGGTGAGAAAAGATTATTGCAACTCAATGAACTTGAGGAGATTAGAAATGAATCATATGATAATGCAAAAATCTATAAAGAGAAAATGAAAATATGGCATGATCGAAAGATTATTAAGAAGAAATTTAAACTTGGACAAGAAGTTGTATTATATAATACAAGATTGAGATTGTTTCCAAGAAAACTGAAATCCAGATGGTTAGGGCCATTTAAGGTAATTGAAGTCTATCATTATGGAACTGTTGTGATTAAAGATTCTAACAGTGAAAAAATATTTAAAGTTAATTGGCATAATTTGAAACATTATTATGAGGGGCACAAACCTAAATTTAAAGAAGTTTTAATGTTAAGTCAACCTAACTAAATAAATAGTATGTCGGGCTGACGACATTAAACCAAGCACATTTTGGGAGGCAACCCATACTTATATGGCATGTATTACTATTTAGTTTGTTAAGTGTCTTATATATTAGTAGATAATAATCCTACACAATTGCATTTATTATAAATTAAGTCAAATATAGTATTGGAAGAAAAGTTAGAATTTAATTGAACAAAAAAAGAAAATCACAAAAATTTGGCCATCGGCACCAACGACGCCCAAGAAAGCTGATCTCAGCGCAGGCATCGCCCATCGGGAGCGTCGGCGACGCTGAGAGTGGTTGGATGGTTTTTGTGACTTTTGGTAGACTTTGGCGGATTTTGATCCATAATAACCACTGGGAGATGTTTTTAAAGTCCTAAAAGCTTCCTAGGACGCTTAGAAACTTTCTATTTTCGGATTCCATGACTTCCAATTCTAGAAATACTTCAGGGTATGGAGTTTTCAATAGAAGAAAGTTTATTAGTTTTGACACGCAGAGATTATACAATAAATTTATTGTGAAGAAGAGATTGATCAAGGAAAGAGGATTTGTAAATCATGGGTTGATTAATCCAAGTGATCCAGTTGACAAGATCATTCTGCAAAGGCGATGGGAAGTTATGTGTTACACTACCACTACGGTTGTTTTACTTGTACTGAAGGAATTCTATGCAAATTTACATGGAATTAGCCAAGGAGTTGTCTTCGTACGAGGTAAGGTTGTACCATTTACTCCTGCGAGGATTAATGAATTGTATATGATAGAAAATGTTTTAATCTGTCATTATGCAAATTTCATTCCTACGTGAGATTTGATGCAAGATTATTATAATTTCTTGACGGATGAAAGTGTTATGTGGGAAGTACGGGATGAAGGATATATTATTTTTCTTGCTTCATCACTTAATCCAATTTTGAAGCAATGACATTTCTTTATTTGTGCAAAATTACTCCCTACTATGAAGATCAGTAGAGTCACCAAGGAGAGTGCTATTTTAAACTACTGTATTCAAATGGAAAAACCTATTGATATAAGTTCAATTATATTTAAATCTGTGATAGGAATCATTATGAATGGGTCAATTTATGGGCTTGGGCATTCTTCTACGATTTTTCTGATTTGCAGTCAATCCCAAGTGCCATATGAAAGTTGGGAAAAAGTTTTACTACCATGGAAGCCCATGATCCCTATTGATGATCAATATAATGGTAATGGAAATGAAGCACTAAATGCTATTATAGATCCTTCTTCACATGCTTCATCTCCATTAATGCCACCAACAATTGGAAGTTCTCTTGCTTTAGAGAAGAAATTGAAGACAATTGAAAGATAACTTCAGAGTATTATGAATGCAGTGGGAGATCTCAAGTACCTTTTTGATCATCAGATTGGAGAATGAAGGAGAATTTTGATCACATTGGAACTTTTTAAGCAGGATTAGTTTGGATGTTTAAAGAAAAGGGGTGGATCGAAGAAAATTTGACAAATCAATTTCCGTATCGATCTTTCTAAAACCTATATGTTCATTACCAATCTATGGGAGATATTATAGGTAGCGATAACACTCAAGATGAGGCTGAATGATTAAAGTTTGTGAATTCTTTACTTGTTTAAACATGTTTACGTGTTTAGTGTAATTGTGTGAATTTGATTAGGTTTGATTTGGTTTATTCTAAACTTTGATTATGTGTATAGTTTTGTGTCAGCGTTTAGTGTTGTGGCTTGATTTTGACGCTGATTTATAATTAGTTTACTTCATAGGTGTGAATTTCTAATTTGTGAAATGTGTTTGTAAAAAGTGTATTTTCATATATAAAAGTTAGTTTGTTGTTGTTTGTAAAAATGATTGTTTGTGAAATGTGTACTTATGAATTTAGATAAAATTTGTATTTAAAAATACTAAAAAAAAAATTTGGAGAAAATTGAAAGGAAATTGAAAATTTGAAAAATTAAAATAGTGAATTTTGGTCCTTAAGCGCCGACGGCGCCTTCGACTCGAGAGCTGCAAATTAACCCTTTAATTCACAATTTTCACCGTAAACCTCCATTTTTACCCCTTAAGTCACCTTCAACTTTTGGTTTTACACCTAGGGCTTGATTTTGGGCGGATTTGAGGCAATTTAGAGGCAAAGGAACTTCGGATTTTATCTTCTCTAGGTAAGAGCTACACTTTAAAGTAAAAATTTGTTATTTTCACCAAACATTTTTCTCACATTGACTACATCAAAAATTTTGAAAATTTTTGGGAGATTTTGAGAAAATGCTTTGGTGAAAAACTTTTACTTATTGGATTTGAGTTTAAAGCGGTTTACATTTTTTATTTTTAGAATTTTGGGATTTATTCAAAATTTTTATCAAATTTTTCTAGATTTCCTATGGCACCTAGATCGTGCAAAAAGAAAATAGAATATGACGAGCAAAGGTTTATTAGCTTTAGAGCTAGTGCTCAATTTCATAGTTTTCAAGAAAATAAAAAAATGATTCAGGACCAAGGTTTTAAAAATCCGAGAGGAGAAATTGAACAATTGATTATCGCTTGGCAGTGGGAAAACTTCTGCTATTTTACTGCCAATACGATAGTTGGGATTGTGATGAATTTTATGCCAACCTTCTTGAGGCTTCTGATGACTTTGTTTTTGTTTGAGGAAAAAGGGTGGAGTTTACTCCAAGAAAAATTAATGAGTTTTATTAATTAGAAGATGTTTATAGATGCCAGTACCATTCTTTTTCTGCTACAGATCAAGCCTTAGATGAAGTTATTTCTTTTCTAACTAGTGAGAAAGGGTCTTGGAAAATAAAAAAAATGGAGTTAAAGTTAGCTTTCCCCTTTCTATGTTAAATGTAGTGTCTAAGGCTAGACATTATTTTATTTCTGTAAGGATGATTCCAACAAACCATCATAGTGAAGTAACCAAGGATAGAGCCATCTGTAACTATTGCATTCAGAAAGTGATGGATATAAATGTAGGCTCCATCATTTACATGAACATTCAATCTATTGCTCTATGAGAGACCACTGGTGGATTGGCGCACCCTTCTCTCATTTACACACTTTGTGAGCATACAAGAGTTGATTTCAGACCTGATGAGGAAAGTATTGAGCCTCAGAGACCGATTTGGCCTACCACCATCAAGAATTATGGTCCTATGCTGATTGGAGATACGGAAGACATATCAAGGATATTCCTTCTACTTCTAGAACACCTACTTTTAGTGATCCTACTTCAAGTGACCCCAGTAACAGGGATTTGTTGAACTAGATGATGATTCAACAGGGAGATATTTTGAGGATGAATCATAGGATGCAGATTATGGAGGCCAGAAATGCTCACACTGATAATCTGAATCGCCAGAAATTTGAGTATTATGCTGCTTATGATGATACTTTAGTAAGATACCTGAGGGGTGACCATACAGTTCATTTCCCTATTCACCCTAATTATACTCCATATCAGCAGCAGAAGTTAGATGCCGATGATGAAGAAGATAATGATTGGTGATCTTTTTGTTTGTTTGTTTGTGTTTGTACTATGTGGTTGTATTGTTTGTGTTGTGATGTTGTTGAAGAATTTGTTTGTTATGTAATGTGAAACTGTAATGTGAAAAACTATTTTCATTTTTAGAGTTTAGTTTAGTTCTGTTGTTATTTTCAGCACTTTGTTATGTATTGTGATTAGCTCTTTCTCAGCAAATTTTATATGTATTATGTGCAATTTAATATTTTTAGCCTTGTAGTTTTCATATTAGCCCTGCAGTATTTCAAAATTGATGTTACAAAATCACAATCTCCAATAGGTATGAATTTTTTTTATGTATTTAATTCTTTCTTTCACCCTTCATTTTTAAAGTTCTTTATGTAAAAATCTTTTAAAAATT
>JXCR01143832.1:20597-40772 GCA_002079205.1 Phalaenopsis hybrid cultivar | reverse complement strand
TTCATAATGTCATCTAACCATCCGTTGATATGACAGTAAAAGATGAGTAAATCTAAAGACTCCGGTTCATCGGCTATTTGGGATGAAGAGGCTACTAATATTTTTTGTGATCTATGCGTGAGGAAAGTCGAATTAGGAAATCGACCCATAACTTTTTTTAATAAAGAAGGTTGGCATAATATCACAAATAAATTCAAAGAAATAATTGGAAGAGATTACGATAGGATGAAACTAAAGAACAAATGAGATCAATTAAAGAATGACTGGAAACTTTGGAAAGAGCTTAAAAGGGGATCAACTGGATTGGGATGGGATCCAGTAAAACGGACAATTGATGCACCTGAGGAATGGTGGGCAGAAAAGTTAGCGGTAAGAACATCACTACTTCAAATAAATTTTACAGACATATATTTGAAATATTTATTAGATTATTTTTTTTATTACAGGTTGTGCTAGTGGCGAAAAAATTCAAATTTAATGGAATTGAACCAGCTTTGGAGGAGAAATTGGATGACATGTTTATTGGTGTTGCAGCAACAGGAACTTATTTTTTCACCCCTAATGAGCAGGGTGTTGCAAACCTAGCTGAGGATATAGAGACCGAGCATATAAGTGATTCAGGAGAAGGTCCCAGCCAAATCCACACGGATATTNAATGTCATCTAACCATCCGTTGATATGACAGTAAAAGATGAGTAAATCTAAAGACTCTGGTTCATCAGCTATTTGGGATGAAGAGGCTACTAATATTTTTTGTGATCTATGCGTGAGGAAAGTCGAATTGGGAATTCGACCCACAACTTTTTTTAATAAAGAAGGTTGGCATAATATCCCTAATAAATTCATAGAAATAATTGGAAGAGATTACGATAGGATGAAACTAAAAAACAAATGAGATCAATTAAAGAATGACTGAAAACTTTGGAAAGAGCTTAAAAGGGGATCAACTGGATTGGGATGGGATCCAGTAAAACGGACAATTGATGCACCTGAGGAATGGTGGGCAGAAAAGTTAGCGGTAAGAACATCACTATTTCAAATAAATTTTACAGACATATTTTTAGAATATTGATTAGATTGTTTTTTTTATTACAGGTTGTGCTAGTGGCGAAAAAATTCAAATTTAATGGAATTGAACCAGCTTTGGAGGAGAAGTTGGATGACATGTTTATTGGTGTTGCAGCAACAGGAACTCATTTTTTCACCCCTAATGAGCAGGGTGTTGCAAACCTAGCTGAGGATATAGAGACCGAGCATATAAGTGATTCAGGAGAAGGTCNTTGATGTGGTTGTCACATTTTATCAAATAGTTTTTTGTTCTTAGACTTTTATGTTGAATATTTGTCCATTTTTATTGTTAATATAATAGTAGGTCGGCATTCATGCTGGTCTTGTTTGAAGAAATGTTGTTCAGATATGGGTTTCTTTCTTTGTGTAATTTTGTGCAGATTGACTGAGACTGCATGATGTTATTGTAAGAAGTGTAAATATCATATAGGAGTTCTATATCTTGATTCTGAAGCTTGGTTACTTGAAGCTTGGTTTTGGATTTATGCCGGTTCTATTTAACTCTGTTTGCATACATAGCAATGGAAGCATTGAGTTTAATGTTTCTTGGTTCTATTATACATGGGAACATATTTATGCTTTAAAACTTCTGCAATAAATATTGGTGTTTGAACAAGCGAATACAATTGAAAGTATTATGCACTACAAAATGTCACAACACTATGGTATGGTTATGGAAGCATATAAAATTTATAAGCAATCTATATGTAGCTTGGATGGACCCATGCTATGTATGTAGCTTGGATGACAACCACTACTATGGTATGACCCATTTGGTGGGGACGAATTTAGGGTCTGTTGGATTTTTATGGTTGGGAAGCTGTAATCAATTTTTAATATAAACCACCTTACCTATGCATAAAATGGTGGTATTTCTTATGTTATATGAAAGATCTGGGTGCATACATGTAAAAGATAAAATTCATAAGTTGGTATGTATGGCAATGGCTTTTATTTCTCTGACATTTTCGTCATTTGTTTTGTTTCTTTATGGCTTATATTTACCTCCCAGCTTGTAGAGTGCTTTGTTTCCTTTAGATCTTTTCCTGTTCAGGCTGGTTGGGTGTTGGGATTATTACTAGCATGAAAGTTACATCAAGTGGTTGCTTTGAAGGATACTTCTACTTCTATCAAGTGGTTGCATTTACAGTGGTGTAAAAAAACGAGCATGATAATTAAAGATCTAATGAAGACCAATCCTGTAATTAGCTAAGATACGACTAAACTACGTTAGTGAAGATGGCTTAAAGGCCAACACAAGAGATGATGTGCTTTTGCCTACCAACTTTCTTGATGCATTTGGTAGCTTGAAACTTCCATGGTCTTTCTTTATAGAATTTTTTATTCGTCATCTCTTATTGTATTGTTTTATGACTAAAGCTATTTTGGGAGAGTTCTCCATTAGGCTACATGTTTTATGACTGGAGTGTGGAAGACATCTGATTCGTCCTGATTATTTTTTTTTATTAAATGTCTATATTTATAATTTTGACAATTTTATTAGGGTTACATTATATTTTGAGTTTGTGTTACCTTATAATGTTAACAATCTTTAAAATAGCAGAACTACTCTTTTGTGAGGCATGAATTTTGTTTAATACTCAACTGTAGTTCCTGCAGTTGGCATTAATTTCGTTTTAGCCTATGCATATGAGTTAATGCATGAAGTTTTTTGTGAGGCATTTACTAGAAGGAAGCTATATGAAGTTGATAAGTGTTTTCTTTGGGGGAATTTTGTGAGGCAACACAGCTATCTTGCAACATTGATCTAGAAATTTGTGATTGTCATACAAAAATAATTTATATTCGAGTGTTGTCATCACACTCAAGTGGTCCCATATGTTTGTCCCCCATGTATTTGTTCAACCTCTGTTCTCTATTGTCCTGTATTCAAAAAAATTTGGCACGTTAGAATGGCTTAAATAATTACAGCAACCATTGTGTCATTTATTTTTTTAATGATGGAATTGAGGGAATCAAGTATGCAAGTCAATGTTGATTTGAAAAAGCTGTTAACTGTTGTAATTAGAATTTTATTTATGATACTCTTAAGGGGAGATTTTGTAGATACATAGGCAAAATGTCAGACCTAAAGTCTTCTGAATAGTGAACTTGTTTTAGCTGTTAATGTATATGGATGAAGCTGAATTTTTTGTAAAATGCTGAATTTGCGATTTGTTTTATAGAATCATGAGTATAATAGAGACAGGTGATGCTTATATTAGTGTTTATATTAACAGCTTTAAACATATTTTGTAGTTAATGTGAATATATTACTTTATGCTGGTTAATAACTTTACCTCTTATATGGTGGATAATGGTGGAGCGGTTTGGATGACCACGCAAATTTGTTGTCGGCAATTGCTGTCTCCACACTTGGGTAAGTGTACTGACCTTATTTTCTCAATTTTTGTACTAATCTATTCTAATTTTAATAACTGCAGGACGATGAGTTCCAGACATTCAAGGAAGTCAGAAAAAGTGATATGTCGTTGCGGACTACCATCTTTGCTATTCACGTCACGGTAGACACATAACTTCGGGAGGTAGTTTTACAGGTGCCCGTGTTAGGGACAAGGACCGGAAGACTGCAAATTCTTCAGGTGGGTCGACAATGCAACTGTTTCTACGATATCCCAATTGAACACAACTGCTAGGAGTTCAATAGTACCACAACGGGAGACCACCGCATATGGTTCGAGTTCTTCCGTATCCACCGCACCCCATTCTACAGGTTTGCTCGGGGTTTTGAGGTATCAAAAGCGGGCTACATTCGTCATGATGTCTCTCTACATTTTAAAGTCAATATTGTCATATTTTTCCTTGTAATTTTAACATGTTATTTTTTCTTTTTTTTTTGTCCTATTATAGTCCATATTAGTGTGTGAATATGTAATGACGAGGAGGGAGCCCGGGTGGTGGGGCAAGGCAGGCGGTTGCGTTGAAGGCCGAAGAGGCGTCTAGAAGGAGGTCGATGTGAAAACAACAACAGGAGAGGAGTCCAGTTGGAAGGTAGCAAGGTGGTGGCCTACTGGGGGTAGGCGGCCTGCTGGGAAGAGTCAAACGGCTGCTGGAAAGTCAGGCGGCTTATGGGAAGAGTTGGATGGTGCGTTAGAAGGAGGCCGACGAGAAGAATAGTGACGAAAGAGGAGTCCTGTTGGATGGCAGCAAGGTGGCGGTCTGCTGAGTGGTAGACGACCGCTAGGAAGAGTCGAATGGCTGTTGCAAAGAGCTAGATGGTGCTCCGGAAGGATGTCGACGCGAAGGACAACGACGGGAGAGGAGTTCTGCTGGATGACAACAAGGTGGTGGCTTACTGGGAGGTAGGCGACTGCTAGGAAGAGCCGGATGGTGCGCTGAAGTAGGTTGATGAGAAGGACAGCGATGAGAGAGGAGCCTGCTGGAGGGCAGCAAGGTGGAGTCCTGTTGTAGGGTGGAAGAATAAATCTCCTCACGGTCAAGCTACAGCCTGAGCATCACTCAGACCAGTGGAGACGATCACCACCTCGGACGAGGTACAGTCGGAGTACCTCATTGACGTCGAATACAAGCCTTGAAGGGAAATTACCAAAGTTAAAACTTGAATTCCGATGCAAAACAAAGTCTACTTATTCTAAGCACATCATCCTATAGTTATAAAAAAGACTAGACATATTTTAGGTAATGAAAATAAGAGAGGTAAATAAAGTATAACCATATTTTCAGATTTTATGAAAGTATTTAAAATAAGAAAAGTTTTAAAATAAAAAGAGAGAACAAGATCTAACCATGATTTCAAATTTTAGGAAAGTATTTGAAATAGGAAAGTGCTAGGAAGGAAAATAAGAAAAGAAGGAAAGGAAGGAAAATAAGAAAAGAAGGAAAGGAAGGAATAAAGAAAGGAGGAGAAAGGGAAAGGAAGAGAAAAGGAAAGGAGAGAAAAGGAAGGCGAGGAGATGAAGGAGTGGGCGGCAACCCCCTTACTTGAGGACCAGTCAGTCCTCTCTCGAGCTACGCATTAGTCTCCTGGGGTTGGAGGAGGTTCAACCTCACCTATAAAAGCTTCTGGTCTCGTCTTTAATCATGATAGCACTGAAATCCCACTGTCAACTGTACTGCCTTCCAATGCACTTGCAAATGCAACTCCATCTCAGTCTAATCTCCTAAGGCTGAAGTCTCTTACATGGTGGTGGTCATGGTGGTATAGAATCGATTATGACTAAAATCAGTCTCACTACTCTGATCGAAGGAAGTATAATGAGGCGTTTACTGTCCTTTGTGAAGAAGTGCATGTTTATGAATCCATCAGTTGAGTTTTTTAGTCAAATTGCCACGACCTTGAAGATGGGAGGCATTCATGGGGACCAAATCACACCATATCTAGTTCTGCAGCACTCCCTATTGAAAACTCTATTAAGGATTACCGGTCGATGCTGACCCTGTTTTTCTTCTTCAGCCATGTAGGTGAATATGGCTGAAAATGCCTCTGAGTCGTGAGTCCCAATTTTTTACCATCTGGTTTGATGACACATTCTTAATGTTACCCCCATTAATCATAAGACTGCATATCTTTTCGTTCATTGTACAATGGGGGCGGAAAATGTTGTAGCGAAGCCACTGCGTCATCTCTTCGTCCTGCAGAATTCATCAAACTGCAAGTTCTCCCTAATTTGGTGGAAGTTGATGCTCCTCGCCCTGTTCCTTGACACACCTAAAAATGTGTTACTTTTTTATATACATTTTATGCTTATTTTCAAAAGAGATTACACTTTAATGGAAGGTATTTTGTATATTTTTGGCTTCAAANCACCTAAAAATGTGTTACTTTTTTATATACATTTTATGCTTATTTTCAAAAGAGATTACACTTTAATGGAAGATATTTTGCATGTTTTTGGCTTCAAATTCAAGAAATAGAGCTTTGGAGAAAATGAAACAAAAATAATGCAATTTAGAGTCAAATCGAATAAGGAAGAAAATTCTGATCTGATGCATTTTGATGTCTTTCTGTGCTTAATCTTCTTTACATTTATCACAAGTTTTTGAATAAAATTGCACTTTAAAGAAAAGTTACTTTCATGTTTATCTTGTGGAAATAACTCTTGCAGCGGATTGGAGCTTAAATGATGTGAAATGGAGCAAAATGGAGCGAAACTGGTGTGTTGCCAACAAGGTAGCACCTAAGCGCCAGTTTTGCCTAGGAAACGGTGTGGACGAATCTAGACGCCCCAATGAGTTTATAAGGCACCTTTTGGGCCTTGGGAAGACAATTTTTGGCATTTCAAACTCTTGGAAGCTCCCTGAACGTCCAAAGATTGTAGATAGGAGTAGGAGATGTAGATTTCTACATTTTCTAGAGAGATTGGTGAGGGATTTTGAGAGATATGTGTAAGGAATTGTACAACCATTTCGTGGATCGGCAGGAGACTTTGTTGGAGAGATTTTCATCCTTCTTTCAAAGGAAAAAAAACTAAGCATTGTGTTCTTCATTATTTTATAATTGTTATAAACATTTTCTAGTGGATTTGCTTTCATTTAATGAAATTTTATGTTTGTTTTATCCACGCTTCGTGAGTAGNGAGAAGAATAGTGACGAAAGAGGAGTCCTGTTGGATGGCAGCAAGGTGGCGGTCTGCTGAGTGGTAGACGACCNGAGAAGAATAGTGACGAAAGAGGAGTCCTGTTGGATGGCAGCAAGGTGGCGGTCTGCTGAGTGGTAGACGACTGCTAGGAAGAGTCGAATGGCTGTTACAAAGAGCTAGATGGTGCTCCGGAAGGATGTCGACGCGAAGGACAACGACGGGAGAGGAGTTCTGCTGGATGACAACAAGGTGGTGGCTTGCTGGGAGGTAGGCGGCTGCTAGGAAGAGCCGGATGGTGCGCTGAAGTAGGTTGATGAGAAGGACAGCGATGAGAGAGGAGCCTGCTGGAGGGCACCAAGGTGGAGTNAATGGCTGTTGCAAAGAGCTAGATGGTGCTCCGGAAGGATGTCGACGCGAAGGACAACGACGGGAGAGGAGTCCTGCTGGATGACAACAAGGTGGTGGCTTACTGGGAGGTAGGCGACTGCTAGGAAGAGCCGGATGGTGCGCTGAAGTAGGTTGATGAGAAGGACAACGATGAGAGAGGAGCCTGCTGGAGGGCAGCAAGGTGGAGANGCTTCTAGGTGGCAGCTAGTTGTGTAAAACTAATAAAATACTAAGTGTACCTATAAACTCAAAAGAGGGTAGCTAGACATATGTTCCTTGTTAGCATATAATTTATTACATAATGTTATCGTTCTTTTATTGCATATGTCATCATCTTCATTTTTTTTTTTTGCAATGAAATAGATGCATGTTTAGGAATTTAGATTTGCTCAGAAATTCTCTTATTTTATTAATGTGCTGGTATTTTCACCAATTGTTAATTTATTTTACAAACTAGTTATTTATAATGTTAAAATCCGTTACAAAACATAATGACCCGGGAGGTTTATAATTTTACCCCAACTTGTGAATACCACACTAACCCTTAAGATAGAGGGGAGCCAAGTCCAGAGGGGAGTACAAATAGATAGAGAGATAAGTTTTGTTGGGTGTAGAATTTGTATTTCTAGGGTGACAAGCTAGATTCTTAACCAATTTAGTCTAGAGTTTCAGAATTAAGGCTAGATGTTAGCCCTACAGAGAAGGCGCAGTGAGTAATCTAGAGGTAAGACTAGAATTTATCCAACATAACCAAGGATTTAAGGAACAAACTTTAGATTATCATATATTCTTTATGCACTCGGGAGAGGATAAAGAATATGTATGCTCTTATTTGTCACTAGCCACATTAAATTTTAAGCATTTCATTCTTACGCATTATATAGGTCGTCGCATGTGAAAGATAGTTTGTAACATCTCAAAATTCTCCAAACCAATTTCTCTAGTTAGGATTATTTTTAGATATAGATTTGTATGTAGGAGTAGTTGGTAGAAACACCCTTAATCGTCATTCCAAAATAAGACCTGACAGTAGTACACTAGAATTAGCCTAAGGT
The DNA here is from genome assembly GCA_002079205.1 of Phalaenopsis hybrid cultivar. Classification (NCBI taxonomy): domain Eukaryota; kingdom Viridiplantae; phylum Streptophyta; class Magnoliopsida; order Asparagales; family Orchidaceae; genus Phalaenopsis; species Phalaenopsis hybrid cultivar. The sequence goes on along the minus strand of JXCR01143832.1, from coordinate 32,701 downwards.
ATTTTTACTTTCTTTCTCTGTGGGATCGATACTCTGGTCTTAAGAGAAAACCCTATAATACTTGAAATGATACGTGCACTTGTGTAGTTCCCCTTGTGTGTTATCTATAAATTAAATTCTTAACTCTATAACATATTTGTTTTGCATACTAGCCGCCATAATTAAGCAGGGTCAAGTATTTTGCCATGAAATTAAATATCTGCGTAATTGCAGGTTGAATCAAGTATTTGGTGTCGTATTTGGAGTTTGGAATTGAAGTAATTGCACATATATGTTCATGCACATTCTAGCATTCATCAAGTTTAGGGAGCCGTTGTCAGGGAAGCAACGATAAGAACTTTAGGAGAATTTTTAGTTGAACCTACAAGACTAAGATTTGGAAATTATAGTATTATTATCTAATGTGTAGAATTACCGTCTTTATTTAAAAAAGACCCAAAATACTAAAATATTTCGAGTGTTTGAAGTACTGAATATCTGTCATATTAGTTAAATCTTTAGATTTGAATGCGCTGTCCAGGAGCTGCTGACCTTGAACTGTATGACTCAAAACTAGGGAGAACTTTTAAGAGGAAATTAGAAATCCATAAGGAGAAAAGTGGTGAGCAAGTGACCTTAAGATTCGTCGGGCTGACAACGTTGAACCAGGTGTTTCATGGGAGGCAACCCATGGGTTATCTGTGTTAGTATGTTTGTGAGTTATAATTGTTTGTGGTGTACTGTGTTTGTTTTAGTGTGGATTAATCAGTTTGATTGATGTTGGTGGATGTTTGGATTGTTAGTAGATTAATTAGATCTTTGTGTGTCATGTGGATTAATTAGTTTGATTGATATTGGTGGATGTTTGGATTATTAGTGTATTGATTTGATCTTTGTGTATCAGGAGGGAGGTGATTCCTCAAATTTTTATTATGGCTAGACTTGTATATGTTCTCTTGTAGTAGTTAGATTGACGAGTCCACTACGACTCGGGTCTTAACCGAACTTGAGTTTTATAGGAGACATCTTGAGTTTGGGCAGTGACAGTTCCATCTCAATTCTGTTACTTTATTTGAACTTGTTTTCTTCAATATGATTTAATAAAATAATTGAAGAATAACTTGAGGATGATATTACACTATCTTTATAACTGTTAGAGGTGCATACTTAAAGGGATAAGGTGACGCTTAAGGGTGGTGCTCGCGAGCCAATATATCAGGGATACTCGTATCCATAGGGTTAGGTCTCATAAAAGCATTTAAAATACTCAATTTATCAATGTAGTGATTTCATTAGAAATTGGAAATATGATAGTGAGTTGCGATGAGTTAAAGAAAAAATTGACCTCATTTATCATGTGTTTGTGTTTATTTTGCAACAATATAGAGGACTTGAAAAACACTTATGATACCTGTTGTGCTAGTAAACTTTTCTTTAGCTCAATTTCATTTTGGCATGATTAGCTTAGATTTACTTTCTGTTGCAAATTGTTCTGTCCTGATGAATACGTGTGGATGTTTCTGATAGACATTTGTGGCAGATAGACATTCTGAGTTATTTTTCTCTCTGCTTATATTTTTTGTAGTTAATGTTATACATGTTAAAAATCAAGTTTGGTGGAAGAAAGAAATGTAAATTTCAAAGTTAGCATACATCATTTTGGTTTAATTTTATTGCAAGCATGTTTTAGGCTAGATTTACTCTCCTGCAGTCATTCTATCATAAATATGCATGTATATGAATTTGATAGGATGTTGCAGTAGCTGGTAGATTCAACTTTTACATTTTCTTTCTACTACATTTTATAGAATTGATTGTAAAATATTTAAACATTCAAGTTTGGGATTGGGGGAGAAAAATAAAATTCAAAGTTAAACTTTGCTTGTCATAAAAGATACTACAAATAAATTTTATTTGAAAAATGATTTTTGTTATGTGGAGTTATCTTAAGATTACTAAAATTTTAATTATTAAAATACAATAGGAAAACTTGGTAAGGTCTTGAGTAAAAATGATGAAACTAAAGTTGAGACGTTTAATAGAAAATAATAGGGAAATGATTTTACTATTTATATTAGGAAAAATTGAATTTTGAAAAATTAAGGATTGTTAGAATAATACTTTTTGAAGAATTTAAACTTTATTAAAAAAAAATTTCAAATACTAAATTTTAAGTTAAGGATAGAAAATAAGTTTTTAACTTTAGAAAAGAAATAGTAAAATTCAAAACCATTAAAGACCTATCCAAACATATTAATCATCACATCAAAGATTAACGATTAAAAATATCTTGAAAGAAAAGAAAAAAGAAAACAAAAAGAAAAGTAAAAAAGAAAATATGTGGGGAGAAGCTTGAGGATTACGACCTAATTGAAAATTGATTTCACATGAAACTTTCCAAGGAAGAAAACTTAGGAACAATCCTACGCCTAATTTCAGAAAGTATCAGTAAAATTATTTTTTGTAGAAGTCATAGATTCTGAAATTAATATTTATCTAAGAATTTAAAGTTTGGAAAATTTTCAATTATCTCTGAATTAAATAAAAAATCAGAATTCCCTAGTATAATACTAAATATTCTGATATCTTAGATATCATCTAATTTATTGGAAATTCTTCTAAGTTGGATTATAACATTTCTAGAAAAAAATTTTAGAACATCTTAAAAAAACCCACTAACACAAATCAACATATTTTTCAAAAGTTTTAGTGTTACTTGAGGACAAGTAATGTTTATGTTTAGAGAAATTGACATGCCTAAAAATGTGCTACTTTTTATATATATTTTACGCTCATTTTTAATGTTATTTCACTTTAATGAAAAATATTTTGCATGTTTTTGGCTTCAGGTACAAAAAATAAAATTTTGGAAGATATGGAGAAAAATGATGCAATTTAGAGTCAAACTGAACAAAAAAGAAAATTCTGATTTGACACATTTTTATATGTATTTTTATGTTTAATCTCATTTATATTTATCACATATTTTTGAATGAAATTGCACTCTAAAGAAAATTTAATTTCTTGTTCATATTGTAGGTATTACACTTAAAGTCGATTGAAGATGAAACGGGGTGAAACACAACGAAACGGGGGTGTTGCCAGCAGGGTATTGCCTAGGCGTCAGTCTCGCCCAGAAAACGACTCGAATCTAGTTGCCTCAAGAAGTTTATAAGGCACCTTTTGGGACTTGGAAAAGCACCTTTTGGCATTTCAAGCTCTTGGAAATTCCAAGAACGTCCAGAGGTTTGTAGATAGGAGTAAGAGATGTATATTTCTATCTTTTCTGGAGAGATTAGTGAGGAATTTTGAGAGAAATGTGTAAGAAATTGTACTACCATTGAGTGGATCGACAGTAGACTTTGTTGGAAGGATTTTCATCTTTTTTTTAGAAGAAAAAAAACTAAGCATTGTGTTCTTCATTATTTTATAATTGTTGTAAATACTTTCTAGTGGATTTGTTTTTATTTAGTGAAGTTTTCTGTTTTATTTTATCTACGCTTCGTGAGTAGTTTTCTTTACTTTTTTCTTTTGATATGAAGTAGTCATAAGAATAGAAAATTTTGTTTTAAGATAGAATAATTTTTATTTCTATGTGATGAGCAATATCTCATTTGCTTCATTGACATAACTTAAGTGACAATATGTTATGTTAAAATCTGTTGTAAGTGAAACTAAGACTCGAGAGAGTCGTGATCTTACAACTTGAGTGCACATATATTTTCCAATTTGGTCTAGAGTTTTGGACTTAAGGCTAGATGTTAGTCCTACAGAGAGGGCATAGTAGGTAATCTAGAGGTGAGAGACTAGAATCTATCCAACATAACCAAGGATTTAAGGAACAAACTTTAGATTAGCCTATTTTTTTATGCACTCGGGAGAGAATAAATAATAAGTATGCTCCTATTCGTCACCGGCCACATTAAATTTTAAGTATTTCATTCTTACGCATTATCTAGGTCGTTGCATGTGAAAGGTAGTTTGTAACAACTCAAAATTCTCTAAACAAATTTCTCTAGTTAGGATTATTATTGGATATAGGTTTGTAGGAGTAGTTGGTAAAAAACAACCTTAAACGTCATCCCAAACTAAGATCTGACAGTAGCAAACTAGAATTAGCCTAAGAGATTCTTACTTTACTTTTCTGTGGGATCGATACTCTGGTCTTAAGAGAAAATCCTATAATACTTGAAATGATACGTGCACTTGCGTAGTACCGGTTGTGTGCGATCTATAAATTAAATATTAAACTCTATAACATATTTGTTTTGCATACTAACTGACATAATTAAACAGGGTCAAGTTTTTTGTCATGAAATTAAATATCTGCATAATTACAGGTCGGATCAAGTATTTGGTGTCGTCTTTGGAGTTTGAAATTGAAGTAACTGCACATATATGTTCGTGCACATTATAGGAGGCATCAAGTTTTTTGGAGTCGTTGTCGGGAAAACAACGGTAAGAATTTTAGGAAAATTTTTAGTTGAACCTACAAGACTTAGATTTGGAAATTGTAATATTGTTATCTAAGGGGTTTAATTATTGTGTGCTTATTTAAAAAAACCCAAAATACAAAAAAAATTAAAATTGTTTGAAGTGCTGAATATCTGTCCTATTAGTTAAATCTTTAGATTTGAATGCGCAGTCCAGGAGTTGTAGACCTTAATTCGTACGACTCAAAAGTAGGGGAACTTTTAGGAGGAAATTAGAAATCCATAAGGAGAAAAGTGGTGAGCAAGTGAAATATGTATAACCTTAATATTCGTCGGGCTGACGACGTTAAACCAAATGCATCATGGGAGACAACCCATAGGTTATCTGTGTTAGTATATTTGTGAGTTATAATTGTTTGTGGTGTATTGTTTTTGTTTTAGAGTTAATTGATTAGTTTGATTAATGTTGGTGGATGTTTGGATTGTTAGTGGATTAATTTGATCTTTGTGTGTCATTGTGGATTAATTAGTTCGATTGATGTTGGTAGATGTTTGGATTGTTACTGTATTGATTTGATCTTTGTGTATCATGAGGGAGGTGATTCTTTAACTTCTTATTATGGCTAGACTTGTATATATATATATATTCTGCTGTAGTAGTTAGACTGACGAGTCCACTACGACTCGGGTCTCAACCGAACTTGAGTTTTACAGGAGACATCTTGAGTTTGGGCAGTGACAGTTCCATCTCAATTCTGTTACTTCCATTATCTGATCTTGTTTTCTTCAATATGGCTTAATAAAACAGTTGAAGAATAACTTGAGAATGATATTACACTATCCTTATAAATGTTAGAGGTGCATACTTGAAGGGATAAGGTGATGCTTAATGGTGGTGCTCGTGAGCCAATATATCAGGGATACTCATATTCATAGGGTTAGGCCTCATAAAAGCATTTAAAACTACTCAATTTATCAGTGTAGTGGTTTCATTAGAAATTGAAAGTATGATAGTGAGTTGTAATGAGTTAAAGAAAGAATTGATCTCATTTATCAAGTGTGTTTATGTTTGTGTTACAAAAATATAGAGAACTTGAAAAACACTTAAAAATATATATTTTAAGTTGATACTTGTTGTGCTGGTAGACTTTTCTTTAGCTCAATTTCATTTTGGCATGTTTAGTTTAGATTTATTTTCTGTTGCAAATTGTTCTGTCTTAATGAATATGTGTAGATGTTTTTGATAGACACTTGTGGTAGATAGAAATTTCGAGCTATTTTTTTTTTTACTTATATTTTCTGTACTGAATGTTATACATGTTACAAATCAAGTTTGGGGGGAGAAAGAAAAATAAACTTCATAGTTAGTATTCATCCTTTTGGTTTAATATTATTGTTAAACATGTTTTAGGCTAGGCTTACTTTCTCCTGCAGTCATATTATCTTGAATATGCAGGTATATGAATTTGATAAGATATTGTAGTAGCTGGTAGATTCAGTTTTTACTTTTTCTTTCTACTACATTTTATAGAATTGATTGTAAAATATTTAAAAATTCAAGTTTGTGGTTGGGGGAGAAAAATAAAAATCAAAGTTAAACTTTACTTGTCCTAAAAGATACTACAAATAAATTTTATTTAAAAAATGATTTTTGTTATGTGGAGTTATCTTAAGATTACAAAAATTTTAATTATTAAAATACAATAGGAAAACTTGGTAAGGTCTTGAGTTAAAAGGATAAAACTAAAGTTGAGGCGTTTAATAGAAAATAATATGGAAATGATTTTACTATTTATAGTAGGAAAAATTGAATTTTTGAAAAATTAAGGATTGTTAGAATAATACTTTTTGAAAAATTTAAACTTTATTAAAAAAAAAATTCAAATACTACATTTTAAGTTAAGGATAGAAAATAAGTTTTCAGCTTTAGAGAAGGAATAGTGAAATTCAAAATCATTAAAAACCTATCTAGATATATTAATCCTCACATAAAAGATTAAAGATTAAAAATATCTTGAAAGAAAAGAAAAGAAAACAAAAAAAAACAAAAAGAAAAGTAAAAAGAAAATATATGGGGAGAAGCTTGATGACTAGGACCTAATTAAAAATTAATTTCACATGAAACTTTCTAAGGAAAGAAACTTAGGATCAATCCTACGCTTAATTTCAGAAAGTATTAGTAAAATTATTTGTTTTAGAAGTCATAAATTCTGAAATTAATATTTATCTAAGAATCTAAAAATTGGAAAATTTTCAATTATCTCTGAATTAAATAGAAAATCAGGATTCCTAAGCATAATACTAAATATTCTGATACCTTAGTTATCATCTAAATTATCGAAAATTCTTCTAAGTTGGATTATAACATTTCTAGAACAAAATTTTAGAACATCTTAAAGAAACACACTAACACAAATCAACATATTTTTCAAAAGTTTTAGTGTTACTTGAGGACAAGTGATGTTTATGTTTAGATGAACTGACATGCTTAAAAATGTGTTACTTTTTATATATATTTTACGCTCATTTTTAATGATATTGCACTTTAATGAAAGATATTTTGCATGTTTTTAGCTTCAGGTACAATAAATAAAGTTTTAGAATATATAGAGCAAAAATGATGCAATTTGAAGTTTCAAATTGAACAAAGAATAAAATTTTGATCTGACACATTTTGATGTCTTTTTATGTTTAATCTCATTTACATTTATCATATATTTTTGAATTAAATTACACTTTAAAAAAAATTTATTTTCATGTCCATCTTGTAGGTATAATACATAGAGTCGATTGGAGATGAAACGGGGAGAAACACAGCAAAACGAGAGTGTTACCAACAAGGTATCGCCTAGGTGTCTATCTCGCCTAAAAAACGACGCAAATCTAGACGCCTTAAGAAGTTTACAAGGCACCTTTTGGGACTTGGGAATGCACCTTTTGACATTTCAAACTCTTGGAAACTCCAAGAACGTCTAGAGGTCGTAGATAGAATTTTGAGAGATGTGTAAGGAATCGTACTACCATTGAGTGGATCGACATGAGACTTTTCGGAAGAATTTTCATCTTTCTTTTAGAGGAAAAAAATTAGGCATTGTGTTTTTCATTATTTTATAATTGTTGTAAATACTTTCTAGTGAATTTGTTTTGATTTAATGAAATTTTCTGTTTTATTTTATCTATGTTTCGTGAGTAGTGTTCATTACTTTTTTCTTTTGATATAAAGTAGTGACATGAATAAAAAATTTTGTTTTAAGATAGAATAATTTTTATTTCTATGTGATGAGTAATATCTCCTTTACTTCATTGACATGACTTAAGTGACAATATGTTATGTTTAAATCTGTTGTAAGTGAAACTAAGACTTGGAAGAGTCGTGATCTTGCAACTTGAGTGCACTTACATTGTCCAATTTGGTATAGAGTTTTGGACTTAAGGCTAGGTGTTAGTCCTACAAAGAGGGCACAGTGGATAATCTAGAGGTGAGATGCTAGAATCAATCCAGCATAACCAAGGATTTAAGGAACAAATTTTAGATTAGCCCATGTTCTTTATGCACTCAGGAGAGAACAAAGAATATGTATACTCCTATTCGTCACTGGCTACAGTAAATTCTAAGCATTTCATTCTTACGCATTATCTAGGTCGTCGCATGTGAAAGGTAGTTTGTAACATCTCAAAATCCTCAAAACTAATTTCTCTAGTTAGGATTATTTTTAGATATAAGTTTGTATTTAGGAGTAGTTGATAGAAAACACCCTTAATCGTCATTTCAAACTAAGACCAAACAATAGCATACAAGAATTAGCCTAAAGGATTCTTACCTTGCTTCTCTGTGGGATCAGTACTCTGATTTTAAAAGAAAACCCTATACTACTTGAAACGATACATGCACTTGCATACTACCCCTGGTGTGTGATCTATAAATTGAATTCTAAACTCTACAACATATTTGTTTTGCATACTAGCCGCAATAATTAAACTGGATCAAGTTTTTTGCATAGAATTAAATATCTGCGTAATTGTTGATCGGATCAAGTATTTGGTGCCATCTTTGGAGTTTGAAATTGAAGTAATTCTACATATATGTTTGTGCACATTCTAGGGCATCATTCCTCAGCTTCCTGCTTCTCGCTAACCTCTTCCACAACACCCTGTTAGGTAAAAGTTACAACTTTGTTCGTCAAGCAGCTGGAGGCTATGTGCCCAAATCCTCGACATCTGAAACATTTTCTGGCTGGCACAGTAGTTGGCTTCTTCTCACTGGGGTAGTTTTCTCCGTATCTGAACCAATTTTCTCAATTTTTNTCTTCTCATTGGGGTAGCTTTCTCTGTATCTGAACCAATTTTCTCAATTTTCTGTGGCGTGCTCCTACTAGTTTCTTCAACTATGGGCGATTGCTTGACTGGTGGTAGTTGTTGGCTTTTCTTCTACTGTTTTTCCACTTTCAATGTTAGTGTCTGGACATGCCCCACCATCCTGTATGGCTGTAGCTGCACCACATTGCTAATACTATGCTTCAAGCCCCCAAGAAATCTGGCTACTGTATTCTCTACTGGCTCTATCAGGCCACACTTTAGTTGCAAGTGGTCGAACTAAACTGCGGACTCCTATATTGAAAGGTCTCTCTGTTGCAGATTGTGGAGTTTTAACATGTCATCTCCGCAATGGGGGGAAGATATTTCTTCTGCATGGTTTTCTTCTTCTTCTTCCATGTGGCAATCTTTTCATTTCCTTCTTGCCTCCTCTATCATTGTACGTTCTCCCACCATAGAGAGCCACCATTTTTTCAATTTGATAGCAGCTAATCTGACTCGCCTCTCTTCGGGTACATCTTCATATTCAAAGATCCTCTCAACTGCCTGTAGCCATTTAATAAATTCATCCGGATCCATGCTCCCCTCAAACTCAGACAAATCTACCTAGATCTCATGGTCTTGGTGCCCTCCAAATGACATCTTTTCCCGGAAAGTTTTTCTATGGAAGGGACCCAAGCATCCTTAGGCCTCCTTTGATATTGGAGTACAAGCCGTGACCTATTTATTACATCACTGAAATTATCACTATGGAAGGGATTTTGATCCTCTTCTCTCTCCCTCCTTCGAATCTCCAAGTCTCGGTCAAATATAGCTTCTTCTTATGTCATCTCTTAAATTTCTGTAATTCTTTGTTGGAGGCGACAAAGTTCTCGTCGTAAATCTTCCCGGATAGGCTCAGACATATTTCTCCTCGACAAAATGTTTGACGATTTGGGATTTGTGGAAGAAAAGAAAAGAAGGAAAAAAGAAAAAAGAAAAAAGAAAAAAAAATAAACAAAAGAAAAAAGAAAAAAAATAATTTTGGGGTGGTGGATTGGGCAGGGGCGGATGCTAGAAACTCTAGGATGAAATTAAGGTTGGACCAGCTCTGATACAAAATGATACTGGAATTAACCCAAACTACGAAGCAATATGACAAATACTATTATCGAGTAAAAATGTTTATACAATGCAGACTCAAAAATAAAGGAAAACAACCCCACAAAGAAAAAGTACAAAAATGACACAACAATGAAGACACAAAAAACTTGATGAGGAGGGAGTTCGAGTGGTGGTGCAAGGCAGGCAGATGCGGTGAAGGACGAAGAGATGTCTAAAGAGAGGTTGATGCGAAGACCAACAATGGAAAAAGAGTCCTGCTAGAAGGTAGCAAGGTGGCAACCTGCTGAGTGGTATGCGGCTACTGGGAAGAGCTGGACGACTGCTGAAAAAAGCCAAATGGCTATTGGGAAGAGTTGGATGGTGCGCTAAAAGGAGGTCTACGGGAAGCACAGTGACGAGACAAGAGTCCTGTTGGATGGCAGCAAGGTGGCGACTTGCTGGGTGGTGGGCGACTGCTGGGAAGAGCTTGATGGCTACTGAAAAGAGTCAGATGGCTACTGAGAAGAGTTGGATGGTGCGCTGGAAGGATGTTGACGTGAAGGACAATCTGGAGAGTCCTGTTGAATGGCAGTAAAGTGGTGGACTGTTGGGTGGTAGGCGGCTGCTTAAAAGAACCAANTTTGTTTGAAAACAAACACAGACCCCTAATCATATTGTGTTTACAGCAGATCTGAATCGAAATAATCACTCTTCAACTAATGAGGTAGTGATCTCCTCACGAAGGGCTTGCATTTCATTCGCACCTTCCCCATCTTTCGTGCAAATTGAGGCATTGTCGTTCTCCTCAGTTGATAGAGATTGACCAATCCGGTATTCAAAAGCTTCGACTGGTACTTCCTCATCATTGACATCGACACGCTCAAAATCAACATCTGCTCGAGTTGGATGCCGCCTAATATAGTTATTAAGGGTCATGGTGGCTAACACTACCTGCACCTGTTTCGGAAATGGATAAGGTGGCATATCTCGAAGTATGACTCATTTTTTCTTCCAAACTCCGAAAGTCCTCTCAATAACGCCTCGCAAGGATGAATCTTTTATTAAAGACCTCTTTTCTATTTCTCGTATGATTGCTGGCTCTCTGAAAATCTGTAAGATGATACCTTGTGTCAGAATAAGGTTTAAGGTACCCCCTCTGCATTGGGTAGCCAGCGTCCACCAAATAGTACTTCCCTGNCGTGAGGTCAAAAGTGTGGCTTGCAGGCCACAATGACAAACCACTCGTCGGGAGGTAGCGGACATCCTAGAACTCATATTATCCTGAAAAACAATACAGCATAAAACATAATTACTAACATATTAGGTAATGAAAAAGAGATCATTAAAATTGAAATATTTGTTTGAAAACAAACACAGACCCCTAATCATATTGTGTTTACAACAGATCTGAATCAAAATAATCACTCTTCAACTAATGAGGTAGTGATCTCCTCACGAAGGGCTTTCATTTCATTCTCACCTTCCCCATCTTTCGTGCAAATTGAGGCATTGTCGTTCTCCTTAGTTGATAGAGATTGACCAATGCGGTATTCAAAAGCTTCGACTGGTACTTCCTCATCATTGACCTCGACACGCTCAAAATCAACATCTGCTCGAGTTGGATGCCGCCTAATATAGTTATTAAGGGCCATGGTGGCTAACACTACCTGCACCTGTTTCGGAAACGGATAAGGTGGCATATCTCGAATTATGGCCCATTTTTTCTTCCAAACTCCGAAAGTCCCCTCAATAACGCCTCGCAATGATGAATGTATTTTATTAAAAACCTCTTTTCTATTTCTCGTATGATTGCTGGCTCTCTGAAAATCTGTAAGATGATACCTTGTGTCAGAATAAGGTTTAAGGTACCCCCTCTGCATTGGGTAGCCAGCGTCCACCAAATAGTACTTCCCTGAAAAATTAAAAACTTTAGGCGAGCATACAAAAATAATTCTACTTGTATTAGTAAGGAACTAACCATGCGGTGGGTGAGGAAAATTGTACTTCGGATTTCTCGTTGCAATTTTAAAGATTCTACTATTATGTGCACTGCCCTCCCATCCAGCCATTGCAAATGTAAAACACATGTTGAAATCACATACTGCCATGATATTTTGAGTTGTGCTTCCGGAACGGCCGATAAATGCAACTTTCTCGTTATCTGGGACCCTAGCATGAACGTGCGTTCCATCGATTGCGTCGATGCAACCCTTTACGAATAAGTGAAATCATTTCAATATACAACCCAGTAATATTTATTTAAAGTATGAATGTCTACCTTGAAATGTGGCATGT
>JXCR01143829.1:11367-25389 GCA_002079205.1 Phalaenopsis hybrid cultivar | reverse complement strand
ATTTAATCCTTTATATTAAATAGAGGAACTTATCGACAAATACAAAGGTTTCGCAGACCAAACGGACGTCATATATATTAAATAGGGGAACTTGTCGGCAAATACAAAGGTTTCGCAGACCAAACAGACGTCATATATCTTAGTTTATTTGATCGAGCCTCATCCTCAAGTCTTGTGTTTATCCTTCGGGATAGATATAGGAGTTTATTTGATCGAGCCTCATCCTCAAGTCTTGTGTTTATCCTTTGGGATAGATACAGGATCCTTTATTTGAACGAGCCTCATCCTCAATTCTTGTGTTTATCCTTCGGGATAGATACAGGATTTTAGGNCTTTCATTTTAAACTATGAAAAATATGGGGTCAGTTTGATTTCATACTTCAACGTCCTTCTGAAGCTGGCGACGAGATTTCAATTCCGGTGACCGACAGCTTCTTACGGGCAACCCCACAAACCAACCCAAATTAACGCCGACAGGCTTCAAAGCCTCGGTAGGTTGACATGGTGCTACACGTTTAAATAGATAAATATGGATTTAAATAATTCAGAAAATGCTCCCTAACTTCAAAAATTCGTATCTTGATGTATAAAAATCATAAAAATAAAATAAAAATACCCTAGTGCTCAATGAACAGAGGAGAATAATGTGGAAATTGTTTAAAGTTTATTTGATGTATGTTTTATTTTTAATTAATTAACTACTGTTTTGAGTTTTTTGATTTTCCATGCATGTAGACATTTCACCATGACTTGAAATTTTAGCATGTTGTTGCCTCTGTCTAAGGAAACATTTCCTGATTTTTCCAAAGTCAGAGGAGATCTATAGATATAGATCCATATTTTTCAAGTTTATGTCTATTATTTTCATAATTAATCATAATAATTACCATGTTGCTTAGAAAATTCCAAGAAAATTTTGGAAGGTTTACTATGACCAGAAAACCCTTTGGAAAATATTTCATAGATTAAGTTAATAAGAATGCACCTAATTTTCACAAAACCTAAAACACAAAGAAAATTAATTTTTGGTAACACAAACATCTAAATGACTTGATTTTTAATCTCCACTAATTCAAAGTTTAGAGAACTCCCCACAAAAATTTCAAAACATTTGGAGCTCTTTTAATAACTCAAATTGATTTTCTAAGTTAAATGACATTTTTGACAATAAAATAGTTTTTAATAATCAAAATATAACTATAAAAAATAAAAAATGAGTTTTTGGAGTTCTTTGTGATCAGAGGGATTTTTTAAAGATAAAATGGTGTTTAAAATAAAAACTTTTTTTTAGCCAATTCTTAAATATTTTAGATAATTAAAAATGATAAACAACAAAAAGATAATAAAATTCATGAAAATGTTCTAAATTATTTTCTAAGCATTTAAGAACAGTTAGAATATTTTTCTTCATTTTCTAAGTGAATATATTGAATTTTAAAGCCTAAAATAATTTTTTAAAGGCTAAAAATGGATTTTCACCAAAATAATTCCAACAAATCAAAGAAAGATTATAAAAAATGTAAAAATTGCTTCTCTAGGTTCTTTGAACTCAGGGAAATTTTTCAAAAATATAAAACTTAATTCTCCACACTTAAAATATTTTATAATTAATAAATTCTCTAGAACTTAAAATAATTCTAATAATTCACAGAAAGCTAATAAATCATGAAATTTTGTCCAAATGGTTCTTTGAACTAAGTACACTTCCAGTAAAAATTTTAATCAATTAGGCTTTGTCTTGGTTACGTTATGGAATTTTCTTTGAAAAATCTTATTTTTTTGCATAAAAATAATTATGTAAATTAAATTAAATTTTGAAAAATCACATTTTCTCCTCTGTTGTCTTAATTGACCCATGAGTAAGGTGGATGAAAATTTCAAAGTCATTTGAATTAAATTTGACAAATTATGAAGTGATAGAGCCTTAGGGGCAAAAGGGTAATTTTGGAAATATAGCCTTAATTAAACATTTAGGCTTAATTCAAAGAAGGAAAAGGGTAGCCTCTGATTTTAACTAACTTATTTGGATGATTGAAATACAAGAGGATTAATTGGTAGAAACCAATCTCACTTTTGTTAATTAAAGGATAAATTTATAACTTCCTTAAGTTATAAAAATTTGGAAGTCTAGTCAACCAAATGATCCTAGACTTAGGGGTATAGTTTTGGGTGTTAATAACTCACTAATTTAATACCCTTATTTGAGGTTCAAATGATTTTCAAAAAGTTTTAAAAAATGAATCATCATCACTTAAAATTTTAATCTCTTAAAAAAAAAAACTAAGACATACACCAAAACATTAAGGGCTTAGTAGTGACCTAGGCTAAATCAAATATGATTAACTGAGAATTAAAAAAGTGAACAAAGCAAAAATTAAACACCTTTGGAACACTACAAGCCCAAATTAGAAAATTGGCTAAATGTCTTTGATAGCGCTAACTTGCGTCTTGAAGGGTTTTCACCCACATAATTTACAAATTAAATAACAAATGATAATTACCCTACTCTTAGGGGTAATTGAAACATCAATGTTCATTGAGCATTAAAAGTATTTTTAGGATGGATTTATTAAGCAACATAATAAGTTAAAATGAGCTCAAGGCTTTTCACCAGGCGGTGAGAGGGAAGCATGGACTTGCTTCTTTTTTTAGACTTGTTGGATACCTCAGAGGTCTACTAAACTTAATATGTTTTGCTTAACAAAAAAACATCCTTAATCAAACTAATAAGGACCCACCAAAATAGGACCTAGGGTTAGGTAGGTCACAAAAAATTTACTTTCCTGCTTCATATAAAATGCCCTGACATGCATTTTGAGTTTCAGGTGGTGGAACGAGAAGACTCACTAGGTTTGCTTTTACAGTTTACAACGCCATTTTTTTTGTACTTTCATACTATACTTTTGATGTTAACACAAACTTGCATGCTAAACAATGATGTCACCCTGCATGAAAGCTAAAACTATTAGGATAGCCACAACCAAAACCAAAACCAAAACTAAAATTAAAATCAACCAAGATAAAATTCATCGCCACAACATTTAAAATATAAAACAACTCAAAATTTAATCACGAACATCACACAAAATTACAACTACAACTAAATTAAGGTGTCTCTATTGGATGATCGGGAATCCCTTGGAGGAGGTAACCTACGATTGCTAACGAGGCTTCCCATGGTCTAAATGAAATTATGGAACTCATTACATTGAGTTTAGTAAATTCATTTGGACTAAGTGAATCCAATAAAAAATAGTGGTATTAGAACGAGGGAACCGTATGATCCTAACCGGTGTTGCTCTAATCAACTTTAACATGCCCCATAAAATTTAAAGAACTTCAACCATAGGACCACTTGATTTGATATCATAACTTGACATCCTAGAAAACATAAACTCATCACGACAAGGAGCTTGGAGCTAGCATGATGTGCAACACGACTATCTTAAACAGCAAAACCTGTCTTTCCCAGCTAAACCAATTACTTTCTTAAAATTAAACAACCAAGCCATAAGATTTTGAGGTTATCCGCTTATGCAACATAAATCCTCACCTCATCTTTAGGCTTTTGTACAAAAATGTTGTATAATATAAGCTCTGACTCGTCTTAGGATTCCGAGGTTGTCGTTTGTCATCACCTAAATCCTCTCATCTTCCAGGCTATTTGTGTGATTGTTTTACATGAATGTAAGTCCTAAAATATTAAAATTGGCAGGATAAAACACCTAAATATTTCTTCATAAAATTGAAGCCAAATAATAGGATAGTTTGGGAAGTCATCGAGGTTGTCCTCTGGATCCATGACATCCTCTAGTTCTTCCTCCTTTTGATTCCAAAACAAAATGTTCCAAACTTGAGCCAATCCCATTTCATACCTCTCTGTCTGATATCGTTGAATAGTCCTATCCTTTTGAAATGCTTGAAAATAATATTTCCTGATTTTTATTGAAAGTTTTCTTAGGTGGCTTTGGTCTTTTAAGATGTAATTAACTATAGGGGCTTGCCCTTATAGGAAATTTTCTCGAACCCAGCTTAATATAAATCTTATTTAATTCTTCATAATAAATAGGGGAAATTATCGGCAAATAAAATGGCTTTGCAGACCAAACAGATGTCATATATTTTTTAGTTTATTTGATCGAGCCTCATCCTCAAGTCTTGTGCTTATCCTTTGGGATAGATATAGGGTTTGAGGTATAACGCTCTTTCATTTAAACTATGAAAAATATGGGGTTAGTTTGATTTCATATTTTTCTAAACTTAAATCTATATGTAAATTAAAACGTCCTTCTGAAGTGGGCGACGATATTTTAATTCCGGTGACCGACAACTTCTTACGGGCAACTCCCCCAACCAAAATAGTGTTGACCTGAGTGCACCGCCGTCTTCTCCAATATATTATCTTTATGTCACTGAATTAATAAGTCCAGTGGTATGAAAGATGGTTTTTTCTCTAGTACATTCCATTTTCATTCTTGTGACATCTCTTCATCGGAACAGTTGCGGCGAACACCAATCCTTATTTTCTGGTCTCTTCCCCCTTCTGGTTGTATTAATATTAATACAGATGGTAGTTGGAAGCAAGGTGGGCTGGTTTTGGTGGGGTGGCAAGGAATGGTAGAAGCAAGTGTCTCCTTTACTTTGGTTCTCCTTGCTGTTTGGAGTCCACTTTACAAGCTGAGGCTTATGCTATTTTAATGGCTGCACAAATTGTTGTTTGTTTGAATTAGCACCAAATTCAAATTAAGACGGACTCCAAAGCTTTATTTGATATGTTAACCCATGCCACCAATGTGTCATGGGACATTCCCTACAATGTTAACCAAATCAAATGAATCTCCTGTAATATTATGGTTGATTGGAAGTTCATTCATCGCGAGGGAAATAGACCAAAAAATTGGGTCGCCAAACTTGGTGCTCATCACTCACAATTCTTTTTTGGGGTGGTTCCACCTTATCCCTTGCAAGTTCTACTTATTGGAGACTCAATGGCTACTCCTTGTATTAGGGAGGCTACTGGGTAAACTTATGTGATTATTGCTTATTTGGTTTTGGAGCATTTCCTCTCAGGTTGTTAGATTTTTTTAAGATATACGGAGGTACTCTAAATTACTGTTACAAATTTTTGGTACAGGTTTTGGGGTCAATTTGTGCGGTTTACATTTCCTCTCCTCCTCACTTTGATACATCCATTCCCACAATTTTTTGGCATGCAGATTATACTGCTGGAATGATTGTTTTGCTATAGTTCTTTTAACTTTTACTGGTTATCCATTAAAATATCTATATTTGAATTATGATGGCTTTTAGTGGGAAGGTTTGGACAAATCTTTTGCAAGTTTTTTGGCGTCCTCTTCTGCCCATGCTCGAGGTTCAAATTGAGAAATTTTCGAATGGTCTCAAACTCATGGAATCCGCCTACTTCCAATACTTTTGGATTTCCCTACAATTTATTTCTATTGTGCTAGATATAATTTATTTGTAGATACATGTATATGGATTTGGGTATACCTTTTATTTTTTTTAGGGTGTCTTTTTGTTTAGGTTTGTATTCGGGCTCAGCAACCCCCTAGCGAGCGCGTCATGTATGGTATTGTTATTTTAGCGGGGGATCCTTTCCCTACCCAATTTTTTGTACCCTTTTTTTTGTGATTAACACGGAATGAACCGCATAATGCTCTTTTTACAAAAAAAAATGTTGCTTAAGTGCCAGAAACAATTTTAGACGGTTTATAGACACCCTAAAAAGTTATAAGGCGACTTTTAGCACTTAGAAAGACAACTTTTGGCATTTCAAACTCTTGGAATCTCAAAGATTGTCCAGAGGATTTAGATAAGAGTAGGAGATGCAGATTTGTACTTTTTCTAGAGAGATTGGTGAGCGATTTTAAAAGATATCTGTAAGGAATTGTATAAGCATTACATGGTTCAGCAGGAGACTTTGTTGAAGGGATTTATCTATCTTTAAGAGGGAAAAAGTAAGTATTGTGTTCTTCATTATCTTACAATTATTGTAAACACTTTTTTAATAAAATTTCTTTAATTTAAATGAAGTTTTCTATTATGTTTTATCCATTCTTAGTGAGTAGTTTTTATTACTCTTTCTCCCTGTGATGAGAATCATGTGTGGGATTATAATGGTTTGAAGAATTATTTTATTCCAAAATTGTGATGGTATGTTCACTGACTGTTAACTTGCTTTGCAAACTGGCCATTTGTAATGTTAAAATCTATTGCAAAATATAATGATCTCGGAGGGCTATGATTTCACACAACTAGTGAAAACCATGTTAACCATTAGGACTAGAGGAGACTTATACTGCGGGGAGGGCAAACAGAAAATGAGATAAGTTTTGATGGGCATAGAATTGGTGATTCTAGGGTGACAGGCCAGAAACTTTAGCAATTTGATCTCAAGTTGGAACCTAAGGCCTCGTTAGTCCTTAAGAGAGGGCACATCGGGTAATCTGGAAGTGACTGGCTAGAACATACCCATCATAACCTTATTAATTAGAAGCTTACTTTAGATTATCCAACATTATTTATGCACTCTAAAGATGGTAAAGAATAGGTATTCTCCTATTTGGCACAATACTACATTTTAACCTTTAAAAATTTGATTCTTAAACTGATTATGATCTCATTATAAGGGGAAAGGGATTATGATTTTATAACAACTTTCCAAAATTTAATCAGTCCCCTTAAAATAGGTTTTCCTTTAATTTAGTTAACTTTAATTTTAGAGTAAATTAGTGAATTTAGGAAAACCAAAATTTTCAAAAATTCCAAACTAAGACCTGATAGTTATAGACTAGAATTAGCCTAAGTGATTTCCTACCGCACTTTTTTGTGGGATCGATAATGGGGTTTTTAAAGAAATCCCTATATTACTTGAAATGATACATATAATTGTGTAGGACCTCTAATGTGTGAAATATAAATTAAAATTTAAATTCTATAATATATTCATTTTGAACACTGGCCGCCTAAAGAAATTGAGTAAAGTTTTTTGCCAAGAAACTAAATAGTTGCGTAATTGTGGGTCGGGTCAATAAACAATATCGTCATTGCCCTTGCCACCAAGACCTTTTGACTTACACTAGTTTGATGACTCATATATGGTAAAATATTCCCAATTTCTTATAAGGATTTAAATACCTTATCCAAAACATAAAACCATGAGCATTGGGTTAAAAATGTTGGATAAGTAGTGCTTGGGTATTTTATTAGAATGGTGAATTAATAGGTCTCGAGTCATATCTTGGTGGGTCCCTAAGGTTTCAAGAATGATTTTATTGAAAAAATAATAATAAGTTCAAATGTCCTTCAAAATATCCTAAGAGATTACAAAAGTGCCACGGGCATGACTTTGAACATCTTTTGAAACCCTTTGAATCATTTCGAGTTCATTGGAACTTATTGCCTTTTTGAATTAATCATCCCCTAATTAACTTAGGGTTTAATTGTGATGTTTTGACTTATGCTCACTGAACTTTAGTGAACTTTAATGTTTTAATTATTCTATGAGTTGGCTAACTAAACTTTCATTTGAAGTTTCATTTAGGAATTACGTGGGTGGCCGCCCTTAAGAGCAAGTTAAGTTGTTAAAAAATCATTAACTCTTAAATTGAAATTGACCTTGTAGTGCTTTAAATAGGTTGTAATTTATTACTTTTTTCTATTTACTAAATCTCATTAAGTGATTTTAGATCAAACATAGTTCACTACTAAGCACTTAAGTCTTGATGGGTATTATTGTAATTTTAAAAAGAATGTCAGAATGAGATGCACTTAACCTTTATCAAAGATCGTATTATCATCTAACCATTGATTTGGGGCTTAAATTTGTGATTTTAGATTTGTAATTATGTAGTTATTTAGTTTACTGGCAAAAAACATGAACCAATTTTTTTAGGTGGCTAGTGGGCAAAATGGTTATGTTATAGAATTTAGAATTGATTTATATTTTACACACTAGTAGTTCTACACAAGTATACATATTTTTTAAGTAATATAGAGCTTTCTTCAAAATGTAGAGAAGTGAGGTAAAAAATCACATATGCTAATTCTAGTCTACTATTAGCAGGTCTTAGTTTGGAATTTTTGAAAAGTTTGATTTACCTAAATTCACTAATTTACTCTAAAATTAAATTTAAACTAATTATAAAAAAAACATAATTTAAGGATACTAGTTAAAATTTAGAAAGTTCTTATATAATCAAAATCCCTTTCCCCTTGCAATGAGATCATAATCAGTGTAGGAATCAAATGTTTAAAAGTTAAATGTAGTTTTGTGCTAAATAAGAGCATACCTATTATTTTCTCTCTCTCGAGCGCATAAAGAATGTTGACTAACCTAAATTAAGTTACTAAATTATTAATTATGTTGGATAGGTTCTAGCCTCTCACTTCCAGATTACCCACTACGCCCTTTCTATAGGATTGATCGGTCCTTAGATTCAAACTCTAGATCAAATGAGTAAAGGTTTTAGCTTGTCACCACAAAATCTCCAATTTACGCCCATCAAAACTTATCTTCCTATCTATTTGCACTAACCCCTGGATTACCTTCTAACCCATGGGACTAATATGATTCTTACTAGTTGAGAAATACATAGCCCTCTCGGGTCACTATGGATTCATAATAAGTTTTAACATACTAATTGAAAGATTGAATATGTAAATTAAGTATGAAGTAATGAATCATCATAAGTATGGAATAAGATAACTCATAAATAATTCTAATCCTACACATGATTAATTTTCATCACAAGAAGGAATAGTAAGGAAAATTACTCGCTAAGCATGGAGAAAATACTTGGATTCTTCATTGTAAATGACATTGAAATCACACAGCTATAATGAAAAAATTCAAAGCAAATACAAAAAGAGTCCAAGACTTTTCTTTGTAAAAGATTCATGCCCTCCTTGCACAGCAAATAACAATCCTTTACACTTCTTCCAAAGTCCCAAAAGTCACCAACACTCCAAAAGACACTTCACCCCTTACACAAACACACACACACACACACACACACACACCTCCTCTCTTTTTGTACCAAAAAAGCCTCCTCTTGGTCGCCCAAAGACTCTCTTTAAATAATCCATGAAATCCGCTAGCGTTACTTTAGGTGCCCTTTCAAATATCATCCTAATACATTGCATATTTAAAAAAAAAAGTCTCTGGCGCCTAGGCGCAAGAACAAACGCCTAGACACCATGTTATTTTTGCGCGTTGCTCAAATTGCCTATTTTAGCCCCATTTTAGCTCCAATTTGTTCCAATTTGTTCCAAATATTATACCTTGCTCCATTTTGACTCCAAATTGCTCCATTTTTGCTCCATTTTCTCCAAAAATTCATTTCGCACCTAAAAAAAAACACAAAAAATATCTTCCTTTAAAAAATGAGAATGAAATGTATAAATTACTTAGCATAAAAATTAATGAGTTATATGAAAATTATAGATTAAATGAGCCTTTTGTCATTCTAGCTTTTCCTCTTAAAATATCTGCATGATTTCTTACCATATAGCATCAGAGCCTAACCATTTAAAATTAATTTTAAATATTAATTTAGGCTTAAATTTAGAATTAATTTTAAATGAGTAGAAGCATGGTGGGTTTAGGCATTATTGGTTTAATATCAAAATTAATCATCAATAGAGAAGATTTAGTAATTCAATTATCTGTAATACCCCATAATGATTTGAGAAGAATTATATGGCATATATTTAATGATGATGACACGTTTTCATTAACTTTACCTTTTAGATCTGTTCCCCCCTATTTTGAAAATTTAACAAATGGAGCCAAACACATTGTGGAAATTATAAAGACTCTTAGATATTATAAATACTAAAGATAACAGATATAAAATACCTGATGTAAGGATATCTACGCTATGTAGGAAGGGTCTGCAAATATTTATAAATTATAAAAGGTTAAATGACTGATACCATACTAAAGATAATAGATATAAAATACCTAAAAAGTATAAGAGTAGTGGGTTTTTTAATCCAAAAAGTTTTATAAATATTTAATTTAAATTTAACATTAGAATGATTTGTGTAATGTTAAATTGTAGGCTCATGATACCAAAAAGTGTAGTGTGTGGGTTTTCTTTTTTATCGTGAGATCTACCCGATAAAAGGCTCATTTAATCTATAATTTTCATATAACTCATTAATTTCTATGCTAAGCAATTTATCTAAATTTAAAATAGTTTCTAAATGTCTAAAATCATGATTATTTTTAATATATTTTAATAATTTTTATGTAATTTTACAATATCTTTATCTAACTTTTCTCTTATGATTTGTAAAATTGTATTATCAGTTAGATCTATTAGTTCTTTAATTATAATATTTCTTATAGGTCTTAGCCAAATTCTTCTCTAATTACCTCTTCTGGTAATCCTAAAGTCATTTTAAATTGTTATTAATATTTTTATTCTTAAAAATGTGACCTTTTTAATTATTATGAATGTTATAACTATTATATAAATAAAAAGATAAACTTCATTCATATTTATTTTAAAAATATATTTTAAATAAAAAGATCGACTCTATTCATATTTATTTTAAAGATATATTTAAAAAAAAGAGTAAAATAAGTAGATTTAAGAGTTCTTCCCCTTGGGATGAGCATATCTGAAACTTTACTTGTGGATAATAACACTTAAAAATTTTAAATTTAAACATGTTCCTTTTTTCTGACTCCATTTATGGCATAAGGCTAACATGAATAACATACACTACCAAAATCTACTCGCGTCAATAGATATACGATGGCACATCTCTTGCGCTAAACACCACACAAGCATAATGAGACTTACAACCCTCCATCATTTATAACCAAAAGCAAGACTGTAGTCATAGAGGTTATTAGCTTATTACTCATACACATAAACTTCATCCGTACTTCGAGAATAGAGGTCTATATTTAAACGAAGAATTAAATATCCATGAAGAAAATAATAGATTTCTCCACTGCAAGGAGGAACTAAAGACTACTCACGCAAATCTATGGCAAAAATAAAGCTATAGTAGCTACGTATTATCTTTGATAAGAAAACATAAAGAAAAGTAGCTGCAAATTACTTGGCTAACTTTAAGTAGCGAAAAATTATGTAGCTAAAGATTACTTGGCTAAAGTATCATCTTTAAAAATTTCTAAAAGAAACTTGTTAAATATTTATTAGCATAAGAAAAATATTTACAGACCATTCCTACATGGTGTAGATATACTTACAGACTCTTGAACTCGAAGAGGAGAGGAGAGGGGAGTGGAGAGTGGAGAGGAGTGAAGTGGAGAGGAGAGGAGAGAAGTGCAGAGGATGAGAGGATTGTTGACCTCATTTTTGGTTGAGGTTTAATTTTCGCTCTTTAGTAGCCTTTGGTCTAGCCATAGGACTTTTCCTGTTGACTATTCCTAGTAAACTAGGTAGGAACCCTCACCATTAGAAATTCCAAACTCTTCTCTACTCAACTTGAAGTTCCACATGTTGGGGAACCCTCACCATTAGAAATTCCAAACTCTTCTCTACTCAACTTGAAGTTCCACATATTGGTTCAACCCTCACCATTAGAAATTCTACCCTCTTCTTTACTCAACTTGGAGTTCCACATATTGTTCTCAACCTCTAAATACCTCACCATTAGAAATTCTACCCTCTTCTTTACTCAACTTGGAGTTCCACATATTGCTCTCAATCTCAGGGTTCTAGCCATAGGACTTTTCTTGTTGACTATTCCTAGAAAACTAGACATGAAACCCTCATCATTAGAAGTTCTACCCTCTTCTTTACTCAACTTGGAGTTCCACATTTTGGTCCTAACCTCTAAATACTTTGTAGGTGGGGTCACTGTGGGGAAACTCAAGATGAGTCACCCTTTGGATTGCTGAACCTTAGGGTTGACCCTGGGTTTTGGTCTGGAGCTAAGGCACTCACTACACTCATATACACTCACAATCACTCACAACTCTGAACTCAAATTTCTAGCCTAGAGGCCTTGATCTTTTGGGATACTCATGTAGATGGTCCCCTAAACCTACTAGCCCTAGGGCTATGGTTTGGCTAAGACCACTATGTAGAGGACCCAAAATGGGGTTTCCTTTGGTCCATGGCTTATTGGTGATGATTGGTACCTCAACTCTACCAAAATACCCATCTTGGCCTTTTGCCCTAGGACACCCCCTAATTACCAAAATACCCCTCTTTGACCCAAAATCCCAAAATTCAAAAAATTCCTAGAAAATTCCAATAAATCCCAAATATTCCCAATTTCATTTCTTTCAACTATCACATGGCCCAATTTGGCTAATTTGACCATCTTNNCCCAAGCCTAGCCCAACATGACCAAATTTATTAAAGTTCAAAATTTCTTCAAATTGACCTTTCAATTGAACTCAAAACCATTTCCATCCTTCACAAAAGTTGTTCCTTATGATCATCTACACAAAATGCAACAATCAATTGAGCCAAATGACATGGCTAACCTAGCCCAAACCCAAGTTTTGGTCATTTGCACCCACTTGGACCCGTACACTAAAATGTGACCTAACCACCTTAAAGCCACCAAACTAACTCCACCACAGCCATTAGTTGGGTNGACAGCCACCATAACCCCATTTTTATAAAAGGCCACCTCCATGGCCATTGAACTAAGTGCTGAAAATTTCTCTGAGAGGCGTCTCCCTATAAAAACTCACCTCCCACAGCCATGGGAGGTGTGCTGAAATTTTCTCAGAGAGGCCTCTCCAAACTTCACAAAGAGCTTCCCTAAGATCCCCTCAGTGCATCCCAACCATTTTTCCTCACCCATTCCCCTTGTCAGAGCTCAATTTTGAGCTTGAAACCTTGCGGGGAACCAGGATAGAGCCCAATACATCTTCACACTCCACCAAACTCTAATTGCTACACCTCCACACTCCACCAAACTTCAATTACTTGTGTCCACACCTTCACAAGAGTGAAAGAAGATCCTCCACACTCCACCAAACTTTAATTGCTTGTGCCCACACCTTCACAAGAGTGAAAGAAGCTGAGCCCCTTCAAATCCCCCTCCCACAGAGCCTCTACCATAGCTCTAGACCAACACCTGAAATCGAGCTTGGTCAAATTCATACCTAGACTTACAGAGCTTTTACTATAGCTCTAGACCAACACCTGAAATCGAGCTTGGTCGAATTCATACCTAGGCCTTATACCAAGACTAGGGACTCAATCCAGTGAAAGAAGCCAAAGCCCCATCAAATCCCCCTTCCACAGAGCCTCTACCATAGCTCTAGATCAACACCTGAAATTGAGCTTAGTCGAATTCACACCTAGACTTCACACCAAGGCCAGGGACTCAATCCCTAGCCTCCTTGGATCCTAACGAACGTGCTGAGCACCTCTGACCGAAGCTTCCCTTCTCAGAGTTAGCCTCCTTGGACCCCAATGAACGTGCCGAGCACCTCTGATCGAAGCTTCCCTTCTCAGAGCAAAGTATAAACTCTTCCTCCTCCCGAGCTTATTTTGATTCTCCATTTACTTAAACTTGATTTCATGGCATCTTAACCATATGGATGTGTTCGTCTCACTACCCGAGCTTGTTTTGATCCTCCATTTACTTAAACTTGATTTCATGGTACCTTAGCCGTATAGATGTGTTTGTCTCGCTTAGACGAGTCCATAGGATCAAACCCGAAGAAATTTGGTTGAGTCTAGGCCGAGATCTTAAAGTCTTAGTCTGGACGGGCATGCGATCACTCTATCGGGGACGATGACGGGGAACATTCTTTGTTTTTTCCAAAGTCAGAGGAGGTCCCTATATAGAGATCCATATTTTTCATCATCTTCCATATTATTCCCCTAAAATAATCTTGGAAATTAGCATATTGGTCATTAAATCCCAAGAAAATTTTGGGAAGTCTACCATGACTAGAGAAATCTTTAAAAATAATTTCATGAGTCAAGCCATTCAAAATATCCTTAAATTTTCCAAATCTTAAATCACTAAGATAATTGATTTTGGAAA
>JXCR01143828.1:483387-497749 GCA_002079205.1 Phalaenopsis hybrid cultivar | reverse complement strand
TTTTTTAAGAAAATTTTAGATTAAGGTTGTGATTTTGTCTTCGAGAATTTTATAAGTTTAAGTTTTCACAATTGATTATTAAGAATGTTAAACGAGAAAACTCAAAAGTAGAGTAGTTATTTATGGAATACAAAAGAAGAAAATAAAAGGTTTATGATACATAGAGACTCGGTGACATCTCAACTATCATATTATTCGACTTTATTAATTTTGAGAAAGATTAATTTAATATTCAAGTTTATATTTATTATAATTTAAGGACTTATATCACACAATATATGATTATGTGAAACCAAAGGCGTGAGGATTTATGTCATAATCAATTGAGCATCCTTGAAATCCTAAGATTATTTTGAGGCTTACCGAATGAAGTAGAACCTTAGAACCTCGTCTAAAGAGAGAGAAAATATAGCAAACAAAGGACTTATAGTTCAATCCTATAAATGATTAACAAACCCGACACACAATTGGATTTACAACCTTGCTTAGAAAGGACTGTCATCTAAACCAGCATAATCACAGTAAAATTGTGCATAGTTGGTTTAATGAAATAAAATATATAGATAGAGTGTTATTTATTAGAAAAGTTGGTCTTACAAGTTGGTTACAAAAATAAAGATGCTTAAATGTGAATGGTATTCAAAAAATCTTAAAACTAATGCAAATTTATCTTCGTAAATTAAAATTTAAATATTTTATAGCTCACCACACTTAAATATTTTATTATTTTTGTTAACTCTTAGTTTGTGGGTTTTTTTATTGACAAAAATATATCAACCATGAATCTTGAAAGATTTCTATCTAAATGACCAGATGCAGCATTTGAAAGTAACATACTATTCCAATGGATATGAATATTATCTTAGAATGGATCAAATCACTTAGATGATGAAAATCTCTATGATTTATGAGTTTATAGTTTGAGGGGTCTTTTCCCTTATCTTATGGATGTAAGATAAGTTTTATTTTATTCTGAGATTTGAATATACCTTTGAGGGAATGCCCTCATAGTTAATTACATCACAGGACTTGTGGCTCCTGAGAGTACTCTTGATTAAAGTTTTAACTTTTATGGTGCACAATTATTAGTAATTTTATGTGAGATGCTTGATATTAAGAACTCAGATTGACTGATTTGAGATATTTAATGATTTTATTGGATTGAGATTGATTCACTTAAGATGAGAACTAGAGTTAGTTATGTTTAGTTTCATTTGAAAGAATTTTTTGAGTTGATTTGTTTGTTTTTTTTTTTTTTAAGTTTATTGTAAGTCATAAAAATTACTTATTTGATATTCAATTTGGTTTGAGTGTGTTTATATTTATTCCTTTTTTAATTTGTTTAACATTGTTTATTTAGCTTCTTTGAAATTGATTTATNAGAACTAGAGTTAGTTATGTTTAGTTTCATTTGAAAGAATTTTTTGAGTTGATTTGTTTGTTTTTTTTTTTTAAGTTTATTGTAAGTCATCAAAATTACTTATTTGATATTCAATTTGGTTTGAGTGTGTTTATATTTATTCCTTTTTAAATTTGTTTAAAATTGTTTATTTAGTTTCTTTGAAATTGATTTATTTGTATACTTTTGTTTAATGTTGATTGAAATCTTTATGTTAGTTCGAGAGTCATTCCAAAATTTATTGTAAAATTATTAAGGATTATTTAAAAATTAAGTTTATTATTATTATTTTTAGTTTATTTAAGATTTAAGATTTATTAATTCTTATTAAGGTTGGTTAAATTATATTAAAACTTGTTAAATTTAAGTTTAAGGAATTTTGTTAAAATTTGTTACGATTTTATTATAGTTTGTTAAAATTTATTAAATTTTTTTTAAGTTTGCTAAATTTTATTGGGGTTGACTAAGGTTAAAGTTAATTGATGTTATGAGGTTTAATTAAAATATATAAATTAAATATGCTTGAAATTTGTTTTATTTTATAAAGTTGGTTAAAGTTAATTAAAATTTGATTAAGGTTTAATTAAAGTTAATTAATGTACGTTGTATTTCATTCAAACAGATTAATGTTGCTTGAAACCTAAACTACTTTAACTAAGATCCATTTAAATTAAAATTAATGAAAATTTATTATTTTTTTATAAGATTGGTANAAAGTTAATTAATGTACGTTGTATTTCATTCAAACAGATTAATGTTGCTTGAAACCTAAACTACTTTAACTATGATCCATTTAAATTAAAATTAATGAAAATTTATTATTTTTTTATAAGATTGGTAAAACTTTATTAAATTATGATTTGTGTTTTAAGTTTGGATTTAAGTTTTAGGATCTTGAATTTGTAGGGTTTGGGTCTAATAGTTATATACTAAAAATGGAGATTTGATATTTGGGGTGGGATTCAGATTTAAGTTTGAGTTTAAGAAAAATGGATTTGAGTTTGATCTTGGAATTTAAATTTCAGAAAATTGGATTAAGTTTGGAGCTCTTTTATTTAACAAAATTTGATTTGAGTATAACTTTACATTAAGGGGTAAGAAAGGTTGGAGGGATTTCCAGATGGAGGTGAAACCTTCATCCTAGAATAATTATACTAAAGAGGAGGCCAACTCGGTGGACTAACATAAATTTTGAGAATAATGCCTCCAGTCAAAATGCCTATGATTTTCCATCATCTCAGAAGCGCTACAATCCTTAGACTATCATACATCAAAATAATAGGAGGTCTCCATCATGATCATGGCTAATGTATACCTTCCTGCTATTTTGTTTTTTGGGGTGCATTTGTCAGTATTCGTAATTTTGTTTAAGTTTTGTTTTGCTAACATTACTTTTAATATAAATCATGTTTTGTTTTGTTATCCTCTTGAATCCTGAGTAGTTTTCCTTTTTTTTCTCCTTGCAATAAGAAGGAATCATGTGGAAGATTTGACTTGTTTAGAACTTCTTTTATTCCCAAAATTGTGATTGTGATTTTATCAATTCTTCATTTACTTTACAAACTGGCCACTTGTAATGTTAAAATTTGTTGTGAAACATAATGACCCGGGAAGGCTATGATTTTCACCCAACTAGTGAATACCACATTAATCTTTAGGATTGAGATTCCTAGTCCATTGGTTGGTGTAAATATATAGAGAGATAATATTTGATGGGCGTAGAATTGGTGTCTCTAGGGTGATAGGCTAGATCCTTTACTAATTTGGTCTACTGTTGAAACTAGATTCTCTGGTTAGTCCTATAGAGAGGGCATAGTGAGTTCTCTAAAGGTGAGAGGCTATAATATACTCAGCATAACCATAGAATCAGAAACCTACTTTATATTAGCTAATGTTCTTTATGCACTCGGGAGAGTGTAAAGAATAGATATGCTCCAATTTATCACAAAACCACATTTTAACCTTTAAACATTCAATTCATTCATTGGTTATGATCTCATTGCAAGGGGAAAGAGATTTTTATTATATAAGAACTTTCCAAAATTTAACTATCCTTTTTAGATTAGATTTTTATTTAATTTATTTAACTTTAATTTTATAGCAAATTATTAAATTTAAGAAAATCAAACTTTTAAAAAATTTCAAACTAAGACTTGATAGTAGTAGACTAGAACTTATCCTAAGGGATTTCTTACCTCAATTTTCAGTGAGATCGATACTGGATTTTAAACAAAGTCCTATATTACTTAAAACAATATGTGTGCTTGCGTAAAACCCCTAGTGTGTAAAATATAAATCAATTATAAATTTTATATCATATCCATTTTGCATACTAGCCATATAAAAAAATTGGGTCAAGTTTTTGACCTGGAATCTAAGGAACTGTGGAATTGCGGGTCGAGCATCATTCTCGTGTTCAGAATATAGCATACTCGCACTGGCGCCAGTTCACATAATCAATTTGGCAAGAAAATTTTTTCCTTTCCGAGCTTTGCATATAAAATAATTTACAAGGCCTTAGATATCTTTTGGCTGCTGGAGACTATAAAAAATGAAAAGTTTTTATTAGAGAAAGGATTTCTCTTGGCTTTCTCTTGTTTCCTTGGATTGAAACCTCAAGAGGGATGGTTTCCCTTTGATATCTTAAGAAGCTTTGGAGAGTTCTATTCTATGAGAGGAGACGGTGCTATTCCTGTGAAGAAGACAGATTTTATTGTATATTCTTGCTTCTGTTAGTTTTTTGCAATGAAAATATGCATGAATTATATGTTTGTGGCTTTCTCTACAATGTTTGGCTAATCATTTCTTCATGTTTCTGTGATGTAGGGCAGTGCTTTTATCATGCTTTCATTGCCTACATTATTGGTTAACCTCCGAACTTATTTACTCATATTCTGACCAACTAGGATGTTATAATGTTTCATGAAACTACGACCTCTAATCATTGCATAGTGAAAATGAATGGTTAATTACAAAATTCCGAGATGATGGATATATTCCAATAAAATTCTGTAATTATCCCAAGGGATTAGATCAGTTTAGCAGAATATCACGGGGAAAAGGAAGCCTCAATTTCATAGAATATATGCTCTTTTTGAACTAGATATAGGCATAAGGAGTACCATATCACCAATTGACAATGAACATATATGAAAGCAGTAAAAAAGACATGAATGCCATAATTCTCAAAGACAGAGGAATGAGACTCACTATCTTGAAGAACTCTCGTGATTTTTCCCATTTTTGCTTTTTGCCTCTATTGCACTGAGAACTATTTCTGCTAATTAGGATTAGTACTTAAAAATTTTGTTTGTGAACCCACCAAGCTAAGATCGCTGGATTTGTAAACTAGAGATTTTTTCACCGAAAAATTATTACACTTTTCTTGTGGGATCGATACGTGGTACTCTCAAACCGCATTACTACTTGACACGTGCACTTACCATGTAGATTCGACTTGCTCTGCGGTGAGATTTGGCGTGTCAGAAGATGAAGCCTTGTTCGAACCTCGAGGGGTCTCGTTATCTATCGTTCTTATAAATGATAAAACTATGAGCTAATAAGCAACCAGAAAATACTTTGAACTTTGCTGAGAGGTGCCAGTGGTACTATATAGGCTAACTGAATGATATATAGAGACCGCCCAAGGGATATCCATGGTTGCAAGCATAACACCCTCGAGAAACACTCAAGAAGAGCCAACGTGACTTGAGGGAGAGCCTTTCCACTTCTTGTTCATAGCTAGCTAGCTTCTACTCACGACCACCATCCTGGTGTCTCTTGCTTTTTATCCTCGACAAATAATTCATAAAACGAAACTTTGTTCATGATGAGAGCTTGGGATTCAAGAAACTTTTCATAGTAAGAAATCTCTTAGAAAGGTGATTGATGCACGAAATAAGGAAGAAAGAACAAATAAAGTTGGAAAGACACTATCATTAAGAGTCAAAGAAATAAGGATCTAACCACTGTTGAATTTAATCCTACATTCTTATTGTAGCCTGAAGCCTACAATTGTATGAGAGAATCTTGAAACTAAGAAATATATGATCAAAATACACTAGCCAAATCTGACGACCCTAGATGAGAAACTTGCCCCAGTATCAACCCCGACAAAAACAAAGAATCTCTAGTCGGCATGGAGTAGATTATCCAACTGACCGAACCAAGAAGGTCGACCAAATAGGGAGATGAACGATTAACCATCTTAGGAGCAAAAGAAACAATGATCCGACCATAGTAACAATAATCTTGAAGTTTACGACAATTGTCCGACAATTGAAAATCTCAATGGAATTATTCACATTTCACAATATAACTTCTATATACAATAAATATGAGAATAAAAACATCTAAATGGGACTTTTGGGAAAAATGACTAAGGGGATTGCTAGTATTATCATTTTGAGAAACTTATCTTTACCTAATTCTCTCATTCCCTCTCCCCCAACATTATGCTCTATTCCTTGAGTGTGATTCATGAGCAGCAGATGTATGTTCAACAAAAATATTGTATATTTTATAGTTAGGATGGTCTAACAAGGCAGAATCAGTTTCTAAGGACGAGCAAATTAATTTATATAAAATTCAATGAAAATATTACGATAAATATTTACAAAGTGGGACAATTAATTGCTATTATTTAAGAAATAGTTTTATCAACATAAACATCTAGTAAAGAAAACATGANAATATCTCAATGGAATTATTCACATTTCACAATATAACTTCTATATACAATAAATATGAGAATAAAAACATCAAAATGGGACTTTTGGGAAAAATGACTAAGGGGATTGCTAGTATTATTATTTTGAGAAACTTGTCTTTACCTAATTCTCTCATTCCCTCTCCCCCGCATTATGCTCTATTCCTTGAGTGTGATTCATGAGCAGATATATGTTCAACAAAAATATTATATATTTTATAGTTAGGATGGTCTAAAAAAGCAGAATCAGTTTCTAAGGACGAGCAAATTAATTTATATAAAATTCAATAAAAATATTACGATAAATATTTTCAAAGTGGGACAATTAATTGCTATTATTTAAGAAATAATTTTATCAACATAAACATCTAGTAAAAAAAACATGGTTTTCATCCCCCTCTGGATGGAGTAAAAATTCATTAAGAAGATCAAGAGACGTTTCATACGAGATGCCATTAGACATCATTTTGTCATCTATTAACAGGACTGGCAGGGAATAAAAATAGAGCATTATGCTAGTTCTTTTTGAGGAATGAGTTAGTGGGATGGCAATTAATCAGATTTGTTNTAGAGCATTATGCTAGTTCTTTTTGAGGAATGAGTTAGTGGGATGGCAATTAATCAGATTTGTTTTTTTTTTGCATGAAATGTCACTAGAAGTTTCTATCACTAAAATATTTTTTGAAAACATCAAAATATTTAAAAAGTCTTTTAAATAGTCCGACTTCGATCGAGTTGAAGGTAAATAGTCGCTCATACACTTTAAGCAGGAAGAGTTCGCCTTCGATGCTCTTTGCCTTTGCTCCGCGGAGCATCTTAGATAAAAGGTGCTTGAACAGCGCATATGCGACAACAACCAAGGTGAATCCGATGTTCTTGAAATTTCAAATTTTTTCGAGGGAGGCAGTCAGACAAGCACCAGGCAAGGAAAACGACAGCAAAGAGAATTACAACTGGCTCTCACGAGATAGAAGTAGCTAGCTACATTTTTTTAAAAAAAAAATTCTATTAAAAATGTGGAAAAAATTTCTAATGGCATTATATTTTTTCAAGGTAAAATGAGCTNGACAAGCACCAGGCAAGGAAACCGACAGCAAAGAGAATTACAACTGGCTCTCACGAGATAGAAGTAGCTAGCTACATTTTTTTTTAAAAAAAATTCTATTAAAAATGTGGAAAAAATTTCTAATGGCATTATATTTTTTCAAGGTAAAATGAGCTGTTTGGGATCACTTTTATCTTTTATTTTATATTTTTAATTATTATTTTATATTTTAATTTGAAGCATATCATATTTGATATATTTAATTAAGATAAAATTATTTTTTAAAATAGTTAAAATACTAAAAAATTGTTTTGAGTGTTTCATCTGCATCACATTATATAAAGATGTAGGAAAAATATTACAAGCTTTCATAAATTGTAAATTTAGAAAAATTCTTCAGTGAATATGCAATTTGAAGAGATTAAGTCATGAAATAAAGATGTGTGCATNGTTTTGAGTGTTTCATCTGCATCACATTATATAAAGATGTAGGAAAAATATTACAAGCTTTCATAAATTGTATATTTAGAAAAATTCTTCAGTGAATATGCAATTTGAAGAGATTAGAATTAAGTCATGAAATAAAGATGTGTGCATTTTTTTTTCACTAATATGTACTATTTTAATTAATTTATTTATCCAAAATTAATTTGACTTTTAAGAATTTTTTTTTTTTTTTGCCATTAGGGCTGTGAATTTAGGTCGATGAAAGTTAATTGCTCGAAAACTGATTCGAATTTTAGCTTCGATTGTCCAGATCAGATCGAAATAATTGAGTCGAGTTGCGAGTCAAAATTTTGGATCAATTTTTTTTTTTTTTTTGTGTTGACCTAGTTCAGCTTGAAATAGGATTGTTAACAGTGCTAGGGATGTTAAAGCTATAAATTTAGAGGATTTAGCTCGAAGATCGTTAATCACTTGAACACTGAATTGAATTTTGGCTGAAACCTAAATCGGATCGAAATGAATAAGTTACAATTTTAGATCGAATTTTTTTAAGTCTGTTTTGAGCCGACACAACTCGGCTCAAAATTGAATCATCAACGACCCTAATTATGCGCACGGTATATTTACANCATTAGGGCTGTGAATTTAGGTCGATGAAAGTTAATTGCTCGA
This sequence comes from Phalaenopsis hybrid cultivar, assembly GCA_002079205.1. NCBI lineage: Eukaryota > Viridiplantae > Streptophyta > Magnoliopsida > Asparagales > Orchidaceae > Phalaenopsis > Phalaenopsis hybrid cultivar. Next base: position 489,478 of record JXCR01143828.1, on the reverse strand, counting down.
AAACTGATTCGAATTTTAGCTTCGATTGTTTAGATCAGATCAAAATAAACGAGCCGAACTGCGAGTCAAAATTTTGGATTAATTTTTTTTTGTGTTGACCTAGTTTGGCTGAAAATAAGATTGTTAACAGTGCTAGGGATGTTAAGGCTATAAATTTAGAGGATTTAGCTCGAAGATCGTTAATCACTTGAAAACTGATTCGAATTTTTGCACAAATCGGAATCGGATCGAAATTAATGAGCTAAAATTTTAAATCGAATTTTTTTAAGCCTGTTTTGAGCCGACACAACTCGGCTTAAAATTGAATCATCAACGACCCTAATTATGCGCACGGTATATTTACTTCCACAATTTTTATTAAAATTATTTACAATTAATAAGTAAATCAACAAATATTTTATAAATATTAAAAAGGATTTGTACATAAAGTAAAAAAAAAAATAGCAACAATGAAAGAATTACAATAACAAAAATCTGAGGGACCATCCAAAAAAAAGGGGCAATCACATACAGACCATCCGAAATTTGCTATTTACAAATCAACCCCTTTCTTTCATCCATTTTCTAAATTTTCACCCAAATGTGAAAATTTATAGTAAAACCCTAAACTTATATTTGTCATTTTTATCAAACTATCANTATTTTATAAATATTAAAAAGAATTTGTACATAAAGTAAAAAAAAAAATAGCAACAATGAAAGAATTACAATAACAAAAATTCTGAGGGACCATCCAAAAAAAGGGGCAATCACATACAGACCATCTGAAATTTGCTATTTTACAAATCAACCCCTTTCTTTCATCCAATTTCTAAATTTTCACCCAAATGTGAAATTTTATAGTAAAACCCTAAACTTATATTTGTCATTTTTATCAAACTATCTATAGTTTAATTGAGGCACGTGTAAACACATCAGTTCGGTAGCTCAGAGAAAGAACACCTGGACGCTTAATTTGTAAATATTAACATTTCCAGGGTTTTGCGTGAAATTATCCAAAATAAGAAAATAAAAAAAGTGTTCATCGAAAGAAAAGGATTTTATCTATTTCCAATCTTCACATATCTTTCTCTTTCTCTCTCTCTCTAATTGCTCAAACTCCATCCACATCCCCACCACCGCCGTCACGTGTGTTATATCAGGCTCACCTGAAAAATATTAAAATGAAACCGCGGACTCCGCAATAATACTGTAATTACCCCGAAATAATCTCTTCGATTCCACTTCATTAACCTTGAAATAACACGGTTNGTGTGTTATATCAGGCTCACCTGAAAAATATTAAAATGAAACCGCGGACTCCGCAATAATACTGTAATAACCCCGAAATAATCTCTTCGATTCCACTTCATTAACCTTGAAATAACAGGGTTATTTTTGGATTATTTCGCGGTTATTGAAGATAAACATATATATTACATTTCAATAACACGAATAACGCAGAAATAATACTGAAATAACCTCCGCGGTATTATTTTGGGATTATTGAAGTGNGGTTATTTTTGGATTATTTCGCGGTTATTGAAGATAAACATATATATTACATTTCAATAACACGAATAACGCGGAAATAATACTGAAATAACCTCCGCGGTATTATTTTGGGATTATTGAAGTAGAACCATGGANTATATATATTTATTTATTTATCAGGATTTTATAGTTAAGACAATTATATTGAGTGAGAACTTGAGTGAATTTGCATTCCAGTAGTTAAATTTTTTCTTAATATAAAAAGAAAAAGTGTCAATAAAAAAAGGTTATGGTGAGATTCCTTTAGCAACTTGTCGAAAACATGTAAATGATTAACGAGAATACCTCTAGATATCAAGGTATCTTTGGTTTTCAGCTTACAAATAAGAAGAAAACACTAATGCACAACCCTTGAACCACATGGATTTATTTTCTCAACTAACCTTAAAGAGATGAGCATATTATAGGAAGTGAACAGATTTATAAGAGGATAAGTTATTACTCATCTTGTTGTAGCTAACAAAGTGAATTACTATAATAGTATTTTTAAGGAATTATAAGTAAATAATACTCTTCATTTGGAGGACAAAACGGTTGAGTCTGAGATTGCCCGTGAATCANTATATATATATATATATATTAGGATTTTATAGTTTAGGCAGAAAAAGTGTCAATAAAAAAAGGTTATGGTGAGATTCCTTTAGCAGCTTGTCGAAAACATGTAAATGATTAACGAGAATGCCTCTAGATATCAAGGTATCTTTGGTTGCCAGATTACAAATAAGAAGAAAACACTAATGCACAACCCTTGAACCACATGGATTTATTTTCTCAACTAACCTTAAAGAGATGAGCATATTATAGGAAGTGAACAGATTTATAAGAGGAAAGTTATTACTCATCTTGTTGTAGCTAACAAAGTGAATTACTATAATAGTATTTTTAAAGAATTATAAGTAAATAATACTCTTCATTTGGAGGACAAAACGGTTGAGTCTGAGATTGTCCGTGAATCACACCCAAGAAATATGGTTAAATGAGGAGAGAGAGGGAGATAGATGAACACTAATGAATAGTGATGATTCTTCATAAAATATTTCTTCTATTTATAGGGGAGGTTGTCCATTAATGATATTACATTTTTACCCTCAGTTGTAGAGAGTATGTACCAAAATATTTTACAAGCATTGTCGGCCCCCCATACCAGCACTAGATTTAATGCTTCCCCCACCATAGCAGATAACAATAATTTATCTTCTACTTACTCATTATCAAGAGGATCTCTCATTGACNCATTAATGATATTACATTTTTACCCTCAGTTGTAGAGAGTATGTACCAAAATATTTTACAAGCATTGCCGGCCCCCCATACCAGCACTAGATTTAATGCTTCCCCCACCATAGTAGATAACAATAATTCATCTTCTACTTACTCACTATCAAGAGGATCTCTCCTTGACTCTCAAATAGTCCACACCTCATTTGAACCTGAACCACCCTATTTGGTCCCCTTAATTTCTCAAGGTAATCAACTTCTTGACTCCTGCTCCTTCCTCCGACATTTTAATAACCTAACCTTTTATCTTGTGAATATACCTCCTCTTGATTTCTCCATTCCTCCACCTCTCACCAAGGCTAAGAAAGGAAGGCAAAAAGGGTAATACCCTCTCACATTATTTTATTACATTTTTTCCCCAAAATTACCTATTTGGAATTTGAGGGGTTTTATTAGTGACATAAAAATCACTGATATCGCGAAACTAGCTAAAGAAAAGATCTTCAAATAAAGCTTTCTTATTCTTCCATATCTACTCTCCATCAAACATTATTCCAAATGAGCATTCAATGCAGAATTTTTCAAACTTCTCCAAGTGGGCATATAAGGATCAAGTGGAAACCTACTTCTAATGGTTTTAATGCTTTATTCATTCAACAACAATATATTCATGGAAATATCACATTCTAAGCTCTGTTAATTTCCTTATAACATTTATCTATGTTGAATAATGCTACAAGAAGGAGGGAACTATGGCATGCTCTCTCATCTCTTATCAATTCTATCTCACACCTTAGATTATGATAAGCGGNTAATTTCCTTATAACATTTATCTATGTTGAATAATGCTACAAGAAGGAGGGAACTATGGCATGCTCTCTCATTTCTTATCAATTCTATCTCACACCTTAGATTATGATAAGCGACTTTAATTATATTTTGAAAACATGAGATAAAGTGGGATGCATTCTACCCATCCCTAGTAAAATAACAGATTTTAATAAATATACTTTTGAAGAAGGTTTTATGGAATTGTNTGCATTCTACCCATCCCTAGTAAAATAACAGATTTTAATAAATATACTTTTGAAGAAGGTTTTATGGAATTGCCTAATCATGGTCTCTCTTATAGTTGGTTTAATCAGCAAACTCATAATCCCATAAAATGACTATTGGATAGAACCTTTAAGAATGATATTTAGTTTTCTACTTTTTAATTTTCTGGATATAATATTATGGAGGCACTCATTTATAATCACTCACCCCTCATCCTCTCTTTGTGAACTGATTTCATTCCTAAATGCAGATTTCAATAGAAGAATTAGTGGAGTTGTCTCCTTAAATTCAGGAATGTTGTGAAAGAGGTTTGGCTTACACCGATTATAAGAGATCCTTTATTTTCCATATGTAATAGATTGAAAATTGTCAAAAATGCTATAAGGAAATCGCATTGGAATTCATACAATTATATTTCTAAATCTATTTAAAACATAAAAGCCTATTTTCTCCAAACCCACATACTCCGGAAGAAAATCCTTTTGACCAAGATCTTCTATATGAAGCTCTCAATGCAAAAAATAGGCTTTCTAAATTCCTATCCAATGAAAAAAATGGATAACACTGTGTGTTAAGTGTTATTGACTTTCAAAAGGTGAAGATAACCTCAAGTTTTTTCTTAAAAAAATAAAATAAAATGTAGAAGAGTCAAGAATTTTATTAAAGAGATTTCTTCTAATGGATTTACTCTTAACACCTAACAATAACATGTGGAGGAATCCAATTCGTACTTCTCTAATCTTCTCAATTGTCGTAACACTGCTTCCTCTCTCCATTCACTCCAACTTCCAATAAGCAAAACTCTCTCTCCAATAGATATTGCTATCTCATTGCTAGATTTTCTGATATGAATATAAAAAATTCATTTTTTGGAATGCCATTTGATAAAATTCCAAGTTCTTATGGTGTCTCATCCAAAATTTTTAAGCACAACCANGCTTCCTCTCTCCATTCACTCCAACTTCCAATAAGCAAAACTCTCTCTCCAATAGATATTGCTATCTCATTGTTAGATTTTCTGATATGAATATAAAAAATTCATTTTTTGGAATGCCATTTGATAAACTTCCAAGTTCTTATGGTGTCTCATCCAAAATTTTTAAGCACAACCTGGATCTTATTGGAAATTCTTGTTTTGATGCCATATTATATCTATTTTGCACTTCCCTTCTTCTTACATGGATAAACATTATGCAATAAACTTGATTCCTAGAAGTTTTCATATTTGGAACTTAAATGATTATAATTCTATCTCTTTTAGCAACACTTTATAGAGGTTATTTCTAAGCTACTTGCTAATAGAATTAAGCCTCTTTTACCTCATCTTATTTTTCCTGCACAGACAGCCTTTGTGTCTGATAAAGACATTTCTGAAATTATCATTACATCAAATGAAACATTTTGTGGATTCATTTTCTTTAATTTTGCAAAGATGTTTTGTACTAAATTTGATCTAAAAAAAGACTTGATAATTTTAAAGGAAATTTTATATATGAAAGGATGAAAAAGAAAGGGATTCCTTCAAAATTTATGGGCCTGATTATTTNAAAGACATTTCTGAAATTATCATTACATCAAATGAAACATTTTGTGGATTCATTTTCTTTAATTTTGCAAAGCTGTTTTGTACTAAATTTGATCTAAGAAAAGACTTGATAATGTTAAAGGAAATTTTCTATATGAAAGGATCCTTAACAAAGATAGGAAAATCATAAACAAAAAAGAAACATTTTTTTTATTTTGTTGAGACATATCAGTATTTGCAGATTCTAATTCTTTTTGGCAAGCAAGAAAATGCATCCATTTTAATTGTGAAATGGAACGGTGAGGAGACATCTCTACCTTAAACCAGAAGTTATAAATAAGAATACATGAAGCTTGCTATTTAAAATAATAAAAAAATGTCTTTGGTGCAAGCAATAGTCAGGCCCATAAATTTTGAAGGAATCCCTTTCTTTTCCATTTCATTGAACAACATTATTGGGNCACACATATATATATATATATATATATATATATATGATATACATATACATATATATGTGTAGATATACATATACAGTACAGATGTGTACATATCTGTGTACATATATGTGTACGTATGTGTACATATATGTGTACATAAATGTGTACAAATGTGTACATATGTATATAGATGTGTACATATGTGTTCATATGTGTATATATGTGTATATATATGTGTACATATGTATATAGATGTGTACATATGTGTACATATACGTATGTGTACATAAACATCTATATATATATATATATATATATA
>JXCR01143828.1:450030-472533 GCA_002079205.1 Phalaenopsis hybrid cultivar | reverse complement strand
TCATAAAATGAGAAATTTTAAAACTATTATACAATTCACATATTCCACCTCCAATGGAATGGCAAACCTTCTCAATGTGAAACAATCATGTCAAAAGAAGTCATCTAAAAACCTTAATTAGCATAAAATTGGCAAACTAAAATGACACATTTATTTGTTGGCATTCATCACTTTCCACCATTGTAAAGTGTGAATTAGCTTTTTTGTAGAATCAATTTAGAATTATTAAATGAAACCAATGCTTGTCATTTCCAAAATAAGATGATATTATTCTTGCATGCAGCATAATACATAATTAAATTATTGCAAGGGATGGTAATATCCCATCCCTTTGAAAATATGGGTAAGAAGATGACAAATTAATTGGCAGGATGAAGCTTTGAATACCTCTAGAAAGTGGTTAATGAAATGTGAGAAAATGTCTAATAAATTATATAATCACATGAATGAGGTTACTCATTGCCAAACTAATTTGATGATAGGAATATATCTTTTTGTTTATGATTTTCACATATTTTTGTGATAAAAAATATTTGTCTTAAATGTTAGTTGTGCGTACGTACTTTGGTGTAATATTTATTTTTTTATAACTCAAATTTAGCTGCTTCATCATATCTCACACTTGATTTAAAAATAAAATGAAAATTTTTTTTCTTGAGTATGAAACTGAAACTAATTGTAGGCTACTTTAGAAAATATGTCAGTATGTTGATGCAAATATGAGAAGTGCTAAAGATAATTCTACAAATGTATTTTAAAAAAAATGAATTTAGAATTGAGGCCACAAAATTGTAATCTAAGTATCATATTAGGCATCAATGATCTATATGAAGTAATTCAAAAGAAAAAGAAAAAGTTAGGATTTTCTTAGAAAGGAAAATAAAAAAAATATATATTTTTGACGGGACAAGAGGGGTAAGCAGTATTTTCTTAAAATTTAAAAGTGCATATTAAAAGAAATATTAAAAAAATATCTATCAAGATTCATGTTCATTGNTATATATATATATAATCATTAAAAATATTATTTTGGGTGAAAATTTTTCATGAAGGAAAATTTGAGGCAAAAGAGAATAATTCTAATTGTAGCACCTCAGCAACATTCATTAGTACAACATCGTAGCGCTGAATCAAAGAGAAATGGCCGAGGAATCTAAGAGCTTGACACAGAAGCACTAACTTCAGGCACAACGGTGCTCAAATAGCAAGATAGAAGACCTTCAAAACCAACAATATGGAGTGCTACATTGCCACATTTTGAAGCATCTCAAACCAGTAATAGCAATATTGGGACATGCAAATAGTGGACTTAGCATCACAGTTTCATTTTCACAGAGCTAGAACACAACAAGTTCAATGGTCTAATTTAGAATTAATTTTTGTGTGAATTGAGAGAGTTATGGTGATAGTTTTTGGGAGTTAGTGGTGTGGGGTCAAACAAGAGTACATTTGGATTTCACTCTTAGGTAGAAGTAAGGTACTTAACTCTTATTTTATCTTTTTTTATCTTTTAATAGGTTTGATCTTCTTACTCACATCGTCAGTGCTCACCTTAACTTAGTTTCTAAGATAACAAGTTGGCTTTTTTATTAAAAGTTAAGTCCTCGCCCTCTTGGCATTTTCACAACTTAGTATCGCCTAAAATATAAGCCCTAAATATTTAATAAAATAAAATTCTAAAATCAAAATTAATTTTGTTTTTAAAGTTTAAAACCCAATCATAAGATAGTTCAAAGTACGACTAAGCCTCTTAGTATTTGTTGCTTCTTAGATTTTCACCATTAGATAATAGCTATTCAAATTTGATCAAATTCTAAATGAACTCTGAAATAACAACTTTAAATATAAATTTAATATTTGTTTAAACGAGAGAGTATTAGTCAAGAGTTTTTTAGGAGATAGCTTCTTCTATGATATAATTAACTCTAAGGGTTGGTACCTTTAGAGAACTTATACACCACAATAAAATAGTCATGTCTTACCCATATAGGGTAGGGAAATCATTCACGCAATGTAGACCCCATGTATTGAAACTATTATTATGTGATTAGATCCATCTTTGCATGGTATATTTTCTTTCGATAGGGTGCACTATTTCTGATGTCATCTATAATCATAAAATGAGAAATTTTAAAACTATTATACGATTCACATATTCCACCTCCAATGGAATGGCAAACCTTCTCAATGTGAAACAATCATGTCAAAAGAAGTCATCTAAAGACCTTAATTAGCATAAAATTGGCAAACTAAAATGAGACATTTATTTGTTGGCATTAATCACTTTCCACCATTGTAAAGTGTGAATTAACTTTTTTGTTGAATCAATTTAGAATTATTAAATGAAACCAATGCTTGTCATTTCCAAAATAAGCTGATATTATTCTTGCATGCAGCATAATACATAATTAAATTATTGCAAGGGATGGTAATGTCCCATCCCTTTAAAAATATGGGTAAGAAGATGACAAATTAGTTGGCAGGATGAAGTTATGAATACCTCTAGAAAGTGGTTAATGAAATGTGAGAAAATGTCTAATAAAATATATAATCACATGAATGAGGTTACTCATTGCCAAAATAATTTGATGATAGGAATATATCTTTTTATTTATGATTTTCACATATTTTTGTGATAAAAAATATTTATCTTAAATGTTACTTGTGCGTACGTACTTTGGTGTAATATTTATTTTTTATAAGTCAAATTTAGCCGCTTCATCATATCTCACACTTGATTTAAAAATAAAATGAAATTTTTTTTTCTTGAGTATGAAACTGAAACTGATTGTAGGCTACTTTAGAAAATATGTCAGTATGTTGATGCAAATATGAGAAGTACTAAAGATAATTCTACAAATGTATTTTCTTAAAAATGAATTTAGAATTGAGGTCACAACATTGTAATCTAAGTATCATATTAGGCATCAAAGATCTATATGAAGTAATTCAGAAGAAAAAGAGAAAGTTAGGATTAGCTTGGAAAGGAAAATAAAAAATATATATATTTTTGACGGGACAAGAGGGGTAAGCAGTATTTTCTTAAAATTTATAAGTGCAAATTAAAAGAAATATTAAAAAATAATCTAACAGGATTTATGTTCATTGTGGTAAGAGTTTCCCAAAAGATACATGATTTTGAATAATTCAATTCCAAAATTTGTGTTCTTTGAATAGATTTGCAGTGGAGGACATGCAATTAGTGAGTAAGCTAAGTCTAGAAATTTTATTCTTCCTTTAGAACTTGATATTTAACTTTGGTCATGAATACTCCTAAAGTTTTGTAAATGTTATCATAGAAGCCTCCCAACTATCTTTCAATTAAGATGAATCTCACAAAAGATTTTATAAGAACATCAAAGTGATCAATACTATCATCTTCTAAAATTGTGTTAAATATAAGAAGAATATGGGGTATGAGAATTATGTCTATGTAATTATATTGTTATAATGAATAACATAGCAACTCAATCTATTGATGAAATTTAAGAACAACAAATGCATCTAAGAAAAAAATGTTCACTAAACTTATGATTGATTTATCAAATATTGTAGGATTTTTAAATGAAGAGTTGATAGTATATATGTCATCTTTTCTAGGACCAAACAATGATTCCTTTCAATTTTCTCAAAACTTGTAGAGTAACCAGATGGATGTAAAAGGAGTTAAATAACTAATTTTTTTATTGTAGAACCTACAAATGTAATAATCATTATTTACAATTTCTGAAATTATAATGACTAAGTATTTTGGACTTCATATTTTAGGTTCTATTAATTGTTTCATAGGTTACAACTTTAAAGCCTGCTATTATGTAATCTTAGTGATTATTACTATTTTGAGGTTAAAAATTTAACACTAATGTTCATATTTAGTACCAATATTATAAGATATAGTAGAGAATTATGAAATTTTTATGGCTATTTAATAATTACTCTTTTGTTGTTAGTTTTAGTCTAGATATATTTACTTTACTTTTTTCTTACTTTATAGGCACCAAATCAAATGTCTCCTAAGAAATAAAAATATATTGTATTTAAATTACTCTGCATTCACCTGAACAGAAGAAATAATAATAATTCACCTTCATTTATTTTGTCAAAAATTAAATAGCTCCTAAGTATTCAAAATAAAATGTATTTAATTTAAACTAAATTTTATACTTTCTACATGTTTTTTTCATCAAATTAAGCATCCCTTAAGAATCAAAAGAATTTGAAATGAAACAAAATTATGTAAATTTAATATTCACCTAAATAAACTTATTTAAATAAATATATTAATGGATAACCACTTTGTGTTATATTTAATAAAAAACAATAAAATGACAATATAATATTATAATGTGAAATGTTATAATTTAAATAACATTAGCATAAATTAAATTAAATATAAATAAATTAATAGATCTATAAATAAATTAACAAACTAGGAATTCTTAGGGGTACTGTACAACATCAGACTCTTTTGGGTAAGATTGTCCTTGGGGAACTAATGTACCACCTCAAGCTTGAGCTATACTTGCTACTCCAAAATAGATTTTAAATCTTTCTCAAGGATAACAGACACTTATGGCTGTTTTTTGGAGACTTCTTTCTCAGTTGCTCTTATCTTCAAGTCTATATGAATAGCTTCAGATTTCTCTCTTTCTACATGCACTGACCTTGGAGTCAGAGTTTCTTTTAGATTGGATGTGCTGAAGGCAATAATTTATCCATCCACTTTTAGACATTTCAATCTAATCATTTCTTTATCTTAGTTGATTAGATATATTTTGAGTTGTATTATGTGGGAGTCCTTATTCAAATGCAACATCTTGGTGCTGTGCAGGAACTTGCATTGGGAATGGGTATGATTCACAGGGATAACATTCATTATCTCATTCATTCATTTATCCACTCTTTCCATTATTTTATTCTTTTATCTTGACTGATTTAAGAGTTTTTGGATTATATCTGGTGCAACACCTTCCTCATCCATTTCATCTTACAGGTCAGTCTCATCTTGTTGCTCTCTCAGTGAAGTGCTAGTTTCAACCATCATAATAGTGATACTTTCTTTGAAAAATGGCTTCATTCTTTTCTTTGAGTTGTTTAATGCCAGCTTGCAAACCATGAATAAATTTTTCAATAGGTCAACCTCTAACATTCTTTAGATCAACTGACAGATAGTTAGGCTCTATATCAATATTCATTTCCTTAACTCTGGCATCAACTTCCCTCGTGAAAATCTCTAGTCAAAATATTTCTACTTCTTAGGGTTGTGACAACTTCTTTCGAATGACTAACACAGGTTGAGAATAGGTTTCTAACCTAAATCATCTGTAATAGAAGGTTGGATCTTAACTTTGGTGGTATCTTCTTTTCATCTTCAATACCTAGAGCTTTTTGGAGAGACGTCGGGATAAAAGGTGGAGGCTCAAGTAATATGCAATGTACTTTCTAGATTTTTTGAAGAGACTTAGTGATAAAAGGAGGTCCTTCCGTTGATAAACTACGTACAGGATGCAACGACAAGATTTGGGTATATATACGCCTTAATATTTTGAACTAGTTAGCTTAATACTATTAATAGTTCTATACTCAGAATATCCATGATATAGTTGATTTCTATCTGTCAGTGCATAGGAACTCCTCTGATACTTATATTGCTTTCTTGAGAATTATCATAATCAAAGATTTTTCTTCTCTTCTTGAGAACATATACCTCCTACTGATATAAGAACTTCTATCAAAGTGCATTTCTCCCATTCTATTATTCTTTTAAATATCTTGTGCAAACAAAGATGATGGGGTTCTTATTTTTTTTACTAGGAAAGTCATATTCAAAAGGAGGTGGGGGTGAGTCGATTATTCTACACACTTTTTCTCCTTTTTGTACAGCAGAAAGTGAGTAGATTTACTTCCTCCTTTTAGATGAGAGGTTTCAAATAGGTCAAATCCATTTTCATGGGCATCCCTCTTAGTTAACTTCTTCTCCTTATGAGCCTGTATGTCCTCCTATTCTTATTCTTTCATTGAGTTTTTATTAATTTAGTAGTATTCTTAGAAGAAGAACTAACTTCAAACATTGATGGGGCATTACAAATTCCACCCAACACTTCAACTAACTTATCATTTATCATTTCAATAAACTTGGGGATTTCATATGCTTCAATAACTTGGTGAATAATTGCTTTAATAGAAGGTTTTGAATGCTAGGAAAAACACAGTCACAACAAAAGAAACTTCCAGTAACTCTCTTCTTCAAGGGTTGAAATCCTTGTTCAAACTTAAAGGTTGAATTCCCTCAAAGTTTCATTCTCATCAATAACTTGAGGTTCTACTCTGAAAAAGATGACATTGCCACAAGTCATTATAAAGAAATAAAAGCCCATTTCAAACTTGCTGATGGACCCACCATTGAGATGTGTTGAACTGAGTGCCACGTTTCCTCAATTTTAAAGAAAAAAATTAACTTGAGGAATGAAATCTTCCTGTAACAGACCAAATAGAAGGAAAGATGCTAATAGAAAGTCTATGCTTGAATCTCAACATTTAATGAATTCAAGATGGAAATCGGAAAACTCAACCAAAGCATGAAATTCAACCAAAAAATAGTATTGAAGCATACTAAATAAAAAAGATTTAACAATGAGATGTTTAAGACTTATAGTTTGATAGGTGGACCCATTTTATGATTTAGTGAATGAAGAGCTCAACAAGAAAGAGATGGGTAGTCTGAGTGTGTGAGAGATACATGTATATTATCGATGAAAATTAAGATAACTCAACACTGTAGATGGAGAGAGAAACCATCCCAACGGAGTCACTAAATAAATCTTTTTGAGCTATATAAGCTTCAAAAGTGGTTGAAAAAAAATGATAAATTCTCTCTTACATTATCCATCAAACTTATTTTATCCTTTTGAACAACTATTTACACATGATTAAGGCGACTTTTTGTCGATTAGTGATGGAGCATTTGCAATCAAGGCAAGGCGATGGGTTAGGGTTTAGGGTATAAGAGCGATCTAAAAAATTGATACACTCAATGTTTGATCTACTCTAAGAATAAAACCATCGACATACTGCCCTACCAGGCTTTCTCAATCTCATTACTTTTATTTAATTTACTTATTTGTCCTGAATTTATTCCTTAATTTCATATTTGTCAGTTTACTTTAATAATTCTCACACATTGTACATTAAAATTTCATTGTACATATTATGATGATTTTTTTTGTGTGTGTAAAATTTAAGCAGATTTAATGACAAACGCACATGCACGACACAAACTCAAGACTTACTGAATGAAAAACAAAACTCTCGGTCACTAAGCCAAAATAACTTGCATTATTATCATTAATATGACCAAACCGGCACACAATTATCACACCAAAAATTTGATATTCATATTTATATTTATATTATTTTGTTGTTATAATTCTATACATAAAAATAAATTTTTTTTATCAAAGTCATCTTAATTTAATANCCAAATAACTTGCATTATTATCATTAATATGACCAAACCGGCACACAATTATCACACCAAAAATTTGATATTTATATTTATATTTATATCATTTTGTTGTTATAATTCTATACATAAAAAATAAATGTTTTTTTGATCAAAGTCATCTTAATTTAATTTCATTCAAAACATTAAATATTTTACAAATATAAGGAGGAATCTACTCTAAGCTGAAACCCCCCAAAGGAATGTAACAGACAAAAACAATGACAATCAGAAAATTTCTCAATTTACCAGAAAAAAAAAAGGGGGGAAAAAAAGTTCTTTCAGTAGAAGAGTTCTAGTTCCTGAAAATTTCTTCATAAATAGATACTGCAGCACCACTTACCTTCTCATCCTCAAATTCTCCCCTCTCTCTCTCTCTGAGTGTGTTTAATCCATGGATTCTAATTGCTTACAATCCACTGTCCATNTTAATTTCATTCAAAACATTAAATATTTTACAAATATAAGGAGGAATCTACTCTAAGCTGAAACCCCCCAAAAGAATGTAACAGACAAAAACAATTAGAATCAGAAAATTTCTCAATTTACCCAAAAAAAAAAAAAAGGAAAAAAAAGTTCTTTCAGTAGAAGAGTTGTAGTTCCTGAAAATTTCTTCATAAATAGATACTGCAGCACCGCTTACCTTCTCGTCCTCAAATTCTCCCCCCTCTCTCCCTCTCTCTGCGTGTGTTTAATCCATGGATTCTAATTGCTTACAATCCACCGTCCATGCCACCTACTCTCCACCTCCCACCACCTCCCACATCCACTCCTCCCGCTCCCAGTGGCTCCGCGCCGCCGTCCTCGGCGCCAACGACGGCCTCATCTCCATCTCCTCCCTCATGATTGGTGTCGGCGCCGTCAACCAATCTTCACGCACCATGCTTATCACTGGCCTCGCCGGCCTCCTCGCCGGCTCCTTCAGCATGTCCATTGGTGAATTCGTCTCCGTCTACGCCCAATACGACATCGAGTCCGCACAACCAATTAATGTNCCGCTCCCAGTGGCTCCGCGCCGCCGTCCTCGGCGCCAACGACGGCCTCATCTCCATCTCCTCCCTCATGATCGGTGTCGGCGCCGTCAACCAATCTTCACGCGCCATGCTTATCACCGGCCTCGCCGGCCTCCTCGCCGGCTCCTTCAGCATGTCCATCGGTGAATTCGTCTCTGTCTACGCCCAATACGACATCGAGTCCGCACAACCAATTAAACAAATCCTCCCAAGCCCATATAAAGCTGCGGCTGCCTCCGCGATTTCTTTCGCAGCCGGCGGCGTCCCGCCGCTGCTCGCCGGCGGGTTTATTGTGTCGTGGATGGAAAGGGTGGCGGTTGTCTGGCTTGTTAGTAGTATAGGATTGGCTTCATTAGGGGCTGCCGGTGCGCTAATGGGCGGTGCCGCTGCGGGGAAGGCCGCCGGAAGAGTATTGGTTGGAGGGTGGATTGCTATGTTGGTAACTTATGGGGTGTTGAGGCTTTTAGGACTTGCTTTTAACATGAATGTCTCTGCTTCTGCTTAAAGGGCTTTATGTTTTTTATTTTGTTTGGAGTTTAGGAGAGAATAAAGTTTAATTAGTTGGTTTATGANGATGGAAAGGGTGGCGGTTGTCTGGCTTGTTAGTAGTATAGGATTGGCTTCATTAGGGGCTGCCGGTGCGCTCATGGGCGGTGCCGCCGCGGGGAAGGCCGCCGGAAGAGTATTGGTTGGAGGGTGGATTGCTATGTTGGTGACTTATGGGGTGTTGAGGCTTTTAGGACTTGCTTTTAACATGAATGTTTCTGCTTCTGCATAAAGGGCTTTATGTTTTTTATTTTGTTTGGATTTTAGGAGAGAATAAAGTTTAATTAGTTGGTGCATGCCATATAAATGTATCAAATGAATATATGATGTTGCTTTGTTAGAGTTAGTTTGTTTAAAGGGATCAATGTTATCGAGATTGAGCTTGAGATTGAATTTAATATATATATATATATAGATATATGTTAATTTACTACTCTTGTTCTCATATATGTGTGTGTGTAATTCAATGCTTACATTTTTCCACACTTAAGTTTCATAAATATGCTAATTTTTTAAAAAAGTTTTATTTTTTACACATGATAAAGCAAATTAATTAAGAGAAAAAAATATACAAGTATGAAATTTCTAAAGAATTATGATAATGAATTAAGCTTATAAATCATATGTTCTTGAATAAAAACAAATTCATTTATAGTTAGAGTACATGTAAATATGTACATGTATCATAAATAAGTTAGTTATTTAGGATGATGATTTGAAAATTTATTTAAATTTGTATGAAAATCTACATATTTTCTGAGCTCATCAAGGAATTGTTTTAGTATGAAAAAGATTTACTTAATTTTGAAAATGTTTTACATTTATTTTAGTTTTTTAAAAGATTTTGTTTAGATTTCTCTAATTAGAAAGAGTATCTTTCTTTTATTTTAAAAAATATCACTTAAATTTGTTTTGGTTTTGGAATAAAGTTCTAAAAAGTTTTAGGATGTTTTAGGTTTTTTTAAGTTTCTAAAAAGTTTTTAACTTAAGTTTAATTTTGAAAAAGCTTTTTTTAAGTTTTCCTTAATTTGAAATAGTTTAGTTAGGTTTTGATTTTGAAAATATTTTAAGTTTTGCTTTAAGTTTTTTTTTTTTTTTTTTTGAGAAGTTTTGCATAATTTTTTTTTTGTTTTGGAGAAGGTTTTTTTTTTTATTTTGAAAAAATTACATTTTAAAAGAGTTTTATTTAAGTTTTAGCTTGAAAATTTTTTTATTTAAGTTTTCTTTTGAAAAGATTTTTTTTTTTTGTAAAGTTTTCTCTTGGTTTTATTTTGAAAAAAAAATTTATTTAGTTTTTCTTTTTCAAATGAATTTTTTTATGTTTTAGTTTGAAAAAAAATATTATTTAAAAAATATTGAATTTTAAAAAGATTTTGTTTAAGTTTTCTTTTGAAAAAAATATATTTAGAAAAACTTTTATTTAAGTTTTGTTTTTAGATAAAGTTATATTTTGAAAGTGTTTTGTTTGAGTTTTCTTTTGAAAAAGTTTGCTTATGAAATGTTTTGCTTAAGCTTAATATTTGGAAAAATTGTTCTAATTTCATTTGAAAACATTTTACTTAGGAAAATTTATTTAAATTTTGTTTTTTTAAGAAAATAAGTTATATTTTGAAATTTTTTTTATTTAGGTTTTCTTTAGAAAAAAATTTACTTAGGGAAAGTTTTATTTATGTTTTTAGAAAATTTTATATTTTGAAAAGGTCTTGTCTAAGTTTTCTTTTGAAAAAATTTTACTTAGGTTTTGTTTTGAAAAGATTTTTATTCAAGTTTATAAAAATTGCTCTTATTTATTAAGTGTTTTACTCCACTTTTAAAAAGTTTAAGTTTAATGAATTCAAACTTTAGGAAAGTAAGTATATGAAGATATTTTTGAAATTGGAGCATACCAACACTTACATCATTCAGCTCTCTTTTATAACTCACCTTAAATTAATATAAAATTATAAAAATAGTTAATTTAGACCACATTTAAATTTATTTTATTTTATTTTTAATGTATAGATGACCGTTCTCTAATTATTTAAACTTTGCAAATCATTCTTTAACCATCTAACTTATAAGAGAAACTAATTCTATACATCGAAGCC
Organism: Phalaenopsis hybrid cultivar; assembly: GCA_002079205.1. Lineage (NCBI taxonomy): Eukaryota > Viridiplantae > Streptophyta > Magnoliopsida > Asparagales > Orchidaceae > Phalaenopsis > Phalaenopsis hybrid cultivar. Next base: position 461,386 of record JXCR01143828.1, on the reverse strand, counting down.
TAATATGGGTTGAAATCAAAATATCACAACATAGATTTTTGCTTGAAATATAAAAAACACAACTTGTATGTTGACGTGGAACATAAGCATCACAACATGCATTTCTACATGGAAACATAATCATCCCAAATTTCATTTTTTCATGAAAATATAAACATCCGAACTTGCATTTTGCATGGAAACATAAACATCCCAAATTGAATTTTGCATGGAATAAAAACACCACAAATTGCATTTTGCATGGGATATAAACATGGTATGAATTATTTTGTTTTAGTTTATTTATTTATTTATTTTGCATGAGACAGAAACTAAACACTTGAAGTTTTACATGAAATCTAAACCTACTACATGGAAAATTTTCTCTTTGTTTTTGCATGAGACATAAAATTAACATATAGAATTTTTTTCATCATAAGACATAACGAAGCCATATGGATTTTCTATTACATGGAACATGACATAGCACATAGATCTTTCTATTGCCTCAAACATAACATGGCATATGAATTTTTCTATTGCATGAGATATAAACATAGCACATGGATTTTCCATTTCATTAAACATAACATAGCATTTGGATTTTATATAACATGAGACATAAACATACCAAATGGATTTTTCTGTTATATTAGATATAAATATAAACACATGAGAACTTTTTTTGCATGAGATATAAACATAAAAATGTAAAAACTTATTTTTTATTGCATGAGGCTTTTTTTTTTTTTTTGCATAAAATATAATCATAAAGAAAAAGTTAAAGTTTAGACCATATGAAGTGGAGTATGTGAGTGTTTGGATAGGGGAAATTTCTGTTCAGAGAGAGAGATTAAAAGGTTGAGTGGGCTAGGCTAGGCTAGGTTTTGGGTAGGAGAGAGAGAGAGAGAGAGAGAGAGAGAGAGAGANGAGAGAGAGAGAGAGAGAGAGAGAGAGAGAGAGAGAGAGAGAGAGAGAGAGAGAAGGTGAGTGGGGTAGACTATGGTTTCGGGTGGGACAGAGAGAGGAAGAAAGTAAGTAGAGTAGGATAGGATTTTGGGTAGGAGAGAGAAAGGGAGAAGGTAATTGGGGTAGGCTAGGGTTTTAGGTAGGATAGAGAGAGGGAGAAGATAAGTGGTGATAGGCTAGGGTTTTATCTAATGGAAGTAGGAGAGAGAGGGAGAGAAAGGCTAGGGTTTTAGTTAGGAAAGAGAGAGAGCAAAGCTGATAGAAGAAGAAGGAGAGGAAGATATAGAATGTCTAGGGTTTTGGACAATGGAAGAAGAAAAAAAGGATAGAAGAGAAAGGATAGGGTTTCAGCCAATGAAAGAAGATGAAGTGGGAGGAAGAAAAAGGCTAGGGTTTTAGGTAGGAGAGGCAGAGGGAGAATGTGAGTGTGGTTGCTTAGGGTTTTGGCCAATGGAAGAAGGAGAGGGAGAAAGAGAAAGGCTAGTAGTTTCAATCATGGATGAGAAGGGTGAGGAAGGAAGAAAATTTACGTCACAATTTCACAAACTATTTTATGAAAAACTTTGAAAAGAGAAAGTGAAGGTGATTTATACCCTTACTTGTGTAGAATAGCTTGAGTTCCTTGCTTCGATGAGAGCAGATCCCTTGCTTTCCTTGATGAAGAGAGGATAGAGAGTGTAGTGAGATTTTGACTAATTAAGAAGAAAAGGAATAATAAGAAGGGGGGAATATTTCATTCTTGGAGAGGAGATATATAGAGGGTGGATTTTGGTCTTGGAGAGAAGAGGAGGGACTTGGTGGGATTTCAGGAAAGAGAGTAATGCGAGGGAAAGAGGGTATTTTGGGATTAAGTGGGGAGGAAAAGGAGGAACTTGTTAAGAGAGGGAAAGGAGGAAAGTTTTAAAAGATGGAGGGAAATTTTGAATTTGGGGAGGTGGTCATGGCCAAAATCATAGACATAGCTCATTTGAAATAGAAAAATACAAGAAATCCAATAATGCAATTTATTTTTGTTTATAGTGGTCTCTACATCAAAATATTTCAATTGAAGGCTAATAAGAACCTAGACTCCAACAGTTTGACATGAAGCACGGTATTGCCCTCCAAGGCTTCATGTTTATTAAATCAATGTAACCATATATGGTAAAATTATTTATTATACAATCGTCTTTTTCTAATTTTATGGGCCAAATTCTTCTCCTGAAGTAGTTTATCATCTTAAAGGAAATCAATGAATAGTTATATCAACTGCCTCATCATCCCCAACAAGGGAGACAGAATCTAATTGTTTTGTGTTTTTATAAAAATAATGTTCATCTTAGAAGAAACAAGTTTCATCCATAGTATAGCCAATGCATTAGCTGTGGTATTTATCTATGTAGGGATTTTGATACAAGGACATGGTAAAAATGTGCTCATGAAGCTTCAATCTCAAATAGTAATATTGGTGAAGCTTTGGTTTGAGGATCTTATCAATCTTACCTACCTGGCAAATAACTAACTCTAAGTCACCAATGATTTTAATCATCTTAATATACACTAATATCACTCCAATCTTATTAATTAGAGTTTTGTACTCGTCTCCATTAATTGTATAGGTACCAGATAAGTGGTAGCATTACTGCAACGTTCATAATAGAGAGTTATTAATATAAAAAAAATTTCCTTATCATGGATAAAATATTGAAAATTTTCATCCATTTGGGATGACAACACACTCTCTATGCATAGCTCCCAACAAGGCTTGGCACATACTTCTAAATGTATAATTTATTTATTAGGGCAATCATCATTTAGAGGTGAGTTTCCAAGAAGTGGGTGAGTCGGCAAAAGCGTAGTTTGAACTGATATGGGGTTGAATGCAGTTTTTGTTAAATTGGAGAAGTATCATTAACCATTAAGTCAAACTTCAAAAATAATATTATTTACTTGATCATATACTACATCAGACTGATCTTTAAGGCTAGATGAACCTTATGAGAAAGTATTTAATGTCTTAACCTTTGAGCCATGAAGACTAATGCCAAAATTATTTCTTAATTAGTGGATATTTCATTTTTTAAGGCATAAGATAATGTCAAGTAATAAATGCATATTCTTTACCTTGTTAACTTGAGCTATTAAGGCACCAAGTGATTTGTCTAATGCAGCAATGAGTGTATCGCTGGTCTGTCTGAGATAGAAGCAACTAAACTCTAGATGTGATATCAAATATTGTTTGATGTTATTGAATGTATGTTGGCATCTTTCATCCCATTAAAATTTAGAATTTTTCTTAGTAAATGTAACAAATAATTAATAAATGTCGGATAAGTTTGAGAAAAAAACATCGAAGATATGCAAACTTATTTTAAAAGTATTTTATGCATATTTGATTTTTATCTTATGTCGTTTGACGAGTGACGAATCTATAAATTTTACGTGATGGAGCATAAATCAATCAAAATTTTGAAGAAGTTAATTTTAAAATCTCATTTTTCATATTACGAGAAAAGCTTTTTTTTATAAGATTATGATTAAAATAAGTCATATTAATTATCATTTTAATAAGCCAATAATTTGATTATATAACTATAGTGATGTGCTTCAAAAAATTGTGAATCACAAAAGTTGCTTCAAATATATCACATCAAAGATATTCTAAGCTTAGTAATTGAATTTTTATAGTTATTATAAAAATTTATAGTAGTTGTCATAGTTGTATGTCGCACATATGTATGGTCATTTTTAATTTCTTTATGAAATACTTCGATATGCAGTGCAACATAGAGGGATCCATGTTGATCATGTCTAAGTTAGGTGCATGAATGACCAAGTTAGTTTGGGTAAATAAATTCTATTTTATTGATTTGCATAAAAAATGACATATATCTTACTACAATTTGTCATCAAGTTAAATTAATTTTACGACATGTATCTTTATTTTTAATTAGAGTTTAAAATTTTAAATTTAAAAATATGAGACATTTAACAAATAAATAAATAAAAGATAAACAATCAAGAAAGTTAGATTTCACTTTTTGGTCAACCCATTTGTTTGACTTATATCCAATTGAATCTTACCTAAGCTAAAACTTGAGATAAACTCTAATCCTACAAAACTAAAATCTAACTAAACAAAGTTTGAAATCAACTAAATCAAAATATAATCAAATATAACCAATTTCAACCAAACCCTAAAATTGACATAAAAATCAGCTTTAACCAACACATACCCCAATATTATCTTTTTCTCTCCATATCATCCTATGGTTTAAAATCGCATGATAGTTCTTATTACGTATAAAGACCACATAAAGAAATTCGACTATAATATGATATATATTTTTTACATAAAACATTTCGGTTCAAGTTTCATATATAAATAGTGCTCCATGCACCCTAAAATTATGATTTTCTTCATAGGTCAATCCGGCGATAGGAATTGCATTCTGTAAGTTTTATAATATTCACAATTACATATGCGGCGAAAGCAAACTAGTTTGATGATCATCAGACAAATTTTTATGTAAAATTTTGCACATCGAGTTATTATGCATGAAAAATGATCCAGCATTAATTTTTTTAAAATAAATATTTTTCAAAATAAACTTTGAGAGAGCATCGTGATCGCCAATCTTTTAAATGAGTCTCTCTGTCCAAATCGACTCATTTAGCATATTGTTAAGCTGACGATAATTTGAATGATAATTTTGATAATAAAAGAACGGTCGCAATAATCAACTCAAAATGTACTCAAATTGAAACCAAACTTCACCCAACCTAAATATGAGCTAAAAACATGTAATTTAACCCATTAAAATCCAATAAAAACTTCAGCTCAAAAGCTATCAAATTTTCTCTCCTAAAGTGAGCTACTATTTGACCAATGCCCATTTTAACAAAAACCAATTACACCACTGAATTCCTTGTATTTTCTCTACCAAATAAGCCTAAGTTGTTTTTATTTTATTTTTTCATAATCACCTCATAAGCTTCAACTCNATTTTTTAAAAAAGTTTTATTTTTTACACATGATAAAGCAAATTAATTAAGAGAAAAAAATATATAAGTATGAAATTTCTTAAGAATTATATGATAATGAGTTAAGCTTATAAATCATATGTTCTTGAATAAAAACATGTTCATTTATAGTTAGAGTACTGACCCAAGAAATATGTTGAGATTTTCATACCTATTTTACACTATTTTTGATGATATTGCACTTTAAAGAATAGTATTTTTGATGTTTTGTCTAATATGTTGAGATTTTCATACCTATTTTACACTGATTTTGATGATATTGCACTTTAAAAAAAGGTATTTTTTATGTTTTGTTGCAGATATGTTGAATTATGGTCATTGGAGCAAAAAGATGCAAAAAGGTGCGAATTTGGAGCGAAAATGCCCAAAATATGAAGATTTGAACTAGGGCGCCGACGGCGAGCCCAACTGCGCCGAAGGCGAGAATTTCCCGATACTCCAGATCAAATAATTTAGAAGGTCTGCCGACGCGCCCTCGAGGCCGCTGACGGCAAGATCGACGGTTATTTCAACAGGTGCATTGAATGTGGACGATTTTTTTAGGGATGCTTAGGCAACTCTTGGGAAAACTCTTCTACAACTTTAAAAGAAGATTTTGGCTGAAAAGAGGAGGCTCCTAGGTGGTTAAGGAGGCTACTGGGAGGCTCTGGAGGTTAAAGAGGTTTCAGTAGTGTGTAGAGAGTTTAATTTAGGGTTAGATTGTGAGGAATTCCTTGAAAGATTGTAAGAGTAGGAGGGAAAGTGAGAGATTTCTTCCTCCTTACCGTTTCAAAAAAGAATTCTGTGTGCTGTAAAGAAATGAGAAGATTCAGAGGAACTTTGAGGAGTTTGCTTGGGGAGGAATTAAAGATAAGTGTTATTTACATGTTGTAGTTTGTATGACTTTACTTTTATATATAAATTCTGAGTTTTGTCGTATTTTCCCCATGAGTTCTGAGTAGTTTTCTCTGTCTTTCTCTTTGTCTTGAGATCTGTGAAATTGTGATTTGAATTTGCTGAGCCTTGAAAATGTTAAAGAAGTTGTGATGATATTTTTGCATGAGATATAAACATAAACATGTAAAAACTTCTTTTTTATTGCATGAGGCATAACATATCCACATAATTTTTTTTTTTTGCATAAAATATAATCATAAAGAAAGATTTAAAGTTTAGACCATATGAAGTGGAGTATGTGAGTGTTTGGATAGGGGAAATTTTTGTTCAGGGAGAGAGATGGAAAGCTTGAGTGGGCTAGGTTAGACTAGGTCTTAGGTAGGGAAGAGAGAGAGAGATAAGGTAAGTGGGATAGACAATGGTTTCGGTGGGACAGAGAGAGGAAGAAAGTAAGCAGAGTAGGATAGGGTTTTGGGTAGGAGAGAGAAAGGGAGAAGGTACGTGGGGTAGACTATGGTTTTAGGTAGGATAGAGAGAGGGAGAAGATAAGTGGTGATAGGCTAGGATTTTATCTAATGGAAGTAGGAGAGGGAGGGAGAGAAAGGGTAGGGTTTTAGTTAGGGAAAGAGAGAGAGAAAAGCTGATGGAAGAAGAAGGAGAGGAAGATAGAGAAATCCTAGGGTATTGGCCAATGGAAGAAGAAAAAGAGGATAGAAGAGAAAAGAGAGGAAGAAAAAGGCTACGGTTTCAGGTAGGAGAGGTAGAGGGAGAATGTGAGTGTGGTTGCTTAGGGTTTTGGCCAATGGAAGAAGGAGAGGGAGAAAGAGAAAGGCTAGCAGTTTCAATCATGGATGAGAAGGGTGAAGAAGGAAGAAAATTTACGTCACAATTTCACAAAATATTCTATGAAAAACTTTTAAAAGAGAAAGTGAAAGTGATTTATACCCTTACTTGAGTAAAATAGGTTGAGTTCCTTGCTTCGATGAGACGAGATCCCTTGCTTTCCTTGATGAAGAGAGGATATAAAGTGTAGTGAGATTTTGGCTAATTAGGAAGAAAAGGAATAATAGGGAGGGGGAATATTTCATTCTTGGAGAGGAGATATAGAGAGGGTGGATTTTGGTCTTGGAGAGAAAAGGAGGGACTTTGTGGGATTTCAGGCAAGAGAGTAATGCGAGGGAAAGAGGGTATTTTGGGATTAAGTGGGGAGGAAAATGAGGAACTTGATAAGAGAGGGAGCGGAGGAAAGTTTTAAAAGATGGAGGGAAATTTTGAATTTGGGGATGTGGTTATAGCCAAAATCATAGACATAGCTCATTTGAAATTGAAAAATACAAGAAATCCAATAATGCAATTCATTTTTGTTTGTAGTGGTCTCTACATCAAAATCTTTCAATTGAAGGCTAGTAAGAACCTAGACTCCAATAGTCTGACATGAAGCACGGTCTTGCCCTCCAAGGCTTCATGTTTATTAAATCAATGTAACCATATATGGTAAAATGATTTATTATATAATGGTATTTTTCTAATTTTATGGGCCAAATTCTTCTCTTGAGGTAGTTTATCATCTTAAAGGCAATCAATGAATAGTTATATCAACTGCCTCATCATCCCCAACAAAGGAGACAAAATCTAATTGTTTTGTGTTTTTATAAAAATAGTGTTCATCTTAGAAAAAACAAGTTTCATCCAAAACATAGCCAATGCATCAACTGTGGTATTTATCTATGTAGGGATTTTGATACAAGGACACGGTAAAAATTTGCTCATGAAGCTTCAAAATCAATTGGTAATATTGGTGAAGCTTTGGTTTGAGGATCTTATTAATCTTACCTACCTGGTAAATAACTAACTATAAGTCACCAATGTTTTTAATCATCTTAATATACACTAATATTACTCCAATCTTATTAATTAGAGTTTTGTACTCGTCTTCATTAATTGCATAGGTCCCGGATAAGTGGTAGCATTACTGCAACATTCATAATAGAGAGTTATCAATATAAAATAGTTTTTTGCCTTATCATGGATGCAATATTGAAAATTTTCATCCATTTGGGATGACAACACACTCTCAATGTGTAGCTCCCAACAAGGCTTGGCATATAATTCTAAATCTATAATTTATTTATTAGGGCAGTCATCATTTAGAGGTGACTTTCCAAGAAGTGGGTGAATCGGCAAAAGCAGAGTTTGAATTGATATGCAGTTGAATGCTATTTATGTTAAATTGGAGAAGTATCATTAACCATCAAGTCAAACTTCAAAAATAACATTATTCAGTTGATCATAGACTACATCAGACTGATCTTTAAGACTAAATGAACCTTATGAGAAAATATGTAATGCCTTAACCTTTGAGCCATGAAGACTGATGCCAAAATTATTTCTTAATTAGTGGATATTTCATTTTTTAAGGCATAAGATAATGTCTGAAGTAATAAATGCATATTCTTTACCTTGTTAACTTGAGCTATTAAGGCACCAAGTGATTTGTCTAATGCAGCAATGAGTGTATCGCTGGCCTGTCTGAGATAGAAGCAACTAAACTCTAGATGTGATCAAATATTGTTTGATGTTATTGAATGTATGTTAGCATCTTTCATCCCATTAAAATTTAGAATTTTTCTTAGTAAATGTAATAAATAATTAATAAATGTCAGATAAGTTTGAGAAAAAAATATCTAAGATACACAAACTAATTTTAAAAGTATTTTATTCATATTTGATCTTGTGGTGCCTGACGAGTGACGAATCTATAAATTTTACGTGATGGAGCATAAATCAATCAAAATTTTGAAGAAGTTAATTTTAAAATCTCATTTTTCATATTATGAGAAAAGCTTTTTTTATAAGATTATGATTAAAATAGGTCATATTAATTATCATTTTAATAAGCCAATAATTTCATTATATAACTATAGTGATGTGCTTCAAAAAATTCAAAAGTTGCTTCAAATATATCACATCATAGATATTCTAAGCTTAGTAATTGAATTTTTATAGTTATTATAAAAATGATTGTACCTCTTAATACAATTTGTCATAAAGTTAAATTAATTTTACGATATGTATCTTTATTTGTAATTAAAGTTTAAAATCTTAAATTAAAAAAAATATGAGACATTTAACAAATTTAAAAAAAAGCTAAACAATCAAGAAAGTTAGATTTTTCTTTTTGGTCAACCCATTTGTTTGACTTATATCCAATTGAATCTTACCTAAGCTAAAACTTGAGATAAACTCTAATCCTACAAAACTAAAATCTAACTAAACAAAGTTTGAAATCAACTAAATCAAAATAGAATCAAATATAATCAATTTCAATCAACTAAAATTGACATAAAAATCAGCTTTAACCAACACATACCCCAATATTATCTTTTTCTTTCCATATTATCGTATGGCTTAAAATCGCATGATAGTTCTTATTACGGATAAAGACCACATAAACAAGTTCGACTATAATGTGATATATTTTTTTACATAGAACTTTTCGGTTCAAGTTTCATATATAAATAGTGCTCCATGCACCCTAAATTTATGATTTTCTTCATAAGTCAATCCGGCGATAGGAATTGCATTCTGTAAGTTTTATAATATTCATAATTACATATGTGGCGAAAGCAAACTAGTTTGGTGATCATCGGACAATTTTTTATGTAAAATTTTGCACATGGAATATTTATGCATGAAAAATGATCCAGCATTATTTTTTTTTAAATAAATATTTTTCAAAATAGACTTTGAGAGATCGCCAATCTTTTAAATGAGTCTCTGTCCAAATCAACTCATTTAGCATTTCATTAAGCTGACGATAATTTGAATGATAATGTTGATAATAAAAGAACGGTCGCAATAATCAACTCAAAATGTACTCAAATTGAAACCAAACTTCACCCAACCTAAATATGAGCTAAAAGCATGTAATTTAACCCATTAAAATCCAATAAAAACTTCAGCTCAAAAGTTATCAAATTTTCTCTCCTAAAGTGAGCTACTATTTGACCAATGCCCATTTTAACAAAAACCAATTACACCACTGAATTCCTTGTATTTTCTCTACCAAATAAGCCTAAATTAAATTTTTTGTTCATAACCACCATAATCACCTCATAAGTTTCAACTCAAATCTATTGAATTTTTTCTCCTAAAGTGAGGCTATAATTTGACCAATGCCCACTTTGACCAAAACTATTTACACCACTAAATTCCTTGCATTTTTCTCTACCAAATAAGCCCAAGTCAATTTTTTTTGCATAACCACCATAATCACCTCTAACCACTTCAACTTGAGTTAACTTGAGCCAGAGTTAACCTTTTCTGAAATGGATTGGACTAGCGGACTCCTCGCATTCTCCTCTTTCAAATGAGATATACTTTCTATTTTGTACCTTAACTATCCTAAGTACCCATTTTGAATTTCAAAATTCCCTTCCAACAAAGCTTTAAATTTCCCTCCATTGCCTCTTAATAACTTTAGATCAATTTTCCTCCATTCTAGATTTACTGGAGATAAATAATGCAGAATTTTAGGATCTGAACTTTTTTGAGTCTAATGAAATTTTGTGAGTGACCCTCAACTATACAAAAAAAAGAACATGCTCCTATTGATGAAGACTAATAATATACAAAATTTTAAAAACAAAATTGCCTTTTAACAGTCTGTACCACCAGAAAAGGTTCAAGACAGCTTAGAAGATGGCACGAGCTAAAATGCCCATCAAAGTTTATATACGAGAAGATCCACCCATAAGCCACAGATTGATAAATAAGAACAATAATCCTCACCTAGAAAAAGGGATAAAACTTCAACTAAACTAAATCAATTGTTAAACAATAACAAAGAAATCACAATTAAGTTACATTTCTTATGTACAATGTTGGTCTTGGTAAGAAAAAAAAGTAGCACCTACCTGGAATCAGTGAAGGTGATTGCACCAGACATTAGCAACAAATGCGTCCTAGTCTTTGTTCGGAATAATGAAATTAGCTGCAGAAGCTACTTTGTTGTTTGCTCTTGGGAATCTAGCATCTGGCTTCTACTCTTGGAAAGTAGAGTTTCTTTCATATCCCTGTAACTTCTTAGCTCCTCCAGTGCGTCAGACTTCTTACGAGACAGGAAAAAGCTAGAAGTACTGGCTTCAGAATTGACTTCTGACTTGGTGGACTGGGATGAGAGGCTTTGATCTTGGCGCAGAGAGGGCGCAGTCCTCAGCATGTGAACAAGAGCTCCTACTGCTGCGTCCTGTGATCGATATGGCGATGTCTGGCCAAACTCCAAAACATCTTTGCTATCATGGTTTCTGCTTCGAAAATTTAAGGGAAAAACAATAACAAAACGTCAAGTGAGAGCTGAATCTTGATTTGGGTACACGGCACAAACAGAAGCAACATCCAAAAATTAAATGTCAGTTTCATGGTATGCAATATTTGATTTAGATAAGCCATTAGATGAACCTGGTGGCTTTTCCCTTTGTTTTTTTTTTTTTTTTTTTTTTTTTTTTTT
>JXCR01143828.1:349343-425975 GCA_002079205.1 Phalaenopsis hybrid cultivar | reverse complement strand
ATATATATATATATATATATATATATATCTTGATATATATATATATCTTGATATATATATGTGTGTATATGTATGGATGTATGGATGTATGGATGTGCATGTATGTATGGAAAAATTATAAGCATGCCACCCAGATCATGCATATATTTCTAAAGACAATAGTTCCCCAAAAAAGAACTATGAATCCATGCATTTGCAGTGGCATGGTCAAACTGTTAAGAATCTGATGAAAGCAAAAGACAAAAGTGAATTTTTGCAGCAAATTTCAAATTTTGGTAGGCAATTTGACAATAATGAGGTGAAGATTACAAATGTAGATGTTACAAAGAAAATTATCTCAGCAATCTAGAACTGGAACAACTAAAAGGTAAAAAATTGATCCATATAAAATTCATCAAATCAAGTATGTTTAAGCCGTCTTTAGCCAAGATCCTGATACACAAGGTTAAACGTACAAAGATCTTCCTAGAGCATGAAATATGACGTCTTATTAAATAAAGACTCCTCCAGTTTTGTAAAAGGAAAATAAAGATAATGTTCAAGGGCACTTGCAGATCAACAAGTGCTATTCTCCAAATGTGGAGAACTGTCCTAATATTATTTTGCATTAACACATATATTAGTACTTCAGCTTAAGCTGAGATATATTTGTTTGTCTCAGTTTGTAACATAAATGACAGAAAAGGTAGATAACTCAACGGTTTAGCAAAAGGATCAACTTCTTATTCTAAATTGAAAATATAGGAGTGACAACCATCTAGAAAGCACATCTCACTTGAAAAGCACAAAATCTTGCACAAAATGGCAATCAACTTCAACAGATTTAATTTGTATATGGAAAATGAGGTTGTTGATAATCTAGATGATTGAGCAATTGTCAGAGTACGGTATCAAAGGTTTAGTAACTACAAGCCAAACTCTCCTAAAAGAGTTTTCACCAATAATAATTCAGATGCAATTTAGATATGGCTCTATATTCAAGTCAACACTGGATCTAATGACAAAAGTTATTTTTTACTTTTTTTGGGAGAGTTGCCTCTAAAGAAAATACAATGTTCTTAGGTTGATTTGTAGCTTCAATTAAGCAACATACTCAACATCTAAAAATGCTTCAACATGTAGGTACTTTAATTAAATAACCCTTTTCTAGGAAAATTCTTAATATAGCTGATTATTTGTAGAATTGTCTCTAAATGCTTACGGTTCGGAGCATGCATGTCATGAATAAAACTTCAATAGTGAATGAAATGGCCCGTCTAGAAACAGTCAAATAAATTAAACTTTCAACTGTTCTTCATTACCAAAATGCATCATAAACGAGCCCTTAACTATCAGAATTCGTTTGAGACTCCAAAGGAATATCAAAAAGTTTGTAAGCTAAAATAATAACTTTTTCAACAAGAAAAATAGCATAATTCCTCTATGAGAGTTATACACCTTTTTTTGCATATTTCATTTGGTTTGGAGTATGCATGCCCTAAATAACAACTTTAATGGTGAATGAAATGTTAGGCTTAGCAATAGCTGGATAAATCACTTTTACAACCAACCTTTGATGCTAAAACAATTCATCAAGAAGCTCTTCACTATTAAAGTCATCTGGCCTTCATTGGGAATATAGCTATTTTGCAACCTAAAAAATATTAATTTCTTCAAGAATATCAATTTCAAATTTTCTCTAAAGAGAGATACCACATAATTATTGTACACAAAATCAGCTCAAATAAAGTACTTCGATCATTCCAAATCTTTGGCAGAAAAACACGTTGTAGTTAGTGTATTCTCTCAAAGATTTCTTTATGATCACTTTCAATGAATAAGATATCAAGAATAAAAAATAGATAGAATGATGAAACCTAAAAGTGTATGCCTATTGAAGATAGAATGACCCGTAACCCCTAGGACTCTAATTAAACCCACAAATGATCTTCCCACGTATTCACATGCATTTCTTCTTTTAAGAGGAAGGAATAACTTATATCCATTTATAGCACATAGTTACTTATTACCTGATGGTCCCATATAAGAAATTTTGGTCAAATTTAGTTTAGCAACCAAGGAGATGTCAAAATAGTTCACCTTGTAGACCAATATAAATTCTTTTATAGCCAAAGAGGCATATATTAAATGATCGAACCACGAGGCAACGAACATTCAGCAAGAGAATTGATTCAATCCCGTGAGGTATAACAACAAAATTCCAAGTATGGTGATTGAATAAAGCACCTATTCAACATCCTTAGTTTTTTTTTTTTCAAAATGGAATTTGCAGTGCTTCCTAGTGTCCTAGGAATATAGAAAGATGATAATAAAAAGGCAAATGTATGAAATGATCAAACAACAAATAAGATTGAATGGAATAAATAATTTGTTATTTTGCACCTTCTCATAAAGAAATTAATACATATAGATCAAAAAGCTCATCAATAGATGGATGCACTATTGAATTTGATGATATGGTTGGATTGCTTGTTGAGGAGGGCGGTCTACTCGCGTAATAGTCAGCTTTTAAAGGAACTGGGGGAGGTAGAGGAACTTCAAAAGGAAGAAAAATAGGAGGTGAGGATGTTGCAGAGAATGAGTTGAGAAATAATAAATGTGTAATCTCACGCAATGTTACATCAACTAAAGTGTACAAGCATTTTGTAAAAGGATTATAATGGAGGGTGGTCTAATCGGTTAACAATCAACTTTTAAAGGGATTGAGGGAGGAAGAGTAGCTTCAGGAGGAAGACAAATAGGTGGTGAGGATGTAGCAGAAAATTATTTAAGAGAAAATAAAAGTGTAATTTCATGCAATTTTACATAATCTAAAGTGTATATAAGCGTTAGGTAAAAAGATTATCCCACACATCAATTCGAAGTGTGAGAATAATGGAGAAATATATACCAAATAAGATGAAAATAAAGTTTGTCATGAGAGCGAAAAAACATGAACAAATTAGGAACAAAAATAGTTTCACTAGGATAAGGTGAAAGATTATTCATAAAGGTAATATAGAGAAAGGCAGCTTATGAAACACTAATGTCATTGCAACATCAAGGAAGTCACAAATTTTGAGTTTAACAATCCTACCATGTTGAGATTATAGAGAAAGGCAGCTTCATAAATGATATCATTAGCATAGTAGAAACAATGAAATTGAGCATAAATTCTGAAGAATTATTAGTGCATTAAATTTTGATGGAAGTGAAAAAAAAAATTATCTTCTATTTTTTAATACAAGTGTGAAATACATTAAGGACCACTAAAAAGACACAAGAAAGAGAAAAAATAGGAAAGAGCAATAACAATATTTAAGACCATGGAGTATTCCAACAATTGAGTTCGTACATCCTGTGGAGAAGGAAGCGACAAGTAGTTTGTTGGCAAGAAATTCTTCAAGCTACATTTGCCAAAAAATTTGATCAATAGTAAGGGGATAGCATTGCAATAACGCATTTAATTTCTCTCTCAATATGATATAATACTTTTAGATCTAAATATTGTTCTTTTCAAAAGAGCGCAAACATAAGAAATAATAATTTCCCGAAGAAATGTGAAGAGAAGAAAATCCCACATCTTTTTGAGAAAATCCTAAAACACGGCAGCCGAGGCAATGAAGATTCAAACTATTTTATAACATAGTCACATGCTTGCCACTTTGCAAACTCGGCAATGTCAGTGCAATTTGGAGGAGAGGCATTCTGATAACGGACATTGTTATGTAAATTCAGGTTGGTACCAATGGTGGAGGTTTTTTAACTCATTATAATATAAATGAGAAGCAACGATATCATTTGGGAGACAATCTAAGAAATAAATCAGAATATACATAATTTATGAATCATGAATTTGCCATGAACTGCGATTATGAGCGAAGAACAACAAAAGAGTGTGCACAATGTTGTGCTGTTAGAGGTCACACGAGCAAAGTGCAAGAAGTGCGCCCAAAGATGAAGCTGAGCAAGGGTTCATCATTAAATACACGCATGTAAACGTGCACAAGAATGTGAGAAAGTGGGCGAATATATGCTTGCAAGTAGGTGCGTCAACAACTAACATTTATAAAACCAATTTAATTAAACCAAATTATAAACAAAAGCAAAACAACCAAACAAAAGTAAAACTGAACCAACCAAACGGCATATAGTTCAAATTATTATGTTCAATTTCTTCTTAAGCAAATTTTGAGAGAAAAAAAAAAGGTAAAAATTTTGATTTTGAAAATGTAAAAACCCAAATCTTATATATCTGTGTGTATTTGTGTGTGTGTGTAGAGAGAGAGAGAGATGATGACGATATCATTTCAATTATTTGAAATTGGATAGTTTTACTAGCATTTTAGTTTTCAAGTTAATCAGCATACTTGAAGTCAAACGAGATCCAAATAATCACTATTGAATAAAATAAGATAAATTAACCAAATATAATGCAGCACAGCACAGTCCTAAACATAAAGATAAAGTCAATAAAAATTTTTTTAGCAATTTTAAAGCCTAAGAAGAAATTAAAAGTATGAAGAAAAAAATAGTTAAAAAATACTTGAAATTCAACAATTTGTGACACGAAAAGAGTGACAGGAGAATGAGCAAGCACAAGAACAAATGAGGAGAAGCAATGTTTGTGCCTTGGTTACCATGAAAAATTTGAACCAGACCATGAAATCTGAACAGAGATTTCATTGATTCAAAATCAAGCACACAAAACAATGACAAAACATAGCAAAGCGACCCACATGATTTGCCATGAGGAATGTCCAAGGCCAATGGATCACTTTACAAGGCTCCTAAAGAACACCTTTAATAACGCCACATCAAGAACAACACACATTACTCCAAATATAATTTTGCAACACACACTAGCAGCTATAAAGTGAGCTGTCATTTAGTGAGCCTTGTGTTCTTCAGGAGTTACAATGCATATTATCTCAGACTCACCTTAACGACAATAACTAAACCTACAGAAAGATAAAGTTGATAAATAGGCTTATATTTAATTAAAAAAATGGATTTAGGTTTACTTCTAAGTCATATAAGCTACATGTATTAACATTTCAAAATCATGAATATTAATCCCACAAAGCATCAATTCCAGATATCTAGACAATCAACAACAGTGCAAAATAAGCATTTGCAGATGATCCATAGTACAATGGGAAAGGCACCAGCATGGTTTTTAGTAGCTCCGTCAACAACAAAAGCAAGGGTTTACGCCATAATATATGATATATACAGATCATCCAGCAATTCCAATCATCACCATAAATATTTTTCAAAGCAAGTTAAACATTTAAATTCAGGTCTTAGGATCTATTTCAATAGAGAAGTTCCACACAAATCAGGTTGTCAAATTAAGAAAATATAAATAGGGAGTCAAAATAGCCCAACATTCCATTCAAACTGTTCCACAAGCAAAAAACAAACGAACACACAAATGCTCAAAATTCACTAATAATGCAATTCAAAAATGGCATACATGTAAAAAAACAAATGATTAAAAAAAAACAACGCAAATTGTGTACAAATGATCATTCTTACAAAAGACCAAAAAAGAAAATCATCAATAAGCATATTATTGGACTGATTTTTGTATCAAAAAAAAAATGTATGAAGGATAAAAAAGTACCTGTTTTGAGATTCAGAAGTATCGACATCATCCACTGCAAAAGGGCAAGAAAAGTCAAGGTCCTCAAGATCATCCTGCAGTGATTTTCTGCTTGAACTCCTTGAGAAGACAAACCTCGGAGAGCCAGAAGAAGAAATAACACCAGAGAATCGTCCAGAATCATCTTTAGTGTCTTTAAGCACCTAAAATTGGCAAGAAAAGAGAAGGCAACAATTACTCATTTGACAATATAGTATTATACCTCTTCAGAATATCACATAAGAATTGAGAATGAAACCAAAAATAACTTTAGTAATATATTAAAGAAACAAAATAGAAAATAGTGAAGGAACAATAGTATGAAACCTAATTGAATTCCATGGGGAAGAGTTGGCGCAAATTCATGCAAATTCATGGGTTTTCATCGAAAATTACTTTTAAAAGTTTAGTAAATACTATTTAGGCCAAACAAAAATCTCGTCGTTGAAATCAACAATGGAATCTCTTGAACCATACCAAATGAATAGGCATGATGTAATCACGAATATACATTTTGAAGAGTCGAAAATCAACAGTACTCTAATTTGTGAAATGTTGTCATCATCATTAATAGCTTTATCCCACATATTCAGGGTCAGCTTTATGAATCCTCAATTTTAACTCATTCATTTTGACTCTAATCTGAAGTGTTACATCAATTGTTCATCAGTTTGACATCTATCCATGTTCTCTTAACAGTTATTTTATCAGCTTGTCTAATGAGTTAATTTCTACCATTCATTGTATATGTGCAAATATTTTAAGCCTAGTATAACTAAATTAATAGGAACATTGAGCAATAAATGATTGCTGATATTTAGGTTGAGTGTGGCATAGATTAAGGGCCCGTTTGGGGCAACTTATAAAAACGTTGTCTCACTGTTTGTTTCTCGCGTTTGAGGCGAGTTTCTACAAACGGGGTTTCCTAATTTCTATTACACGTGAACCGCGGGTATATCCCTGCAATCCGCGTTCGGCCTCTAACTTTTTACTCACTTGCCATCGCGAAACAGTCCTGTAGCCCTACCTTTCCTCTGTCGAAGGCGTCAATCTTGCCTCTGTCGATACCCGAATTCGCTCCGCAGGTAAGGAATCTCTTCGCCAATATTGGCATTTGCATGTGCCATATATTTGTCTATTTAACTTTTTTGATTTTTTAGCTTTATGTAGTCCAAATAATCCTAAGGTAGAGAAGAAGTTGGAGTATACCCAATTATTGTCTTGTCTGAGCCTCATTGTACTATAGTAATGGTGATGTATTAAGGATTGTTTGTATATCTTCTGAATACTATTAATTTCATACTAGCTCGTTTATGTCAAAGTCGAAATGAATAAAACTAGAGTTTGGATCATCTACCATGTGGGATAAAGAGACCACCTTAATATATTGTGATCTCTGTCTGAGAGAGGTCGAAGTGGGTAATAGACCGACCACCTATTTCAATAAAGAAGGTTGACAGAGTTTTATGACTAAATTCAAGGAACTGACCGGAATATATTATGATCGGATGAAACTCAAAAACAAGTGGGATCAATTAAAAAAAAACTGAGAATATTGAAATGAGCTTCAAAGGGTATCAACAGGATAGGGTTGGGATCCACTGAAGCGGACAATTGATGCACCTGAGGAATGGTGGGCTGAGAAGTTAGAGGTAAATTTACTTTTTCCATCGATTTAAACATTGAAAAGATTTTTACTAATGACTTCTCCTTCCTATTACAGGCAGTGCCAACACCCAAAAAATTCTAATTTGGTGGCATTTATCCAGTATTGGAGAAAACGTTGGCTGGCATGTTCATTGGCGTTATCGCTACCGGAGCTCATGCTTTCACCCCAACTAAGCAGGGTTTGCCGGTTTAACAGAGGACATGAAAACCGAGCATATAGGTGAGTCAGGAGAAGGTCCCAGTCAAATCCACACGGATGTTCAGAACAAATGTTCTTAGTTGTGCGAAAGATTTGTATTTCTAAACATTTCCCCTTACAACTTGTTATGTGTTGCTGGAGTAGTATTATAGGCCAGAGCAGTCAAGTAGTGTTTAGGACAGTACTGAACAGCAATGTGTCATTCCTTGTGCATGTCACATTCTTTTAAATTCAAATGTTGGCTCAATTGAGTGTAGTATTAGAAATTTCCGGCTTCATAAATCTTTTCGAGTGAATATCTTCAGTAACAGCGAATATCTTTTCTATGTACTGCTTCAGAAATCTTTTTTGCTTTCAGTTGTGTTTCTTTTCTGTTTATCTTAAGTCATTGATAGGGGCGCTATTAATTTTTATTTCTAGAAATAAATGAGTTTAATGTTGAGAATGAGTTTAATGATAAGGGCTCTTTTCTGTTTACCTGCAGTTTTGTTTTTTTGCTCTAATAATATGGATGGCTTCTTACTCATCTATAATAGGGTGGCTTCTCACTCATCTATAATAGGGTGGCTTCTTACTCATACAAATATAATATGTTCAGGCTTCTTACTCAATTAATCTAATCAATTAAAATTTTATTTATGTGAACATTTGTGGGATGTTAAAAATGAAGTTTTTAGATTGAATGGGAAGAATTTTTAGATCACAATGAGCCAAAGTTTTTTTTTTGTTCATTATTGAGAAAATGAGCTCAAAGTTTTCAGGGAACTCCGGGATAGTGGTTTGCCGTTACGGACTAACTACTATGTAGCTCACATCGCACCACCACATTGCTATGGTCGGCGATTCTACTGGTGCCCACGATACGCAAACAGTCCGGACAGGTGTTAGTTCTTCAGGTGGGCAGATATTCCAACTTATTTCATTGCCCATAGCGATCGAGGCTCGACAATATCTCAACCGGATAGCGTTGCTCGGGGTCTGACGTCAACCCAACCAGAGACTGTTGCTCCAGACATGCCCCTTCTACATTTTAAATTGAATGTTATTATAAATTTAATTGTAATTTTGTTATCTTTTTTGTTTTTTTAATAGGTTTTTGGATAGTCTTCCTTAATTCAGAAGTATATCTTTATTTTCTTTGAATTGTTATGTAGTGTTTTTTGGATTTTAGTATATTAATTGTGTTCCTAGCATATTGAATGTGTTCCCAGTGTTTTTTAATGACCCAAATGCTTTTCTGCAAATGATCAGGTTACATGATATGGTTAACCTCGTGATTGTTCCTTATAACTTTAAAACTAATCGTTTATATTTGAAAATAAATTTTTGTTAAAAAGAAAAGGTAAAGGACTTAAACTAAATGCAATACTAGATATCATATTATTTTAAACATATCATGCAAATACTTGTCATGAGATTCAAGAGCTGTTGGCTCCAATTTAAGCAATTAATAGGAGCGGACTGTAAAATGTGAACAAATCCTACCATATAGGATAATTGCCCTTGAGAAATAAAGAGCATTAACATGTTTATAGAAACACAATAAAAATTTCAGTTCAATTTATCCCCATGATACTACCCTTGCAAACAGCTTAATTGTGTGGTCGAAATGGTTTTTTTTTTCACATACAGCTGCAAATCGGCTGTTCTCAAACCGCCGAAACCAAACAACTTAACAGCTTATTCAGTTTAGGGACAGACTGATTATTTATCCACAAACAGCTACAAATCAGCAATTTTCCAAATACACAAATCAAACAGACGGATAGCTTATCTGGATCACCTACTGATCAGCAGCTTATTTGGATAAGTTGAATAAGTTGCAGCCGCCCCAAACAAACCCTAAAAGTTGCATCACTATCCAACATTTTTGTTTATGTTATGGTCAACATATGTATTAATGCCTTTTTTTGACTGGCAAATGCTCAGATCCATTCAATACCATGGAACTATTTTTGGTTTTATAAAATTTAACTCAAAGGGTCTATTTGGGAGTAGTGCAACTATTTTTAAAATTGGTTGTGGCAACATTGTGAGGAAAACACATTTACTACGGCAGTTGTGGATATTATAATTTTTTTATGTTTTATAAAAGTCTAATAACAACTTTTTACAACTACAATACTCTAATAGATCTCATTATAAGAAGTTTCTTCTCACAAAATTTTTTTTAAAAAAAATAGCAAGAAAATTTTTGCCAAACAAAAATGAAGTCTATAAAGCAAACCCGTGAGATTGAAGCCCAAACGAACCCTAAGTTCACATGACATACTCTAATCACATATTACTCTTAAGGTGCTTACATTCTATGCCCAAGCTAACATAATAGCTAAAATAATTAGAATTTTTTATTGATAAAACACTATAGTTTTTTATATTTATTGCCATATTATCTATTATTATACTAATTATTGGAATATTATCATATCTTAATAAGTCCTTAATTATTATACAATAACAATTAGTGCACTTAAATAAATTCAAATAATAAAACGGCATACTACTAATCATTAAGAAAATAGGTGCTATCAAATCTTGGATAAATACATCAATCAAATTTTAAAAAAAAACATTTAAGCAAACCCGTGAGAGAGATGCCCAAACGAACCCAAAGTTCACATGACATACTCTAATCACATATTACTCTTAAGGTGCTTCTCTACTTTAACCATTTAGGCATTAACTTATATCATATATTCTTCCATATAAAAAATTACAAAATAGTTGAACTTATCACACTTAAGTATTACTCTTTATTCATTGGGTTCATTGAGTCATTTACAAATAATTTCAAATATAATATCATTGGTTTTACATTTGAAATCATTACGCTACAATAGAAATAAAAATTTTCATAGATTTATGACATTGCCATTGAACTGCAAATTTTTTTAGCTATTTAAAAAAGATTATTTTTTTTATTTGTATGGCCAAATATTAATATTTTATCTCCATTCGTCATCACAATGTATTAAATATTGTAACAGCTTAAATACTGATAAATTCTACTCGAAAAGAAAAAAAAAGAAAAAATTTTGAGCGAAATATTTGTGCTCAAAAGTTTTTCATATACAAAAGATTCAAAGTGTTTAGCCGAGAATTTTTCCTTTAATTTTATTTTGTTGGTATCTCACTAAATCTAGTCGTCACAGGACAATTTGAAATAATTTACTCTATATGGTATCAATTTTTTTATCATGGAGAAGAAATTGTGCATTTTCATTGTAAATGATTGTTTTTGTTCATTACTAAATTATTAAAACATTTTCGAAGCGAGGATTTGGGAAGCGTTCGCCTATTAAAGAGAGTGTTGTATATTAAGTAGCATTTACTTATTAAGAAGAGTGTTATGGTGATTATTTTTCCATCAGCTCAAAGAGCAGAGTTTTGTTATTGGAGTGGAATCATAAGTTAGTGGAGCATAGGATTGAATGTAGGACAATAGTGGGCAAACAAATTTTTTGTGTTCATCTTACACTATAGTTAGCTTATTGCATAGCTATATATCTACATTGCATGGTAGAATGTCCTTATGGGGATAATTATATTACATGCTTTTGTTCTCTTGTTTACAGTTAATCAATTTACTTGTGCTCAAAGTTTGTTACTCTCAAATAGCATAGATTTATCATATTTTTTTTATTCTCATATAGCATAGATTTATTCATCATTACAATCTTCATGTTGTTTGGACACTTGTTTGTGCCTTTGATATGAAATGCGTTAATTATTATAGGTTGTATATTTAATCATTAGTATTTTGCCTAATAATTATATGGTGACATACTTTATATTATAATCAAACATCATTAGATCACTTATATGGTGTTACACTTGTAGACCGATGGATTATAAATTTGTTAAGTTTTGATCTCATTACATCACTCATTCACATTATTCTTTACCTTTTTTTAACTCATTTTCATTATTTATATTGCGGATATATCATACATCTAAACGTATACTTTTATGTTCAAATTTATTATTCATTTACTTCCAGAACCTTGACTGTGAGGGTTTTATGTTGAAAAAGAATTTCCACAAAAAAAAATTCTAAAGTGTCCATTCACCAATTCACCCCCACTTACTATGCCTAGAGTCTGCATTATATACCTCAGTATGTTTTTCTGCAAAAAAAATACTTCCTTAAAACTCCTATTTAACACATTATCAAAATAGTATTTTTTAAATTATTTTATTATCTTCATTTTTAGCTAAGACCATATCATATCCACATCGAATGCATCTAATTTTATCAAAATCTCTAGATTTCTTNATATATATATATATATATATATATATATATATATATATATATATATATATATATATATATATTATTCTCCTTAATATTGAACCCACCTTATACAACAACAACAACAACAAAGCCTTAATCCTACTACATGGGGTTGGCTAAATGAATATTTTTTTCTCCATTGCGTCCTATTTAGTGTTATATTTTCATGTAGTTCTAAAAAATTAAGATCATTTTTTATACAATAAGCCCAAGTCTTCCTAGGTCTACCTCGGCCTTTCTTAAAATAAGTTGAATCTAAAACATCTACTCTCCTAATCAGATCATCAAATGATCGGCATTTAATGTGACTAAACCATCTAAGATGACTCTCTCTTTAATTTTGTTCGTCACTCAAGCTACACCAACCCTATCACGGAGATATTCATTTCACATTTTTTCTCTAAGTGTAAAGCCACTCAACCACCTAATCATTCTCATTTCGCATTTTGTCTCTAAGTGTAAAAGGCAACATTCAGTGTCATAATTCATTGCAGGTCTCACCACCATCTTATAAAATTTTCCTTCTCATCCCGAAAAAACTCATATGTGTCAATTTATAGAACAAAATTAACCTTTCGTGTTTCGGATCACTCACTTCATCTCCCTCTCTTTGACTCCCTCATTTTCCCCCTTGAAATGCGGCGTTATAAATTGTACCAAAAAAGAATGGCTATTTATTCTACCAAATTAGAGCATTGCAGGTCTACACCTAATCGTTCTCATCTCGGCAACACTTAATATTGAACCAACCATATAAGTCATAAAAAATTATAGCTTATAATGCTTTGCTCACTGTACTCTTCATATAATTTGCAACTTATAACATTACTACTCCCCATAATATTGATTTTTTGTCATCACCCTTGTAAAATGCAATTTTCTTTCTTAATAATCTCGTGTCTCCCTACATAATTAATGAATCTCATTATCAATATGAAACTTCTAGAATCTCCGGAAACATTTAATATTTTTTTAGTGCAAACTCTTTATCAATATGAAACTTCTAGAATCTCATTATCAATATGAAACTAATTATCTTATCCCATAATTAATGAATCTCATTATCAAATGCATTTATTGTATAACTGTTATATTTATATCACTACATACCCATAATTTACAATACTATTGAATTTTGATTCATATTGTAGAAATAACAAGTGTACTCACCATTGTTTAAATCATTATTGATATTAAATATTATAAAAGTATATTGATTGTTATACAAATGAGAATAAAATAATCATTACTTGATAGTAATTGTTATAATATGTTTGCATGTACATGTTTGACTATGATGAAGTCCACTCATTTATGGTACTAATGAGGGAACAGCAAGGACTCATGCATGTAAATGGAAAAGGATATTGATATTAGAGTATCATAAATGATATAATTTTTAGACAATGCTCATGTGACAATTGTACAAATATAAAATTATATAACCATGTTATTAATATGTCAAAACACCTTGAATATTAAAAAATATCGTAAGTGATCATATTTATAAAGTATAAAATATTTTATATTGATTTATTAAAAGCCTAACTAGTATGCATTTTTTTTTTTTTTCATTCTGTTACTGTTGTATAGTATTATGAGTATTCTCTATTTGTGGTCTCACTTTTATTTTAGACTAACTTTTCATGTTTAATTAATTAATTAAAAGATGAGAAATATAATAAAAAATGTTTATACAAGACGTGAACAACCTGTATTGAAGTAAATTTAATTATATTAACTTATTTTCTTTAGTGACTCTTTCATTTGTTAAATGTCAGTTATATAAAAAGAATATAAAAAATTTTAATTTCTACCGTCTGACAGTCTATACCCATCTTAATTAATTCTATGCCTCAGACTGAGTCGTAACAAAAATGGTATTAGAGTCAATTTTTAAATAAAATAATGCAATGTTGATGAAAAGGCCAATAGAATAAGTATGAGAAAAATACATTATAATAATAATAAAATATAATAAATAATTATCTCAATCGGGCAAAAGAATTCACCCGAGATTATAGAAGATGGTAGTCTGATAGAAAATGATAAAGTATCGTCAGTGAACAAGAATGTCCTGGCCCGGATGATGATGGTCATAACTCCGCTGATTCAGGAGTTCAGATTGCAGTCTACTGAAAGTGAAACAATTATTGTGGATCAACGTCCACCTTTGTTCAAGAAAACCGAAGATCTAATCGAAGTGGGGAACTAGCTGATAAGAATAAAAAAAATACTAGATAGTATGGCGTGTCCGGATGTAAGAAGAATGTAATTGTTATTTTTGTGTTGGATAGAGAGGTTGAACGTTGGTGGTGTAGACAACATCAAAACAGGTTCGAGGATTTACCTAATATGATGATAAGTTGGGAGCATTTTGTTGAACTTCTCATGGAATAATTTGTACCCTTATCCGCTTGAAGACATACTCGGAACAAGTTCAAATTGGTGCAAGGAGAGAAGACATTCAGTCGATACAAATAAAAATTCACTGCATTGTCAAGGTATGTACCACAGTTTATCGCTGCTGCAGAAGAAAAGTGCTACAGATTCCTTTTGGGATTAAAGAATTTGATAAGACAACCATTGGTGCCTTTGGAGATCGATGGATACTCTTAGTATTGTAGAACAAACTAGAAAAGTGAAGATCTATTATTAACTAACTCATAAGCGTAAGGATATGCACAAGAGAAAGAGTATTGATGAAAGAGAACATATAGATCAATTTCAAGGATCCAATGGTAAGAATTCCAAGTTCAATTCAGGTGGATTTAGTAGAGGCACGACTCAGAGTACTGTAATCACTTGTGTCAAATACAGAAAAACATAAAGGTGAATACTTGATAAAGTGTCGTCAGCCAAGTTATATAGCAAGTTATTATTCATCATTTGGCTAAAAGAGCATTGAAGATCAAAAATCAGGTGGAGATCTTTCACAGAAGGTTGCAAGTGGGGGCAGAGAAGGATAGAGTCAATAATTCCAACTCCTACCCAAGGTCAACCACGACAACTAGTTCGACCTCGAGTTTATGCCCCTATTAATGGTGAGCTTGAAAAACATATTATTGCGGATGTTGATGCTAATAGGGACTGATGACCGTTGTGTTTTCACATATATATAAGGGTGTCTTTCTAGCATATTTTCTTACTTCTGTGACCGGTCTTGTTTTAGTTACGTTAGTTTATTTAAGTATGTTGTTATCCTGGTTATATTATTTTATTTTAGTTGATGAGGGAAGTTTAGTTGAGTCATCTTGTAGTAGTCTTTGCTTTTCAATGGCCACTTTTTATCTTAATGAATGGCCACAAGTTTTCTTCATGAAATTTATGGATAGCTCATATTAATCTACAAATAAGAGATGAATTATGGTTTGTTTAGAAATTTTGAGGAAAAATTTTTGCAAGTGTGGAAGATTGTAACACCATATTTCAAGGGGAATGAGCGAATCGAAGAGAGGGAGATGAAGTGAGCTATCGGGAATAAGAAAGGTTGATTTTGTTCTATAAATTGATGTGTATGAGGGGATGCAGAGGCGAGAACGAGAGGCTTCATAGCAGGCGCCGACCTTGAGTGAGAACGACTTACTTGGGTAGTCTATCGACACGTATGAAGGAGACTGATGTGTGCGAGCTAGAGCTTCCCGAAGCATTGAACAAAGCCAAAGGCGACGACACCGAACGAAAACGTCTATGATCTTTGAGCAGAGGAGACGAGGCTCTAGAGGCCGATGAGGGAAACAAAGCTGGCGATTGAAGTCGAAAGAAGAGGTGTCGTCGACTATAGGCGAAGTATAGGAATTTGAGAGTGCACTTTTCCACATTTCGATCAAAACATATTGCATCATCGAGCAAGCGAGGGAGACAACTTGTTCGAGTGTTGTGATCCGTCGACAAGTATTTGTGGTTTTCTTAAGCAAAGCCGACGGAGGCAAGGGTGAAGCAGAAAGGTAAATGTTGGTTTATATATAATAATAATAATTTCTAAGATATATTTTTGAATTAAAATTGAAAGATATATAAATTAATCATAATATAATTAAAATTAAAGATGAAATATTATAATATAAATTAAAATTATAAATAAAAAAATAATAAACAATAATAATAAACTAACATAATTATTAATTAAAAATTTTATTAATATCTATATTTTTATATAATAGTTGTTGAATTGGAGTTGTGGCTTAAAAATATGTTGTGAAGAGCATCAAGTTGAGTACTCATATTCTAATGTTATAGTAATATTTTACTTCTTTTCGATCAAATGCATTTACTAATACTGTTATACTTATATAATCGCATACATATGATTTATCATTCTATTAAATTTTTGTTTATATTGTAGGAATGACTTGTGTACTCAGTATTATTTAAATTATCGTAGATATTGAATCTTCTGTAACTATATTGATTGCTACACAAATGAGAATGAAATTATCACTGCATGATGATTGTTACGGTGTACTTACATGTGTATGTTTAGCTATGATGAAGTCCACTTATTTATGATACCAGGAGGGAGTGTTAAAGTATATGTGCACGTAAATACAAAAAAAAATATTGATATTAAACTATCTTAATTGGTATAATTTTTAGACGATTATACAGAAATAAAATGATATAGACATATTGATATGGTAAAACACCTCAAATATTATAAAATATTATAGGTGATCATATTCATAAACTATTAAATATTTTATAATGATTTATTAAAACTTTACCTAGCATACATAATATTTTCTTTTTCATTATGTTACTGTAGTCTATGAGTGTGAGTAGTCGTTGAATATGGTTAGCTCACTTTTGTTTTAAACTAACTTTTTAGATTCAATTAATTAATTAAAATATGAGAAATATAAGAAAAAAATATTTAGAGAAGATGTGAACATGTGATATGGTAAATTTAACTGTATTGCATTAATTTATTTTCTTTAGTGCCCTTTTATTTGTTAAATGTTAGTTATAAAAAATGAATATTAAAAATTTTAATTTTCACCGTCCGACCATGTGTATCCGCTTTGGTTAATTTCAAGTCATGTGTCAAGTTGTGACACAATTAAAGCTAGAGTTATATATGGGATAGTACTCACGAACCAAACTTCTAACCTTCAAGTGTGTAACATGTACTCGCAATTTCTCATACTTGGCTAGTTGCATGGCAATTTCTCATACTCGGCTGGTAGCATCCCATCGGTGAGTTACTTTGGCAGAAAATTTTCTAGAATGAGGTCTATGACATGTTGAATCTCTCTCGGTGCTAACCACCAAGAAAGTAAACTATCAATCAGGACACCTGGTAACTTCCTCAACAAGGATTGCCCCTTTTTTGTATTGGCTCCTTGGCCTCCCTACCTTCTATGACAATCAATATTAGTCATATTCAAGTCTCTCTCATGAACTCAGCTTGAATTGCTAGCATCTCTTCTTCATTTGCTGGTAATTGGTACTTCTCTTTATTCTCGTCCTTCAGGTCTTTACCCTCTACTTTCTCCACTGCATCCTACTCAGTAAAAGATATCACATTTTTGTTTGGACAATTAGACAAAATGTGTCTAAAGCTGTGACACTTGAAGCACTTCCTGGCTTAGGATGGATTTAAAAGTACAGACAGTCTCCAACTTTTCTCCATTCAATACGGGTTTCTCCTCTAGTGAAGTTGACTTCGATGCTCCATTGGGTGTAACTTTGTTGTTTCATCCTGCGATTAAACTCAATCTATAAGGTGGGGGGTCAGTTGGTGATATTGTTGTTTCTCTACTTTCAAAGCTAGAGTTAGTACATCAAGTAGAGACCATTACGGCGGCAGCTGCACCACCTTCCTAATAGACAATCTCATTCCTCTATGTTACCTCACTACTATCTGCTCCTCCAATTCCACCAATTCACATTTCAAGATAAATTAATCAAATTAAACTATGTACTCCTCCACAAAACAAACTCCACAGAATAAGCATGAAGTTTAATGAACATATCCTATCGGTAATGTGGTCACTGCATCTCCCTTTCATCTTTAGACCAGATGATGATCTTACTCTTCCCTTCTCGCTGTCGAATACGCTTCAGTTTCTCCCACCACAATCAAGCATTTTTTCCTGAGTTCGATGGTTGTCAATATAACTCTCTTGTCCTGAGAAACAACATTGTACTCAAAAATTTGCTCCCCTACATGAAGCCACTAAATAAATTCACCTAAATCTATGCGACCGTTGAAATCCAATAAATCCAACTTTACTCAAAAATCCCAACTTCTCTGATATTCCATGTCGAATCATTGAGATTGTAGTTCTTCATCACTAGAAATTGTCTAATGGAAAGGATTCACTTCCTCCTCTTGATCTAATAAGTCATCGTTGTGGCTATGGGAGAACCCTCTGAATTGTCTCCTATAAAATGCTACCAGCCTTTCTTACATTTGGAGAATTTTCCACTCCATCTCCTCCATAGTGAGCTCATGTACACCACATTCCTAAAGGCAACGTCATATCATTTTCCCTCGATCAAAGTTTCGACGGGTGTAAGATTGTAGATAAAATATTTAATTGAATTTTTGAATTTTGGTGGCAGACGTTGNTTTGAGGAAAAATTTTTGCAAGTGTGGAAGATTGTAACACCATATTTCAAGGGGAATGAGCGAATCGAAGAGGGGGAGATGAAGTAAGCTATCGGGAACAAGAAAGGTTGATTTTGTTCTATAAATTGATGTGTATGAGGGGATGCAGAGGGGAGAACGAGAGGCTTCATAGAAGGCGCCGACCCTGAGTGAGAATGACTTACCTGGGTAGTCTATCGACACGTATGAAGGAGACTGATGAATGTGAGCTAGAGCTTCTCAAAGCATTGAACGAAGCCAAAGGCGACGACACCGAACGACAACGTCTATGATCTTTGAGCAGAGGAGATGAGGCTTTAGAGGCAGATGAGGGCAACAAAGCTGGTGATTGAAGTCGAAAGAAGAGGTGTCGTCGACTATAAGCGAAGTATAGGAATTTGAGAGTGCACTTTCCCGCATTTCGACCGAAGCATGTTGCATCATTGAGCAAGCGAGGGAGACAACTTGTTCGAGTGTTGTGATCCGTCGACAAGAATTTGTGGTTTTCGTAAGCAAAGCCGACGGAGGCAAGGCATGAAGCAGAAAGGTAAATGTTGGTTTGTATATAATAATAATAATTTCTAAGATACATTTTTGAATTAAAATTGAAAGATATATAAATTAATCATAATATAATTAAAATTAAAGATGAAATATTATAATATAAATTAAAATTATAAAATATAAAAATAATAAACAATAATAATTAACTAACATAATTATTAACTAAAAATTTTATTAATATCTATATTTTTATATAATAGTTGTTGAATTGGAGTTGTGGCTTAAAAATATGTTGTGAAGAGCATCAAGTTGAGTACTCATATTCTAATGTTATAGTAATATTTTACTTCTTTTCGATCAAATGCATTTACTAATACTGTTATATTTATATCATTGCATACATATGATTTATCGTTCTATTAAATTTTTTTTTATATTGTAGGAATGACATGTGTACTCAGCATTATTTAAATTATCATAGATATTAAATCTTCTGTAACTATATTGATTGCTACACAAATGAGAATGAAATGATCATTGCATGATGATTGTTACAGTGTACTTACATGTGCATGTTTAGCTATGATGAAGTTCACTTATTTATGATACCAGGAGAGAGTGTTAAAGTATATGTGCACGTAAATACAAAAAAAAAAAAATATATTGATATTGAACTAACTTAATTGGTATAATTTTTAGACGGTTGTACAGAAATAAAATGATATAGACAAATCGATATGGTAAAACACCTCAAATATTATGAAATATCATAGGTGATCATATTCATAAACTATTAAATATTTTATAATGATTTATTAAAACTTTACCCGACATACATAATATTTTCTTTTTCATTATGTTACTGTAGTCTATGAGTGTGAGTATTCGTTGAATATGGTTAGCTCACTTTTGTTTTAAACTAACTTTTTAGGTTTAATTAATTAATTAAAATAGGAGCAATATAAGAAAAAATATTTATAGAAGATGCGGACATGTGATATGGTAAATTTAACTGTACTGCATTAATTTATTTTCTTTAGTGCTCTAATATTTGTTAAATGTTAGTTATAAAAAATGAATATTAAAATTTTAATTTTCACCGTCCGACCATGTGTATCCGCTTTGGTTAATTTCAAGTCATGTGTCAGGTTATGACACAATTAAAGCTAGAGTTATATATGGGATAGTACTCACCAACCAAACTTCTAACCTTCAAGTGTGTAACATGTACTCGCAATTTCTCATACTTGGCTAGTTGCATGGCAATTTCTCATACTCCGCTGGTAGCATCCCATCGGTGAGTTACTTTGGCAGAAAATTTTCTAGAATGAGGTCTATGATATGTTGAATCTCTCTCGGTGCTAGCCACCAAGAAAGTAAACTATCAATCAGGACACCTGGTAACTTCCTCAACAAGGGTTGCCCCTTTTTTGTATTGGCTCCTCGGCCTCCCTACCTTCTATGACAATCAATATTAGTCCTATTCAAGTCTCTCTCATGAACTCAACTTGAATTGCTAGCATCTCTTCTTCATTTGCTGGTAATTGGTACTTCTCTTTATTCTCCTCCTTCAGGTCTTTACCCTCTACTTTCTCCACTGCATCCTACTCAGTAAAAGATATCACCTTTTTGTTTGAAAAATTAGACAAAATGTGTCTAAAGCTGTGACACTTGAAGCACTTCCTGGCTTAGGATGGATTTAAAAGTACAGACAGTATGCAGCTTTTCTTCATTCAATACGGGTTTCTCCTCTAGTGAAGTTGACTTCGATGCTCCATTAGGTGTAACTTTGTTGTTTCATCCTGCGATTAAACTCAATCTATAAGGTGTGGTGGTCATTTAGTGATGTGTTGTTTCTCTACTTTCAAAGCTAGAGTTAGTACATCAAGTAGAGACCATTACGGCGGCAGCTGCACCACCTTCCTAATAGACAATCTCATTCCTCTATGTTACCTCACTATTATCTGCTCCTCCAATTCCACCAATTCACATTTCAGGATAAATTAATCNATATATATATATATATATATATATATATATATATATATATAATTTGATTTGGGATTGTAAATACAAACCACTAAAAAAATATATTACTAACATGGCTCAGATACTAGGTGATACAATTCTAGGGCTCCTAGAGAAATTTAGACAGCGAATTTTGCGGGGAGATAGTTGTGAAATTGCGAGATAACGAAAATATGTGAGGTTAACAACATTTGGAAGGAGATAGGTGTCGTTCAGTGGTTATAACAACTGAAAAACAGCAAAGATAGTGTCGAAAAAATGAGGTATGGATGTCGAGGAGATTCATCACATTTTACTGTGTAAGTTGCAAACACACCACTTGCAAAAAGAAAATGACACAACACTCCATTAGGTTAAAATCAGAGATAGAATCTCTAAAACACTAACCAAATCAAAAAGCCTTCCTCAAAACAAAAAATCAAACATATAAATAGTCCTACAAGGGAAAAAAAAAACATATTGGAAAATAGAAAAATAGGAAAGAGATCAGGAAGAAAAGAAAAAACTGAAATAGGAAGGCTCTCGGCAGGCTATCAATCCCATAGTCGCAGCGTTTTCAGGATTCGTAATATGCAATCCGGTACTATGTTTCACATCAATCAGATAAACCCTTTAAGCAGCATTTGAAGTTAATTAAGCATACGTGTAGCTCTCACACAAAAAATGTAATAAAGACTCACTGCATAACATCTATATTGTTGATCTTGCTGGTAAAACCCTTATCACTCAAGCAATTAAATCAAGTAGCTTATATGAGACTCTAAAGTGTCAATGACAAAAAAAAAAATTAGTTCTTCCTACTCCAATTTGAAACCTGAAGCTATTCACATAAAAGAAAATTCATCGTAATGATTCTATTACCAACATTATCATAAGAATGTCATTAATTCAAATCACAAAACAGCTTCTCTATCAATTCCTCTCTCCCACTTCATTAGCGGTTCCTGGATTAAATTTTTATCGGCTAACAAAACCTTTCACAATTTTTGCAGGAAATGCTATCTCCCTCAAATGCCACCAACGAATTGATGTCCTCAATTTTAATGATAAATTGATAATCTAAACGACCACATCATCCTCAAAACAATCTACGAATCAGCATAAAGAAATTGTCTAAAAATTCAAGATCCCTAGAAGTCATACCTTAGGAGCCATGTGCAGAAGCGAAGTAAGATCCCCCGACTTTCTGAAAGACCTCGAAGAAGGAGAATCCTCCAAAACATCAGCCCGTGCATGTCTAGGCGATGGCGGCGGCAACAAGCTTCTAGTAGGATCCGAAAAATTAGGAGTGCGATGCAGGTGGTTTCTCCCCATCAACGGCTGCGGTATGCTGACTGGAGGAGTCTCTGATCGCAATCTAGCCTGCAAAGCATTAGCCGCATTGGTAGGCGGAGATGGAGTAGGAGACGCCGAGAACGGAGGCGAGAGCCGGTACTCCTCAAAACTGAAGGTACCCTTCCGATGACCAGATTGCCGAGGAATTGCNTGTCCTCAATTTTAATGATAAATTGATAATCTAAACGACCACATCATCCTCAAAACAATCTACGAATCAGCACAAAGAAATTGTCTAAAAATTCAAGATCCCTAGAAGTCATACCTTAGGAGCCGTGTACAGAAGCGAAGTAAGATCCCCCGACTTTCTGAAAGACCTCGAAGAAGGAGAATCCTCCAAAACATCAGCCCGTGCATTTCTGGGCGATGGCGGTGGCAACAAGCTTCTAGTCGGATCCGAAAAGTTAGGAGTGCGATGCAGAAGGTTTCTCCCCATCATCGGCTGCGGTATGCTGACTGGAGGAGTCTCTGATCGCAATCTAGCCTGCAAAGCATTAGCCGCATTGGTAGGTGGAGATGGAGTAGGAGACGCCGAGAACGGAGGCGAGAGCCGGTACTCCTCAAAACTGAAGCTACCCTTCCTATGACCAGATTGCCGAGGAATTGTCATTCGCTGTCCAAAATAATCAGGTGGAGACACTCGCTGCTCGGCGACTGCATCTACAGCAGAATGCAGCGGATGATTTGCCATCGGCGTAGTGGTCCAGCTATGAGGCCGCTGGAAAACTGGCGCCGCCGACGGGCGCACGCCGCGCTGGGGATAAGATACCGGACGCATGCCCTTCTCCGACGGGGAGGAAGGAAAAGCCCTTATCGGATCAGCAGCTGGGCTTCCTACATAATCCGCAATTATCATAGGCGGCAACAAGGATGAAACTTCTAAATTAAAATTATCGAGAGTCGGGCGATAAAGAACCGAGACGGAGAGATGGCCCAATTGGCTCTCCACTGGCGGGAATGCCTGCAACTTGAATCCCTTCTCCTCCTCCCGAGAAAATGGCTCCGCGATCGACGAAACCTTATAGCTCAGATCGTAGTTAGAAGACTGGTTGGAAGATGACAGCAATCTGAAAGCTCTATAAGCGGGGAGAAACCGGAGAAGGGAGTATATGGACCGCAGGAGAAGGATAGACTTCTTGTATGTCCTTCTATAGAAGGATGCCGACGATGACAAGCCGTCTCCCCAAGGCAGAGGTGTCTCGCACTGCNGATGACAGCAATCTGAAAGCTCTATAAGCGGGGAGAAACCGGAGAAGGGAGTATATGGACCGCAGGAGAAGGGTAGACTTCTTGTACGTCCTTCTATAGAAGGATGCCGACGATGACATGCCGTCTCCCCAAGGCAGAGGTGTATCGCACTGCGTCGTCCATCGTTCAATGATAGCCACCGACTCAAAGCCATCGCGTGGCGAGAGAATGACGTCGACGATCATCGGTTCCGTCACGCCTTGCTGCCATAAGCCAGAGTTCTCTAGTGCGGGCGGGAATTCTCCGATCGCAAGGTTGAACCACTGGTCGCGCCGCCGCACTCGGCCGGCACCGGCTACGGCTAGGCGGGGGATTCGGGCGGTGAGGACGGCGTGTAGGGTCTTATGAAAGAACTGCGAGATAATCTGCTCGGTTCGACTGGCATCTGATTGATGATGCGCCATGATCGGCGGCATCCTTCGGCTGTCAAACAGCGGAGATCTGATCTACGGCCAAGCCGGAGAATGGGCGGCCCTCTTTTGCTGAGGATGGCGGCTTCGGGTGTGAGAAGAGTGCGGAGGAAGAGAATAGATAGGGATTAGAGAAGAAGAATGGAGCCATGGAGGGTATATAGAAATGGGGTAAATGATGCAAGGAATCAGAGAAGAGAAAATAGATTAATGATGGGGAGAGGAGACTCCATGGGAGGAGAAGAGATGGGGAAGTTTTTGGATCGTTTGTGGCGATGAATCTTGAAAGCGGACGGAAGCTAATTTAATTTGATGCGTGAGAGGAAGGTCATCGTGGAAAGGGGGATTTGGGCAGCAGGGAAGATGTTCCGTCGTGCAAGCGCTGTGGCGGCAATTAATCTCGTGATTATGGTGTAAATTGTTACTTTTAGACAATGAAAAATTAGCCACCAAATTCCAAGCTAAGAATATCTCTAAACTAAATTGGATGGACAAGCTCTGGTGGCCATCAGGATATTATTATTTAGGGACACTTAAATGCATACCATCTAATTATGCATTAACATATCAATCATTCAAATTTTTAACTTTTTAATATAGAACATCCATGATTTCATGTGTTTTTAATATAAATTGAATGTTATATAGATAAAGTTTGAAGTAAAGATGGTTGATGCCCGATGAGTGTCGTGATGAGCTCGGCCAGCATTGACCTAATGAACAGGGTTGGATGGTATTACGCAGTGAATATGGCACCAATCAACTTTGCATGGCTAGCTGATTGAATTGGTATGACACCAATTGCTTCCCCCGAAGAATTCTTTCAACCCTAAATCTTAAAGAATTAACTAAGTCAATAATATGACACTCGACTTATTCATGGACGAGCTCATAAAAAACCTTAGTCGTGGATCGTTGGTAGGTAGCATCAACATTCTTCACGCCAAAAGGTATAACTTTATAGCAATAAATTTTAATTGGACTTCGAGTGAACTCCAACTAAAGATCTCAAAGAAGCCATTCTAAAGTCCAAGGAAGAAACTTCATAGGAACATGTGTAGCTCCAAAGACAAAAAAAAAAAAATATATTCAATGTGAAAAATTATATTAGAGTAGCTCAACCTCCAGAAAGTGAGAAAGTCCAACAAAACGAATATATATATATATACATAATTCCTCCAAATAGCAAAATTCAAAAGACAAAAAATTAGAAGAGAGCAAACTTAGGAAATCCACTCATAAATAAACATGAGGACTCCATCCGAGTAATAGAAAAAAAAAATCATAAAATAGAATAATTTTATAAAATGATTGATTCACCATGCCACCTCTAGAAATCATCACTGCTCAAAAATAAAGTGTAGCATCTGTGAAAATCACTTCAAAGATCATCAAATGTATCATAGTTAAAAAATAAAAGCGCAGTATATGTGAAATATCACTTCAAAGATCATCATATGTAGTATCTATGTAGAAGATGCAATAGAAAAGTTGTATATAACAAAAGAAACATCAATTCCATTCCAGCAAAAGATTTTTGATCGATTAGTTAACTCCCACAAAAAGCAACGCAATATTTTCAAGTGATTAATAGAGAATCAAATATCCCGATTCCAGTATACAAACTTGAAGAATTATATCTTACAAAGTGCACAAATAGTACCTGGAATATCCTTTTTGAACTTTCATCTCTTATTATTTTCTCTATAATCTAATGTATATTTTAAATTAGAACCTCAATGGGAGCAGAAGAATTTTCAAGCAATTGCATGGATTTCAAATCAGAAATAAACTTGGACGGAAGCTGGAAGAGTTCCAATTCTAGCCCTTAAGAGTGTATTTAATATTTTTTAGATTGTTATAAAGGGAAAAAGGAGGATCGCCTCTAATAGATTTATATCAAGTAGCATAAATAATATCAATAAAGGCAAGGCAATGACAGCAATAATTTTATATAAAAATTGCAATTAGGATTAATAAAAAAGCACCAGCATATCTAAATAGAAAATTGATCAGAAGAACAGAAATTCATAACCTTGAAAAAGGAATGGGGAAAACCATCCAAACGAGCAAAAATATCTAATAAACATCTAATATAATTTTCAACTTGATTATTTTGCTAGCTATAAGAATAACCAATGTTATGATTCTTTAAAAAATCAGAAGATAGCATTTAATTGTTAAAATTCAAAGGCTTTCTCAAGATGGGAGGAGAACCCCCAATTTTATCCTCAAGATAATGAGTACAATTGAAGTCTCCTAGAAGAATACAAGGATCCTTATTATTATTATATAGAGAAATAATAGACTCAAATAAAATCTCTCACTTGGGCATTATTTTCGGCATATACAAAGTAGCATAGAAATAACAGAGAAATCATATATGTACTTAGCAACGATGTACAGAGCATTAAACGTTTAAATGGAAAGATTTCATTTCACCAAATGTGGTCATTAACTATGGCATTAAAATTATTAATAATATCTCATTTGGAAAGACTTGAATAAATTTAAAGAAAAAGAGTCAGTGATGGAAGAAGAAAAAAGTTTATTTTCCAATAGACAAGTAAAATTGAACTTTTTTTCATTATAATGTCTTCTACAGCCAAAAATATGGGTATTATTGGTGAACCCTTGATTATTCCAGGCTAGAATGTTTGGGTATAAGATAAAGAAAACTAGCTATAGGAGTTCCCACCTTTGGAACTACACTTCTTGGTCGTACCGATAGTAGGAAGTGGGGAGAAATTAGAGGTCACTCTGTCAAGAGATATTTTTATAGAGCAAGAAGTTTTAGAAATGCCAAAAGGGAGAGTTTGACTTGAAACCTATCCAATCTGAATTGAGGAATTCACTCTAATCTATTCTACTAGATCAAGTGCAAGAAAATGTTAACCATATTAAGAATAATTTCTCTAATCTCAACAGCAAAATTAGAATAAGAGTGTTGGAATACTATGATTTGGAGCAAGCGAAGAGATGAGATAGAAGAAGGGAGGAGAATGCCAAACTATGGAAGCTTACTTTTACTTATCCAAGCTCACATATTTATTAGTCCCTATATTTGCTCCTCCATGCATTGTAGGCACTACAGAGGTTGGTTAGTAATTAAGGATTTGGGATAATTAAAATGATTTTGAGAAAATTTATAGAACTTAATGGAGTTAACTTTCATTCATAGATGATAGAAAGAACAATATCTTGATATTTAACATTTAGAGTAACAATATATGAAAATGCAGAGTTAATATTTATCTAAATGTTTACCCTAGCAAATGTGTTGTGAGACCTTTGATGAAACATCAACATCTAAAGGAACCCTTATCCTGCTAGTGATCTTAGAGATATCTTTAAGTTTTTTACTAACTAGATAAAAATCAAGAGCCTATTTCTTAAAGATAAGAAGCCTGCCATTAATATATCGTAGCCCTCTCAACAAAACCAACTCATAATATTCAACATAGTAGAAATTGAAAAGAAAAAACATTTTTTTAAGAAATAAAAGATGGACTGTATATTTAAGCTTCTAGATCTTTTTTATAAACTGAAGAAAATTACTATAAAAGGGTTGTTTAGTGGTGCATAGCCCACCAAAGTAAGATTCCATCACATAGAACCTTCTTCAACCTCAAGATTTATAAAATGAACTTTATCCTCTACATAAGTTATGTAAGAGAGATTAAAGTTAAATACCTAGGAATATTTTAAGATATCAAAACTTTCTAGTTAAGGGGAGGACCTAGCCCAAGCAATGAACAAGAAGAAATTGAAGAGAGGAGAAGAGAAAAAGAAAATAAGTTCATAAAGGCAACAAGAAGGATGACAACTTGGGTTAACCAAGAAGAAATGAGATATAAGGAGAGGAACCCAAAAATCATAATAGAGTTCAAAGGCATACAAAACCATTTACGAGACTTATAAAATTCTTGCTTTTCTCTCTCATAGAGAAGATGAAACCAATAGTTTTTTGGTCTAAGATTACATGTTTGAGTGGTAATATAATTACGTGTTGTAGAATAAAATATAACTAGTGGTGGCTCATATCCACCAAAAACAGAAAAATATGGGAGCAAATAATGGAAAATGTGGTAGTGGGTGGCAATCGATAGTGGCAGCAATGACAACCTACACCTTATGATATGAAGGTAGAGGTAAGGGTAAGGGTGGGGAAAACAATAACAATGCCTAGTAATGATATATGATAATGGTAGAGAGAATGGTAGGTGGCACTGATAATATGCATTTATGGGTGGCAGCAATGGTCATGTCTTACAGTGTAATTAAAATTTTGTTAAATTGGACTAATTTGTAATGCACCATAAATAAATCATATTGTGCACATTTAATTCCTTGAAATTTCCACTTTATATTTTCAAAATATTTATTTCAAATTCTTTATACCCATATTGCATCCAATCAAGCCTCCCCTTAAAATATTTAGTGTTGGTAAAATGAATAGGAAATTGGAGTTTGTTCAAAAAAAATGTTGTAGGATTACAACAGCCTGCATTAAGGAATAATTGCCCTTTTGAGTATTCTCTATCATATATAACCAATAGTTATCCATAAACATGGCTCTATAAGTAAGGTAAAGACCCATAAGAAAACAGTTTATAAGCCAATGTAGCGGGTGGAAACTCTATTGCCAAGGAGATTAAAAAATTGATGTGGTGATAACCTAGAAATAATAACCCCCAACCACACTTCATGTCAACACTCAAGGTGGGAGACNTCTGATCTACGGCCAAGCCGGAGAATGGGCGGCCCTCTTTTGCTGAGGATGGCGGCTTCGGGTGTGAGAAGATTGCGGAGGAAGAGAATAGATAGGGATTGGAGAAGAAGAATGGAGCCATGGAGGGTATATAGAAATGGGGTAAATGATGGAAGGAATCAGAGACGAGAAAATAGATTAATGATGGGGAGAGGAGACTCCATGGCAGGAGAAGAGATGGGGAAGTTTTTGGATGGTTTGTGTCGATGAATCTTGAAAGCGGACGGAAGCTAATTTAATTTGATGCGTGGGAGGAAGGTCATCGTGGAAAGGGGGATTTGTGCAGCAGGGAAGATGTTCCGTGGTGCAAGCGCTGTGGCGGCAATTAATCTCGTGATTATGGTGTAAATTGCTACTTTTAGACAATGAAAAATTAGCTACCAAATTCCAAGCTAAAAATATCTCTAAACTAAATTGGATGGACAAGCTGTGGTGGCCATTAGGATGTTATTATTTAGGGACATTTAAATGCATACCATCTAATTATGCATTAACATATCAATCATTCAAATTTTTAACTTTTTAATATAGAACATCCATGATTCATGTGTTTTTAATATAAATTGAATGTTATATAGACAAAAGTAAAGATGGTTGATGTATTAATACATAAAATCTATGGTAGGTATGTAAGTCTCGCCGTTATTTATTTATCCTACTTTTTTTTCCTATTGTCATGCCCGATGAGTGCGTGACGAGCTCGACCAGCATTGACCTAATGAACATGGTTGGATGGGATTACGCAATGAATATGGCACCAATTAGCTTGGCATGGCTAGCTGATTTAATTGGTATGACACCAATTGCTTCCCCCCGAAGAATTCTCTCAACCCTAAATCTTAAAGAATAAACCAAGTCAATAATATGACGCTCGACTTATTCATGGATAAGCTCATAAAAAATCTTACTCATGGATCGTTGGTAGGTAGCA
Source organism: Phalaenopsis hybrid cultivar (assembly GCA_002079205.1). Classification (NCBI taxonomy): domain Eukaryota; kingdom Viridiplantae; phylum Streptophyta; class Magnoliopsida; order Asparagales; family Orchidaceae; genus Phalaenopsis; species Phalaenopsis hybrid cultivar. The sequence goes on along the minus strand of JXCR01143828.1, from coordinate 396,366 downwards.
CCAACATACTTCATGCCAAAAGGTATAACTTTATAGCAGTAAATTTTAATTGAACTTCGAGTAAACTCCAACTAAAGATCTCAAAGTAGCCATTCTAAAGTCCAAAGAAGAAAGTTCTTAGGAACATATGTAGCTCCAAAAACAAAAAAAAAAAGGTTATTCAATGTGAAAAACTATATTAGAGTAGCTCATCCTCCAGAAAGTGAGAAAGTCCAACAAAACGAATATATATATAACTCCTCCAAATTGCAAAATTCAAAAGACAAAAAAATTAGAAGAGAGCAAACTTAGGAAATCCACCCATAAATAAACATGACTCCAACCAAGTAATAGAAAAAGAATCATAAAATAGAATAATTTTATAAAATGATTGATTCACCATGCCACCCCAAGAAATCATCACTACTCAAAAATAAAGTGTAGCATCTGTGAAAATCAGTTCAAAGATCATCAAATGTGTCATAGTTAAAAAATAAAAGTGCTATATATTTGAAATATCACTTCAAAGATCATCATATGTAGTATCTATGTAGAAGATGCAATAGAAAAGTTGTATATAACAAAAGAAACATCAATTCCATTCTAGCAAAAGACTTTTGATCGATCAGTTAACTTCCACAAAAAGCAACACAATATTTTCAAGTGATTAATAGAGAATCAAATATCCCGATTCCAGTATACAAACTTGAAGAATTATATCTTACAAAGTGCACAAATAGTACCTGGAATATCCTTTTTGAACTTTCATCTCTTATTATTTTCTCTATAATCTAATGTATATTTTAAATTAGAACCTCAATGGGAGCGGAAGAATATTCAAGCTATTTCATAATATTAATATGTATGGATTTCAAATCAGAAATAGACTTGGACGGAAGCTGGAAGAGTTCCAATTCTAGCCCTTAAGAGTGTATTTAACATTGTTTAGTTTGTTATAAAGCGAAAAAGTAGGATCACCTCTAATATATTTATATCAAGTAGCATAAATAATATCAATAAAGGCAAGGCAATCACAACAATAATTTTAAATAAAAAATTGCAATTAGGATTAATAAAAAAACAAGTATATCTAAATAGAAAATGGATCAGAAGAAGAAAAATTCATAACCTTGAAAAATGAATGAGGAAAAGCATCCAAACAAGAAAAAATATCTAATAAACATCTAATATAATTTTCAACTTAATTATTGTGCTAGCTATAAGAATAACCAGTGTTATAATTCTTTAAGAAATCAGAAGGTAGAATTTAATTGTTAAATTCAAAGGCTTTCTCAAGATGGGAGGAGAACCCCCAATTTTATCCTGAAGATGATGAGTACAATTGAAGTCTCCTAAAAGAATATAAGGATCCTTAATATGATTAGATAGAGAAATAACAGACTCAAATAAAATCTCTCACTTGGGCATTATTGTCAGCATATACAAAGTAGCATAGAAATAATAGAGAAATCATAAAAAACAAAAATCATATATGTACTTAGCAATGATGCACAGAGCATTAAATGTTTAAATGGAAAGATTTCATTTCACCAAATGTGGTCATTAACTATGGCATTAAAATTATTAATAATATCTCATTTGGAAAGACTTGAATAAATTTAAAGAAAAAGAGTCAGTGATGGAAAAAAAAGTTTTTTTTCCAATAAACAAGTAAAATTGAACTTTTTTTCATTATAATGTCTTCTACAACCAACAATATGGGTATTATTGGTGAACCCTTGATTATTTCAGGCTAGAATGTTTAGGTATAAGATAAAGAAAACTAGTTGTACTGATAGTAGGAAGTGGGGAGAAATTAGAGGCCACTCTGTCAAGAGATATTTTTATAGAGCAAGAACTTTTAGAAATGCCAAAAGGGAGAGTTTGACTTGAAACCTATCCAGTCTGAAATGAGGAATTCATTGTAATCTATTCTACTAGATCAAGTGCAAGAAAAATGTTAACCATATTAAGAATAATTTCTCTAATCTCAACAGCAAAATTAGAATAAGAGTGTTGGAATATTATAATTTGGACCAAGTGAAGAGATGAGATAGAAGAAGGGAGGAGAATGCCAAAGTATGGAAGCTTACTTTTACTTATCCAAGCTCACATATTTATTAGTCCCTATATTTACTCCTCCATGCATTGTAGGCACTACAAAGGTTGGTTAGTAATTAGAGAATTGGGATAATTAAAATGATTTTGAGAAAATTTATAGAACTTGATGGACTTAACTTTCATTCATAGATGATAGAAAGAACAATATCTTGATATTTAACATTTAGAGTAACAATATCTGAAAATGCAAAGTTAATATTTATCTAAATGTTTACCCTAGCAAATGTGTTGTGAGACCTTTGATGAAAGGTCAAAAGGAAACCTTATCCTACTAGTGATCTTAGAGATATCTTTAAGTTTTTTTACTAACTATATAAAAATCAAGAGACTATTTCTTAAAGATAAGAAGTCTGTCGTTAATATATCGTAGCCCTCTCAACAAAACCAACTCATAATATTCAACATAGTGGAAATTGAAAACAAAAACATTTTTTTAAGAAATAAAACATTGACTGTATATTTAAGCTTCTAGATCTTTTTTATAAACTGAAGAAAATTACTATAAAAGAGTTGTTTAGTGGTGCATAGCCCACCAAAGTAAGATTCCATCGCAAATCGTAAATCCTGCAGTGACATATTAAAACACTGCAGTGATATCTCAATCCTTTTAATTTTAATATATCATAAATAGGTAATATCTTACAGTAAATTTTCCATATGAAAAGGACATGGATGGTTAAAAGTAGCTTATTCCATACAGATTTTCCCCACTCTACTACCCCCAGTTATGTAACTTAAAGTAGATAGCTTTGGTGATGGAGATAGTATTAGATAATTTTAAGACCATGTTGTCACGCCTAAACTTATCGAATGGAATCTTGGAGATAAAGCACGCCAGTTCCTGCACCACAAGTTTTATGAGCAACTCCATATTCCAATTGCCACCAATCCACAATCAACTACATTTATATTACATGTTTTTTTTTTCCTTATACCAACTAATAAGATCCTTAAAAAATGGAGGGTCTTTACAAAATCAGATTTTGCCTTCGCAAGATTCTAAAATATAATTTTCTCAGCCCACTCTATAACCTTCAACACCCTTTATTTTTTAGAATCTCCATTTTTAAATTTGACATCAATAGGTTGTTGTCCCCTATAATATTTATCATTCATATATATAGCTCGTATGTATCTCAATGACCAAAAGTTCGGCCCAAGTTTTATGCAATTTATATCAGCAATGTAATTTAACTTTTGAAATCCCAAATCATCAACATACAGAGGTTTACATAGTTTTTTCCACCCTGCCCAGATTTTCCTCTTTTTCTCCCCATCCCATAAGAATCTATTAAACATTCTTTCAAGAGCAAGTTAAGTGTCAAATTTTAATCTAAGCACCTGAAGAGCAGAGAGTGGGATGACATTTAGGACAATTTTAAGTGAAGTAAGCCTGCCTCCAAATGAAAGATAAGAAGTGGCTCATTCACCAATTCTATTCCTAATTTTCTCCACCATTTTATCAAATTATATTTGCTTCCTTCTCCCCTTCAACAAATTAACCTCAAAATATATTAGAGGAAGCTCAACCACAAACAAACATGTGTATTGATGAATGTAGTTTTTAAAAGAGGTACTCAACTTCATACCAAAAAAAAGTTGACAGTTGTTCACATTGAATACCATACCCAAAGTCTCATAGAAACTTAAGAGAAGCTTATGTACTCTCTTAATAGAGTTTTTGTTAGTGTTGATAAAGAGTATTACATCATTTGCATATGTTAGATGGCTAACCAACATCTTAACTTCGTGATTATATTGAGTAATATGGTGTTGCATCTACAAGGTGTTATCCGATACACCTAAAATATATAGTATTTTTAGACACATTTTTATATTTATTTTTGAGATATTGTGTTTTAATGGAAGATATTTGTATGTTTTTCTTTTAGGCACAAGTAAAAAAGTTGAAAAATACCAAAAGAGGTGAAAAAGGTCAAATTTAGAGCAAAAATATGAAATTTGTGCAAAAGTGTTTTGGCGCCTAAGTGTCAGATCCAGCGTTTACGCGCCAATGAAACAGAGAAGGTCGTGTCTAAGTGCCAGAAGCCCTGCATTTAAGCACGCAAAGGTAGTTATGTGACAATTTTCTTTATTTGGCCGAATTTTGAAGAGGTATTTGAGACACCTATTTGCTAAAGAGGGTGGTTATGACCACTAGAAACGAAATTTTGATGAAATGACTTATGAAAAGAGGCATTCTTTGGAGAATACATCGAATTGGGACACATTTTGAAGAGTTATCAAGGCACCTCTTAGAGATTTATAAAAGAAGGAAGTTGAGACTTTTTAAAGTGTGCTTGAATGTTTTGAAAAGTGTTGGAAAGGTGGAGTTCTTGAGAGAGTTTATGAGAGATTTTCAGGCACCACATAAATTTACTTTATCCTTTTTGTTTTTAGTTGTATTAAGAGAGTCAAGAGTGTTGTAAAAGAGAAGAGATTCAAATGAACTTCAAGAGTTGGTGGAGGATTTGAGATAAGTTTTTATCTTTCTTTAAACTACTTTTGGTTTTAATCGAGACTTCTTGTTGGTTTGACAATGATTTCTACTTTTAAAATAAAGTTTGGTTTTATTTTCTACATAGATTCTGAGTATTTTTCTTTGTCTTTCTCCTTAAAATGATAAGTAATTAATGTGTTGGACGGAAGTTGTGGAGAGTATTAATCTTTAATGTTGCAAGAAGTTATGATGATTTAATTTCATGTAATTCATTTACTTCTTGATCTGGCCCATCTAGATGTTAAAATTTGTTGTGAGAACATATAAGAACCAGGATGATATTGTCTTGGTCAACATTTGGAAAGAATCACATGAGGTTGTATGAATTCATATGATTTAGTGCAAATAAATGGGGAAATAATCTTTTAAAGGTGTAGAGTTAGAGGACTTTAAAGTGATAGACGATAAATAGCGAAATATTCATTGAAGGGTGTAGAGTTAGAGGACTTTAAAGTGACAGGTTAAAGTCCCCAACTTGGTTTATTGTTTAGGTTATGATATGAGATGTTAGCCCCCAGGTGGAGGGAATCGAGGGAACTCTAGAGTGAGAGCTAGTATCTTCACCCCAGGTGGAGGGAATCAAGGGGAAACATTCATTGATGGGTGTAGAGTTAGAGGACTTTAAAGTGACAGGTTAAAGCCCCCAACTTTTGTTTTAGGTTCTAATACGAGATGTTAGCCCCCAGGTGGAGGGAATCGAGGGAACTCTAGAGAGAGAGCTAGTATCTTCCCGTGCAAATAAATAGGGAAATAATCTATGAAGGGTGTAGAGTTAGAGGACTTTAGAGTGACAGACCAACTTAGTTTATTAGTTTAGGTTCTGATACGAGATGTTAGCCCCCAGGTGGAGGGAATCAAGGGAACTCTAGAGTGACAGCTAGTATCTTCTCTGCCTAGCCAATCTTCAGACCTATTAAAACGTTAAATTAGTCAATGTTCTATATAACATCCCTAGTAAGGGTAAAAAATATTATTGCTCATATTTAACACAACACAATTTGCATGCTTCCACAACAAAATTCATATACTTATTACTGATTCATGAAAGGAGAAAGATATTATCATATTCTGTGTTTTTCTTTACATAAACTCAAGTTATTTAGAAGTTGTTACTGTTTTATCAAAATATCAAAAATACCAAAAAGATTTGAATTTTAATTACTGTCAAATTATCTATAGTTTAAGTAATTGTCTTTTTAAATAGAAGTTTGTTGTTTGAAAGTGCATATTGTCAATTTCTCTGTGGAATCGATATTCGGGGCATAATCAAGAAGTCTTATATTACTTGATAACGATACGTATACTTGCGTAGTATCCCAATATATACATAAATTAAAGAGTTAAATTCTTATTTTCTTTAGGATCAAGTTTTTGGCACTATTGTAAAGTAAGAAAATATAAGTGAAAATATAATCTCTTACATTATTATACTGTTGCATATAAATCGTAACGGGATCATTATCAAACCTCAAAAAATTATCAAAGATAAGAATGAAAATAATAGGGGAACGAGGATCTTCCTGTTTAATACCTCTGCTAAAAGGAAAGAAACCATGTGATTTTTTATTTATAAGCACACTGTAATGATTGCCACTCAACCACCTTCGAATAATGTTGCAGAACTCAACCTTAAAGCCTCCGCCTTGGAGTACAGCCAGAACAAAATCCCAACTAATATAATCATATGTTTTTTTTTCAAATCTAACTTAAAAATTAAATTACCACTTCTTATTTAAGATCAAGATAAGTAACTAATTCTTGAGCCAGTAATATAATATCAGTTTTACCTCTCCCTTTGACAAATTCAAATTGATTTAAGCAAACCAATGCAGGAAGGTGGGTCTGTAGCCTAGAAACCAAGATTTTGCTAATTAATTTGAAGATAACTAAGGTCAAACAAATAGGTTTGAAGTGATCCCAACAAGACAGTTCTTACTTCTTAGGCACCAAAACAATTGTAGAGGTATAAAAGCGGTTACAAATTTCCTCACCCTAAAAAAAACTTTTAATTTTAATAACCTCCTACTTAATAACCCTCCAACAAGATTTATAAAATTTTGTAGTAAATCCATCAAGCTGCGCTGCCTTTTTACTATCAATAGCACATAAAGCCATTCAAATTTCAGATATTATGTGTACCTCAGTTAGATTAAGAGTAGCTCTAAATGCTTTTTGATCCTGCAATAAGCTCAAGTTAATATTGTTGTTTGTGTTAGCTTTACCAAATAGTTTCTCAAAATAAAATACCCCACTTTTACATATTTTCTCTTACTTTGTTAACCAACAACCATTTTCACAAGGATAGTATAAATTCTCCTCTTACTCTTGATACAAGCACGAAAATAATGAGAGTTTCTATCTCCCTCTAAAATATGCACTTTCACAACTTTTGGTTAAGAAAGTCCTCACACTTCACAATATTCAATAATTTTTTGAGTGCATCAACTAGCGCCTCAGAAAACAGGTCATTGCAAATGACTAATTCTTCTGCTTGATTAACTTTTTCATCTTCTTTAAGAATCTTATTTTTTTGGCACCAAATAGCTTCCAGTTCCACAACTGAAGTGCTTTAGTAAGGCTCTTGTGAAATTTCCATAAGATGAACCAAGCATTGTCACCACTAAGAGTGACCCAATTCTTTTTAACGCATTCCACAAAATCCACATGGTTAATACATGTGTTTAAGAATATGATAGTAGAATATATAGGTTTATTAGAGAAGGAAATATTAAGTAACAAATGTCTGTGGTCAGAGTCTGTGCTGGCTAAGTGATAGACATTAGATGTTGGGAAATTTTTGAGCCAATTTTAATTAGAATGAATTTAGTCCTGTCATTTAAAAACTTTACCCGCAAAGCAAAGGTCAAACAGCTTTGCATCATGAATAGTATCATTGAATCTTGAGATTAAGTAAGGATTAACCATCTTAACTCCTTCCTTTTCAAAGTTGCATGATATCATATTAAACTCTCCACCCACCAGCCAGTTTTTGTTCATTGTGGAGCCTAACTCCACAATTTTATTCCACAACTCAATTCTTAATGTATGAGTACAGTTAGTAATGTAGTGGTCCAGCCATTGAACACCTCCATTTCAAAGTAAACATTTAGAAATTGAGGATCATCGAGCACTACTTGAAGCTGAATTTCTTTCCTCCAAAATAACCAAGTTTTATTGTTGATATTAGATGCAAAATTAAAGTTATCAAATTTGCTCACACTATGTTTCTTATTCAAAGAGACTAATGGCTCCAAAATTTTAAAAAACCATAACATGTGGATCCTCACAAAATGCTTCAATCTATCCAGGGATGAAGGATCCACAACTCCCCTAACATTCTAAATTGTCAAGTTAATCATAATGAGAATGCATACTCCTCCTAATAGTCTTAGAAAGGGTAGTAGCTTGCTCTTCATCAGAATAGAAGTACTGATCATTGTGTATTATATTATCAAGATTTTTCAACTCCTAGTTCCCCCTTCTTTTCCTTCTATATTTTTTAACCACCCATTCCTCCTCTAATTCAATCCTTATCACCCCTTTGTTCCTCCCCCACAACATCAATTACGGCTATGTTATTATCAGTCTTTAGCTCATTGCCCATCTCTACAACTTTTCCAATTTCAATTCTCCCTTCTATTAGTGGATCTATACCACAGTTTTCAAGAATAGTCGGGTCTGACTCCATACTAATGTCTCCTTCTCTGATTTACTTGTTTCACTCCTTGTATGTCATCACATGGTTATGAGCATTAACTTCATCCTCCTTGAACATGTTGGGGGGGTGTTTCAGGGTGTAGAATGTAGCAATTCTCTAACAGATGACCAAACATCCTAAATTTTCCACAATAATGTGGGTTTTTTCTCTACAATTACCTTTTTTCAATATCCATTATGGGTCGACCCAATCCAAATCTCATATGGAATTGGTTATATTGTCTCTTTCAACCAGTACTCTTGTTGTCAAGGGTCTTGCAAGGTTAAAATAAGGAACACCGTCTTCATTGGGCTCCCAAAAATTGCTCCTTCAGAGAATACAACCTCATGATTAAATAAGTGGAACTTTCGCCCAAGAAATCTAAACTAAATTGGAACGATTGAGGGGGGGTGCAGTTTGTGGATCAAAGTTGACAGACCATTTTAGTAACTTCATTCTTTTATTCTCAATCTCCAAATATTTTTTCACAAAAATCTAAGCTTAGTCCTCTTCCATGCTTAATTGAATTAAAATATGTGTACCACCAAGCAGCCCCTGTTTCTATTCTCCCAACAATTTTAATCCTTCAAAGAACTTCCTAATTATTTCCATTTTCGGGTGGCCATATAGAAACTTTCCCACCAAAGCAAATTTTTTAGACATCACCAAAGAGGTAGTATCATTCTCAGATAAAAATATAACATGCTTATCGTTCTTCCTTTTTGGTTTCCTCATGAAGAGGTGGTCGTCGTTGCCTTCTAACGCATCATGATACTTTTGCGGAATGACGTAAATTTTGGAGTCAACATTAGTGACACTGGAGGCATGATTTACAACCACAACAAAATAAGTTCCTTCCATCCCCACCTCCATCATGGAACCAACAATCTACAGTAAGAAACTCCATAACGCCCTTGACCCCANCCCCCCCCCCCAGTTATGTACCTTAAAGTAGATAGCTTTGGTGATGGAGATAGTATTAGATAATTTTGAGACCACGTTGTCACGCCTAGACTTATCGAATGGAATCTTGGAGATAAAGCACGCCAGTTCCTGCCCCACAAGTTTTATGAGCAACTCCATATTCCAATTGTCACCAATCCAACGATCAACTACATTTATATTACATGTTTTTTTTTTCCTTATACCAACTAATAAGATCCTTAAAAAATGAAGGGTCTTTACAAAATCAGATTTTGCCTTCGCCAAGATTTTAAAAGATAATTTTCTCAGCGCACTTTATAACCTTCAACGCCCTTTATTTTTTAGAATCTCCATTTTTAAATTTGACATCAATAGGTTGTTGTCCCCTATAATATTTATCATTCATATATATAGCTCGTATATATCTCAATGACCTAAAGTTCAGCCCAAATTTTATGCAATTTATATCAGCAATGTATTTAACTTTTGAAATCCCAAACCATCAACATACAGAGGTTTACATAGCTTTTTTCCACCCTGCCCAAATTCTCCTCTTTTTCTCCCCAGCCCATAAAAATTTATTAAACATTCTTTCAAGAGCAAGTTAAGTGTCAGATTTTAATCTAAGCACCTGAAGAGCAGAGAGTGGGATGACATTTAGGAAAATTTTTAAGTAAAGTAAGTCTGCCTCCAAATGAAAGATAAGAAGTGGTCCACTCACCAATTCTATTTCTAGTTTTCTCCACCACTTTATTGAATTATATTTGCTTCCTTCTCCCCTTCAGCAAATTAACCTCAAAATATCTTAGGGGAAGCTCAACCACAAACAAACCTGTGTATTGATGAATGTAGTTTTTAAAAGAGGTACTCAACTTTTTACCAAAAAAAAGTTGACAGTTGTTCACTTTGAATACCATACCCAAAGTCTCATAGAAACTTAAGAGAAGCTTATGTACTCTCTTAATAGAGTTTTTGTTAGTGTTGATAAAGAGTATTACATCATTTGCATATGTTAGATGGCTAACCAACATCTTAACTTCGTGATTATATTGAGTAATATGGTGTTGCATCTACAAGGTGTTATCTGATACACCTAAAATATATAGTATTTTTAGACACTTTTTTATACCTATTTTTGAGAGATTGTGCTTTAATGGAACGTATTTATGTCTTTTTCTTTTAGGTATAAGTAAAAAGTTGAAAAATACCAAAAGGGGTGAAAAAGGATCAAATTTAGAGCAAAAATATGAAATTTGTGCAAAAGTGCTTTGGCGCCTAAGCGCCAGATCTGGCGCTTACGCGCCGGTGAAACAGAGAAGAGCACGCTTAAGTGCCAGAAGCCCCGCGCTTAAGCGCCAGAGGCAGTTATGTGACGGTTTTCTTTATTTGGCTAAATTTTGAAGAGGTATTTGAGGCACCTATTGGCTAAAGAGGGTGGTTATGACCACTAGAAACAAAATTTTGATGAAATGATTTATGAAAAGAGGCATTTTTTGGAGAATACATTGAATTTGGACACATTTTGAAGAGTTATCAAGGAGAAACAAAATTTTGATGAAATGACTTATGAAATGAGGCATCCTTTGGAGAATACATTGAATTGAGACACATTTTGAAGAGTTATCAACACACCTCTTGGAGATTTATAAAAGAAGGAAGTTGAAACTTTTTAAAGTGTGCTTGAAAGTTCTGAAAAGTGTTGGAAAGGTGGAGTTCTTGAGAGAGTTTAGGAGAGATTTTCAGGCACCACACAAATTTACTTTATCCTTTTTGTTTTTAGTTTTATTATGCGAGTCAAGAGTATAGTAAAAGAGAAGAGATTCAAAGGAACTTCAAGAGCTGGTGGAGGATTTGAGATAAGTTTTTATCTTTTTTTAAACTACTTTTGTTTTTAATTGAGACCTCTTGTTGGTTTGATAATGATTTCTACTTTTAAAATAAAGTGTGGTTTTATTTTCTCCATGAATTCTGAGTAGTTTTCTTTATATTTCTCCTTAAAATGATAAGTAATTAATGTGTTGGATGGAAGTTGTGGAGAGTATTAATCTTTAATATTGGAAGAAGTTGTGATGATTTAATTCCATGTACTTCATTTACTTTTTGATCTATCCCATCTACATGTTAAAATTTATTGTGAGAACATATAGGAACCAGGTTTGTATTGTCTCAGACAACAATTGAAAAGAATCACATGAGGTTGTATGAATGAGAATATAATTCATATGATTTAGTGCAAAAAAAAGGGTGTAGAGTTAGAGGACTTTAGAATGATAGGCTAAAGCCCTCAACTTGATTTATTTTTTTAGGTTCTGATACGAGATGTTAGCCCCCAGGTGGAGGGAATCGAGGGAACTCTAGAGCGACAGCTGGTATCTTCTTTGCCTAGCCGGTCTTCAGAACTATTCAAAATTTAAATTAGTCAATGTTCTTTATAGCATCTCTAGTAAAGGTAAAAAATATTATTGCTCATATTTAGCACAACACAATTTGCATACTTCCTTAACATAATTCCTATACTTATTACTGATTCATAAAAAGAAGAAAAATATTATCATATTATGTGCTTTTCTTTTACATAAACTCAAGTTATTTAGAAGTTGTTACTATTTTGTTAAAATATCAAAAATACCAAAAAGATTTGAATTTTAATTACTGTCAAATTATCTATAGTTTAAGTAATTATCTTTTTGAAATAGAAGTTTGTTGTTTAAAAGTGCATATTCCCAATTTCTCCATGGGATCGATATTCGGGGCTTAATCAAGAGGTCCTACATTACTTGATAACGACGTATACTTGCGTAGTATCCCAATATATACATAAATTAAAGAGTTAAATTTTTATTTTCTTCATGATCAAGTTTTTGACATTGTTGTAAAGTAAGGAAATATAAGTGAAAATATAATCTCATACATTATTATGTTGTTACATATAAATAGTAACGGGATCATTATCGAACCTCAAAAAATTATCAAAGACAAGAATGAAAGTAATAGGGGAAAGAGGATCTTCTTGTTTAATACCTCTACTAAAGGGAAAGAAACCATGTGATTTTTTTATTTATAAGCACTTTGTAATGATTGTCACTCAACCACCTTTGAATAATGTTGCAGAACTCAACCTTAAAGCCTCTTCCTTGGAGTACAGCCAAAACAAAATCCCAACTAATATAATCATATATTTTGTTCAAATCTAACTTAACAATTAAATTACAACTTCTGATTTACGATCAAGATAAGTAACTAATTCTTGAGCCAGTAATATATTATCAGTTAGACCTCTCACTTTGACAAATGCAAATTGATTTAAATAAACCAATGTAGGAAGGTGTGACTGCAGCCTAGAAACCAAGATTTTGCTAATTAATTTGAAGATAACTAAGGTCAAACAGATAGGTCTGAAGGGATCCCAACAAGACATTTCTTACTTCTTAGGCACCAAAACAATTGTAGAGGTATAAAAGTAGTTGCAAATTTCCTCACCCTCAAAAAAGCTTTTAATTTCCTTAATAACCTCCTACTTAATAACCCTCCAACAAGATTTATAGAATTTTGTAATAAATCCATCAAGCTGAGCTACCTTTTTACTATCAATAGCACATAAAGCCATTCAAATTTCAGATTCTCTAGGTACCTCAGTTAGATTAAGAGTAGCCCTGAATGCTTTTTGATCCTGCAATAAGCTCAAGTTAATATTGTTGTTTGTGTTAGCTTTACCAAATAGTTTCTCAAAATAAAAGACCCCACTTTTGCATATTTTCTCTTACTCTGTTAACCAACAACCATTTTCATAAGGATAGTATAAATTCTCCTCTTATTCTTGATACAAGCATGAAAATAATGAGAGTTTCTATCTCCCTCTAAAATATGCACTTTCACGACATTCAATAACTTTTTGAGTGCAACAACTAGCTCCTCAGAAAATAAGTCATTGCAAATGACCAATTCTTCTGACTGATTAACTTTTTCATCTTCTTTAAGAATCTTATTTTTTAGGCATCAAATACCTTCCAGTTCCACAACTGAAGTGCTTTAGTAAGGCTCTTGTGAAATTTCCATAAGACGAACCAAGCATTGTCACCCCCAACAGTGACCCAATTCTTTTTAACGCATTCCACAATATCCACATGGTTAATACATGTGTTTAAGAATACGATAGAAGAATATATAGGTTTATTAGAGAAGGAAATATTAAGTAACAAATGTTTGTGGTCAGAGCCTGTGTTGGCTAAGTGATAGACATTAGATGTTGGGTAATTGTTGAGCCAATTTTGATTAGAGTGAATTCAGTCCCTTCATTTAAAAACTCTACCCACAAAGCCAAGGTCAAACAGCTTTGCATCATGAATAGTATCATTGAATCTTGAGATTAAGTAAGGATTAACCATCTTACCTCCTTCCTTTTCAAAGTTGCATGCTATCATATTAAACTCTCCACCCACCAGCCAGTTTTTGTTCATTGTGGAGCCTAATTCCACAATTTTATTCCACAACTCAATTCTTAATGTATGAGTACAGTTAGCATTGCAGTGACCCAGCCATTGAACACCTCCATTTCAAAGTAAACATGTAGAAATTGAGGGTCATCAAGCACTACTTGAAGCTGAATTTCTTTCCTCCAAAATAACCAAGTTTTACTGTTGATATTAGATGCAAAATTAAAGTTTTCAAATTTGCTCACAATATTTTTCTTATTCAAAGAGACTAATGGCTCCAAAATTTTAAAAAACCATACCATTTGGATTCTCACAAAATGCTTCAATCTATCAAGGGATGAAGGATCCACGACTCCCCTAACATTCTAAATAGTCAAGTTAATCATAATGAGAATGCATACTCCTCCTAATAGTCCTAGAAAGTGTAGTAGCTTGCTCTTCATCAGAATAGAAGTATTGATCATTGTGTATTATATTATCAAGATTCTTCAACTCCTAGTTCCCCCTTATTTTCCTTCTAAATTTTTTAACCACCCATTCCTCCTCTAATTCAGTCCTATTAGTAGACAAAGCCTTTTCCATAGTTTTGGACTCAATTCTTACATCTTTATCATGATAAGTAGTTTCTTATGTACCATGCTCCCATTATCACCCCTTTGTTCCTCCCCCACAACATCAAATACAACTATGTTATTATCAGTCTCTAGCTCAGTGCCCATCTCTACAACTTTTCCAATTTCAATTCTCCCTTCTACTAGTGGATCTATACCACAGTTTTCAAGAATAGTCGAGTCTGACTCCATACTAATGTCTCCTTCTCTGATTTACTTGTTTCACTCCTTGTATGTCATCACATGGTTATGAGCATTAACTTCATCCTCCTTGAACATGTTGGGGGGGTGTTTCAGGGTGTAGAATGTAGCAATTCTCTAACAGATGACCAAACATCCTAAATTTTCCACAATAATGTGGGTTTTTTCTCTACAATTACCTTTTTTTAATATCCATTATGGGTCGACCCAATCCAAATCTCATCTGGAATTGGTTATATTTTCTCTTTCAACTAGTACTCTTGTTGTCGAGGGTCTTGCAAGGTTAAAATAAGGAACACCATCTTCATTGGGCTCCCAAAAATTGCTCTTTCAGAGAATACAATCTCATGATTAAATAAGTGCAACTTTAGCCCAAGAAATTTAAACTAAATTGGAACGATTGTGGGTGGGGGGTTCAGTTTGTGGATCAAAGTTGACAAGCCATTTTAGTAACTTCATTCTTTTATTCTCAATCTTCAAATATTTTTTCACAAAAATCTAAGCTCAGTCCTCTTCCCTGGTTAATTGAATTAAAAAATGTGTACCACCAAACAGCCCAGTTTCTATTCTCCCAACAATTTTAATCCTTCAAAGAAATTCCTAATTATTTCCATTTTTGGGTGGACATATATAAAATTCCCCACCAAAGCAAATTTGCAAGACATCGTCAAAAGGGTAGTATCATTCTCAGATAAAAATATAACATGCTTATCGTTCTTCCTTTCTGGTTTCCTCATGAAGAGATGGTCGTTGTTGCCTTCTAACGCATCATGATACTTTTGCGGAATGACGTAAATTTTGGAATCAACATTAGTGACACTGGAGGCGTGATTTACAACCTCAAAAAAAAGAAGTTCCTTCCATCCCCACCTCCATCATGGAACCAACAATCTACAGCAAGAAACTCCATATCGCCCCTAACCCCAGTAGAGCCTCTCGTGCCATATAGTTGTATATATATATATATATATATATATATATATATATATATATATATATATATATATGAATGGCAAGATAACATGAATGACATGACAATGCACTGCTATGATACTTAAGAAAACCAATGTTAATCCTTAGTATAGACTATTGCACTGCTTTGTTACATTGAGCAATTAGTCAATCTTTATTATTGATATATAACTTGTTATTCATTGAGTTTATTTAATATTGGTAATATATTCACATGAATGATTTATATAATGTAAGGTTAGTGGAAGTGAGAAGATTGTTGGACTTATAATTGATGGGTATGGTTCATTTTGNAGACTATTGCACTGCTTTGTTACATTGAGCAATTAGTCAATCTTTATTATTGATATATAACTTGTTATTCATCGAGTTTATTTAATATTGGTAATATATTCACATGACTGATTTATATAATGTAAGGTGAGTGGAAGTGAGAAGATTGTTGGACTTATAATTGATGGGTATGGTTCATGTTTTTGTTGTTGTAACTGTTGTTATTGTTGGTTTTTTTTAATTTTTGTGAATAGTACAATTCATATAACGGAAGAAAGATGAAGATCAATGAATATGTAAGACCAAAGAAGACTAATCTAAATAAAAGCCTTACGAGAAAAGATATGTGCAGGAGGTCAATGCATATCNTTTTTTTTTTTTTTTTTTTTTTTTTTTTTTTTTTTTTTTTTTTTTTTTTTGTGAACAGTACAATTCATAAAAGTCTCAAGAGGGAAGAACGATGAAGATCAATGAATATTTAAGACCAAACAAGACTAATATAAATAAAAGCCTTACGAGGAAAGATATGTGAAGGAGGTCAATGCATATCTAAGACCAANTATATATATATATATATATTATTTTTATAAACTTTTCATGAATTTTGTATTTCAATTAGGAAAACTTTCTAAAAAATAATAATTTCTTAGTAATGGACTAAATAAATCATCTCTTAAGAATAATGTTGTCCCATGTATACATGAAAAAAAAAATTTAATCAAGTCATTGTTTACGTGTTTTAAATTTATTTGTTATAAGTTTGCATTAATTCATACTTTCAAGTATGAATAGACCCAATAGGAGTATGAGTATCATAAAATCTCTCAGGGACTTAACCAAAATTTCATGGTTCTATAATCTCAAATTGTTATACTTAGTTTACTTAATATAGAAGGTAATTGACTCAACTTAACCTAAATTTTTTAGTTGGCAACTTTGAATTGTGCTATCCAAAGTAACTTCATATACTAAAAGAAAAAAAAAGAAACATGGATGCTTAAACTATATGAGGTTATAAGAATGAATGCTAGGCTTGCACTTCTAGCATGTAAAGGATGCCTAAAAATAGAAAGAGACAAGGATTTTTTTTTTTTACAATAATCAGATTTTTTAAAGTTGGCCATATAATCCTGCTTGGATCAAGAAACCTATTAAATTTACTTAAGCATATTATAATTCACCAAGTATATTTAAATAAAGAGGCTACATATTTTATCAAATGGAATAAGGATACACTGATAATATGTATACAATGCAAATTATTTACTCTTAACTTACGGTTTTTGTTTATTTGAAGAATAGTTTAAATCATTTATATGCATCAAGTGACCTATATATACTATCAATTTTTTTCTATATATACCAATCAAGCCAAAAAGTATGGTTAACCAAGATTCATTACCAATGATAACCTCAACTTTACTCTTATAAGATATAATATTATAATATTATAATATTACAATANTATATATATATATATATATTATTTTTATAAACTTTTCATGAATTTTGTATTTCAATTAGGAAAACTTTCTAAGAAATAATAATTTCTCAGTAATGGACTAAGTAAATCATCTCTTAAGATTAATGTTGTCCCATGTATACATGAAAAAAAATTTAATCAAGTCATTGTTTACGTGTTCTAATTTTATTTGCTATAAGTTTTCATTAATTCATACTTTCAAGTATGAATAGACCCAATAGGAGTATGGGTATCATAAAATCTCTCAAAGACTTGACCAAAATTTCATGGTTCTATAATCTCAAATTGCTATACTTAGTTTACTTAATATAGAAGGTAATTGACTCAACTTAACCTATGTTTCTTAGGTGGCAACTTTGAATTGTGTTATCCAAAGTAACTTCGTATACTAAAGGAAAAAAAAAGAAACATGGATGCTTAAACTATATGAAGCTATAAGAATGAATGCTAGGCTTGCACTTCCAGCATGTAAAAGATGCCTACAAATAGAAAGAGAAAAGGATTTTTTTTTTACAATAATTAGATTTTGCAAAGTTGGCCATATAATCCTTCTTGGATCAAGAAACCTACTAAATTTACTTAAGCGTATTATAATTCACCAAGTATATTTAGATAAAGAGGCTACATATTTTATCAAATGGAATAAGGATACACTGATAATATGTATAAAATGCAAATTATTTGCTCTTAAATTACGGTTTTTGCTTATTTGAAGAATAGTTTAAATCATTTATATGCATCAAGTGACCTATATATACTATCAATTTTTTCTATATATACCAATAAAGCCAAAAAGTATGGTTAAACAAGATTCATTGCCAATGATAACCTCAACTTTACTCTTATAAGATATAATATTATAATATTACAATATTATTATCATTATTATTATTATTGATATTATATATATATGATTTAAACAAGATTCATTGCCAATGATATATATATATATTATTTGTCTAAACAAATAATACAACTATGTTTCCCTAGTAGCCTACCTTAAAATGTTGATATATGGCAAACATTTTATTGTTAATAAATAGAAAAGTAATATTTTTTTAATGAAATATTTGGATAAGTATAATAAATAGCAAGTTATAGAGGTACGTGTAACTGAGTTCTATAATATATCCCTTACAAGTTATATTGTCATATGGCTATTTCTAATACAATGCAGGCTTAGATTTATACATTAATAGATTTTGTCAATAAAATAAATAAATAGAAAATATAGCTTTGGGGATGCTCATGGTCCTTACTTTAATGGTTCTTAAAGATTTGAATAAGTTGAGGAAGATATTTATTTTGCCTTGGGATTAAAAGTAACTATGCTGAGCCAAGGAGTCTTTTTAATCTTAAGCTTGCTTACTAAAAGCTTGTTCTAGCTCAACTCAACCTCATTTCAAGTTTTTGTGATGGTGCTTAGGCTTGTTTCATTTAATTTTATTATTTTTTTACATAATTAGAGCTTTGTCTTATTTTTTGATTTTTTAAATTTAAATAAGTAGCTCATTTAAAGAAAAAAGTCTTATTATGCCTTACCTTCTTAAGTTAATCTTAATTACCCTATGAGACTTATGTAGTAGATTATTCTCTGATAAGATCTACTTATAAGATAACATACATGCTTTATCTAGTAATATTCTACCACCTTTCTCATAACTTTTAAGCTAGTCCAATCAAATACATTCTCATCATTCTCCAATATGAACTTTTATTTATATTTACACTCTATAGCCCTAATGAAGCCTTCTCAGGATCATGTTGCATCTCCTTCATTAGATCTTATTGCCTACCTTTCTTTTTCATCCTCTTGGGGTTTTGAGATTTGGGAGAAATTTTTAAGTGGTCTACGATAGGGACTTTGGCATTGGGCATGAGAGAAGGTTAAAGGTCCTAGGAAATTAGCTTGGGTAGCACTATATAAATTGATGTTAATTATAAATACTTCAAAAGCTTTATAATTTAATAATAAATTAGCAATTATTATACTTGACTATTAATTTATGTTAATTATAAATACTTCACATGTCTTAATTGTGTGTGATATTAGTATTATATCAAGCCTTAATCAAGCTTCTTAATGGGGTTATTCATGTGATTTAAATGATATTATTTATGATCATAAATGACTTAAGAATAAACATTTCAAGACTGTTAATTTATTAATCAAGTATTTAAATAAGTTTTTAACTTTAATTGATTAGCTAATTAAAAGATCGCAAATGTCTTATGACTAAGTCAGGCTAAAGGTAGCTCATCTAAAATTTTATGTTTTAAATTGTAAGAATATGTTTGCAATAGTTTTAGAATATTGTGCATGACAGTCATATATAGACAACTTGATTTTATAATCAAGTTATAAGACATACTTTTTCTAATAAATAACAGTCTATCCTATCTTGCATTCATTGAGACCGACAATGTATGATTTTATTGCAATTAGGTGATTTAAATAGCAGCCCTTTCCAAACAAGGCTATATGTTCAATGTATTATTTTCATTTGGTGTGTTTTCATTTTCCTTAAACTCGGTTCTGAGGTTTTAATTATTTAAATGAATTTAATAGGCCGCTCGTCTAGTTATGAAGTAAATTCTCACCTTTAGGCTTTCTCACAACCATATATTATGTGATTTAAGTCTTAAATTTCCAATAAAAAGTCAAATAAACATAAAATGAATATCTTTCAAAATCACCAAATCCAAAAAATATGATAGTTAAGATGTCATTGAGTTTCTCAGTTTCTTTAACATCTCATACTCTTCTTCATTTGGGTTTCGTAAATAAATTTTCCATGTTTGAGCATTTTCCTTTTGATGTTACTAACAATCATTCATGGAAAATAAACTTTGAAATTTCTTGGAGAAACAAACACAACCAGAATAAATAGTTTTTTTAAGTGAAGTTTGTTGATTAAGATGTAATTAACTATAGAGCTTGCTCTTATAAGAAGTTTGAACCCTAGATTAATCTAAACCACATATAGTCTTTGAATTAGATAGGGGAAATATTTATTGTTTTAATCATAGAGATTGTAAATATCTAAAAATTCTTTGTTTACATAATTGAACCCATCATAAGATGGAAATCCCATCTTTTAAGAGGGTTTATTACTTTTGATGGCATGTTTGATTATTTAAACAATTAAAATTTTCAAATTTATATGCCCAAACTCAAACAACACCGAATATAAAACTGACAATCTTTATTGTCAAAGGATAACTTGTAGGAATTTTCAAGCCTATAGGAGCTCAACTTAAGTTTCAATAATCTAACCTCAATCAACTCAACAAAAAATGTCAATGATTAAAGTCAAGTACATGAAATCAAAAGGAGTAAATGTTAGGTTTGAATTTTTAGTTTAGGGTTTGAATCATTCATTAGTCCTTCAGGAAAGCATATAAGGAAAACTTAAGACTAGATCCAAAAAAATGAGGTCAAGTGTAGCTCTCATTTCGGCCCATGCAACCTATAGATTAATACAGCTCACCACCACGACATAAGTGACCAACTTCAATTTACGTGGCTCATGGCGCATGCAACTCTCAACTTCAACCCATGCAGTTCACGAACATTAGTACAATTCACCACAACGATCTACATGACAAACTACAGCCTGCGTGACTCACTATTCATGTAGCTCTCAACTCCAACCTCTGCGGCATATGGATATTGTCACCGCTTACCACTACATCCTACATGATCAATTATGTCTTAATTGGCTCAAATCTCTTGCAACTCGTTATTGCTTCCTCTGTGGTCAATCGATACTCCTGAAGCAACAATACGACCAACATTATCAACTACTATCACGAACTTCAACTACGCCCTCTATAACAAGCTGCCGCTATAGCCAACACCTATACATTCATGTCGGGATATTGCCTTCATAGCAACTTACTGTAGCCCTTGCAGTCGGTTATCACAGCGAACTACATTTATTACAACCAAATTATTAACTATTATCAACGAACTACATTTAAGTAAAATAACACTACAATACTGTAACACAACAATACTGTCAATAACACCTCAAATAATACCATCCATACTTAATATTTTTTTCATTATCAGTGTGTCATTCTTCTAGAAAAAGATTAGAAGAAAATAAATAAGAAACAAATTTATTATTATTATTATTATTTTGGTTTTTATAGGCAAGAAACAATTTCACCGAAAAAAAAAAAAAACCGAACCCAATTAGGGTTTGGGTTTGCATCAAGCTTTGAAGCACTTTGGTATATGCAGAGCATGATCGTGGTGTCCATGGCCATGGCCGGCGCCGTCGCGGTCTATTATCTCTCTAACATGTCGAAACTCCTCCACGTGGCAAGGAATCGCTATCGGCCCCACCTGCTCGAACCCGTACACCTTCTCCGCTTCCTTGAGAAGCTCCACAAACAAAGGATGTTTAACGTACTGCACCGGAACAACGAATCGCTGCTTCTCCTCCCCCTCGCACCCAACCCTAATCGCCATCCATCCCTTCTTCATCTTTCGCTCTGTATCTCGCCGGATTTCTTTGAAGAGATAAGCACTGACTTCTATGTTTGAACAGAGAAAGGCCGAAAGGATCGGAGCTGGAGATGATGAGACGAAAGAGAGAGAGAAAGGAGTTGCAGTTCGGGATGGGGATGTTAGACATAGCACGTTTTGGATCTGAGAGATGTAAGATACATTCGTCGGCAAATTTGGAATTTGGAATTTGGAACCCTAAGGGGCGTATTTATATAGGAATTGGGGAAGAAAAGTAGAAGGGATGAATGGGATTTGACTGGAGTTGCCTGGAAAGGCACGTTTTGCTTCTGGCTTAGGGTTTCCATATGAACGGCAGGCGGAAGACCGTCAGGCATCGGACGCGAGGAATTTGGGAGGAAGTTCCGACAACGAGTCGGCAATAAAATAATTTCACACGGCACAAGTAGAAATAATTGAAATTCATTGTATATTTAACATTAATTCATGAATGTTAAAATAATCATTTTTTTGCTTCGGAAAAATAAGATTTTTTAGAGAATAAAGGATATGTTTGGGGCAGCTGCAGCTTATTCAGCTTCTGCTGATAAGTAGCTTATACTGATAATCTGCTGATGGACAGCTGATCTGGATAATCTGTCTGTCTGTTTGGTTAGTGCGTTTTGAAAACAACTGATTCTAGAGAAATGACAAATCTGCCCATGTTCTGGATAAGCTATGAGCTGTTTGGTTCGTGTGTTTTGTAAACAGCTTATTTGTAATTTTTTTTATTTGAATTAATAATATGTGTAATAGAATAAGTCATTTTATCAACAAAATTAAAGATCAAATGCTAAGACAAAACAATAAAAATAAATAGAGCAATATTTATATAACACAAAATAATGATTACTTGTATGTCTTACCAAGCTTTATATAGCATATAACATTATTAATTTGCAGAGTGGGATGATAAGGAAGAAGGAAAGGAAGTCCTGCAGCAGTGGGAAGATGATTGGGATGATGATGATGTCAATGATGATTTCTCCCTCCAATTGAGAAAAGAATTGGGAAGCAACTCAGAGAAGTAAAGTGCCTCTTGCTCTACTTCCTCCTTATTGTGCTCTATAAGCTTCAGCAAAATGTTCTTTTGAGGTTTGTGTTCTTTTTCGAAATGTGTTTTAAATTTTGTGAACAACTTTCTATGTTGCATTGCAGTAGCTTTCTACTTGGGTTTGGGAACTTTGTTTCAATGAACTAAACTAGGCATAGTTATTGACTAAATGACTTATTAATTTACTTGTTGATTATGCAGTGGTTTATAGAAGATGTTATAGAGTGTGCTATGATGATTTATGCTTTTTCTTCTTCTTAAGTTTTCAAATGACAATTTTAATTGATGAGGCAATATTGACATAAATGTAAAGGATGCGGAGGAAATATTTAAAAGATATGGTGAGACATACAAGGATATTGGGTATTGGGTATACTCTTGGTTCACTTGAATATTAAGGATTAAAGATCGAGAAAAAAAGAATGGCAAGGAAAAATAACCAAGCCTTAAATAAAACAAATCAAACTCTTAACATGATTTTATCAATACATCCATGATTGCTTTATAATTCGAATCTAATCTAAATTAGCAAATTTAGTGTTTTATATTATTTTCCTGCTGAAGCAGAATTTATTTTTTTCCTCCAAATGTAATGCATGATGGAATCCTTTTAATCATTGGCAAGTATTGTACCTTAAACAAATTGTTGTGCTGCAATTGGCTGAACAATATTTAGAATCATCACCATTACTTCTATCATATACGATATAAATATATGGATTTGCAATGGAAGTACTGAGTTACTATGTTGATTCCAAGGTTGTGCTTATTCCTGTCACTGATTGGTCTCATCCTCAACACATATGCAATATCTGTGGTGAATATTATTCGGCCTATAATGCCTTTTCTTGCCATGTTTTGCACGGCGTTGTGTATTGGAAGTCCTCTTGCTATTAATAGGAGCCAAATTCTATCTTCAGAAGGTCACCTATTGCTTCTACCCATAGTGACATTCCATGTTGCAGCCTTTGCATTGGGTTATTGGGCTTCCAAGTTACCATTTTTGATGTACATGTCAAGTTTCAAAGTATTTGTGCCCATCAATGATTTCTTAAACTTTATGATATGTGGAACAAAATGCATTTTTACCATTTTATGCACTTCATCAACTCATTGTATACACTCTTTTCAGAATAGCTCAATCATATCTGAAGATCTCAGTTTGATTTGAAAGTTAGTGCTTCTTCTTCATGTAAAAACGTACTACCAGGTAGCCTCTTCAAAAAAACGGATTAGACCAATTAGAGTAAAGATGGTGTGTTGGAGTCCTCTATGCAACACCTAAAACATACAAAAAGTTTGATTGCTAAAAAAACGAAAAAAAGAGGGTAATTACATACATACCACCCAATTCTTATGTATTAACATATCTAACACCTAAAATTTGATTTTTACATCTATACCACTCATATTTTCATGCATAAGAATTATATAAGTAAATATCAAATTGAGAGCATATAAGATATATAAGTCATGAATGATCTAGTTTGCAAAACCATGCTTTGCATTGTGCTTTTGCAAATTGAAACAGAAAGGATTCTTTATGCATTTCATCGTGATTAGCAATTTAAAAGCACTTTTATCAATCGATTTATCGCAAAGAGTGAGTTATAGTAATTGAGAGTACAAACAAATAACTGCTCGTTAGCAAAATATAGTAAAAAAGGAATGCAACAAAATCTTGCAAATAAATTATAAGAGGTGATTTTGATAGTAGGAGCAACACTAAGCAAGGACAACGAGACATATAGGAAACATAACAAGCAAATGTCTGTCATTGTCTGCCTTCAAAAAGTCCTTATAGCAAACACAATATGCATATAAGAAGCAGACACTTCAGATTTTGTTATAGTAATTGATTTAAAATGAGAACTAGTCCTAAAAAAATTGCTTATTTTACTCAGTAGAATTTGCATACCCTGAAAAAGTAAGAAGGGAGCATCCTAAAATGCAGGATATAAATTGAACCAGCTTCAAATTCAATTAGTTCTAACTTAAGGGTAAATTCATAGAACATTCAACAGCTGTACAAAAAAAGTAAAAAAAAAACTGGCTTTGAACTTCGCCAAAATCCAATATAAATTGTTTTTCTGTTTATAATTTATTTTCTTCCAAAGATATGTATATTCACACTCGAAAATAAAGTTTAAGAACCCACGAAAAACAATGTCATGATCGAGCAATTTCGTCCGCTATCTGATTTAGCAACGCGGTCATTTCCCTTGCACCTTTACCTTTGCGACTGTAAGCATGTTCTGAGCCTTAATGTGATATGGGATGACCGACATGGAATTCAAATGCTTCTTGTAGAATATGATGCATGTCTTCTTCTACAGATGCAAAGTCCATGTCAGAGCGAGAGTGGTGACGTCAGATGTAGTTGTGGAGAGCCATGGTTGCCACAACTATTTGTACTTGCTTCGGAAATGGGTAGGTTGGCATGTCACATAATATCACCCACTTCTTCTCCCATACCCCGAATGACCTCTCAATGACACCTCGCAAAGAGGAGTGTCGTTTGTTGAACATTTCCTTTCTACCACGTGCAATCCCGCTTGACCTCTCGAAGTCGGGAATGTGGTATTTCGTGTCGGCATAAGGCTTTAGATAACCCCTTTGTAAGGGATATCCAGTGTCAACTAGATAATATTTACCTGTATGAAAAACGTAATTTAGAAACGACTCATAAATGTCTAATATATTTGTTATAATTACGTACCAGAATGAGGGTACGAGAAGTAATGAGTATGGCGTCTTATTACAAACTTAAAAACATGACTATTGTGTGCATTGTCTTCCCATCTGACCATCACAAATGTGAAACACATGTTGAAATTAGAAGCGGCCATCACATTCTGTGTGGGAGAACCACAGCGTCCAATGTAGGTCAGCTTGTCTATGCCAGATACACATGCATCAACGTGAGTTCCATCAATAGCTCCTATGCAGTCCTAAATGTAATAATGTTTAATATTTTAATAATTGAGAGGTAAATAATTATAATATAGTAATGACATGTTTAAGATATACATTGAAGAACGACATATAGCGAGGGTCATTCACAATTTGTGTCGAGATGAAATTTTCTTTCTTCATATGGAACATGTTTGCGAAACGTGTTGGATGCTCTTGTAGTAACTCACCACAACTCATTTATCGCCAACATATCTCAATGTCAACAAAGAAAGAATAAGCACAATCCTTCTAACATAGTGCAATTGTTCTGAATTCATCCTACGAAAATTTATTCAAAGAGAATAGTTATAACCTTCAACCATATAAAGACATCCATAAAACATATAACCACAAAAGATATGAGAACTACAATGTTAACTATAAGAAGTGCATAGAAGAAAAAAAGTGCTAGAAGAAAAAAAAAACAATCCTTGTTACAACAGTACAAACAATTTTGAGAAAACAAAACGAGAAGCTGGGGTGGAACGTAAGAAGGAACATTTCAAAACAAAACAATACAACCAGTTTCAAAATAAAACAGTTTTCCAAGAATTAACGTAAGAAATCAAAACATTATAGTTTTCCAAAACGGTACAAACAATTTCAAAACATTAGTTTTCCAAGAAGGAACGTAAGGAATCGACTTGATATTCTGCTTCTAACTTCATAAAAAATTCTATACAGACTGGATCTTGTAGTAAGTTAATACAATTGAGATATAATTTCCTGTACGTCTTAACCTCAGCTTATTTATTTAGAATTCCAAGGCACCCCTCAACTGATATATCATGTGATGCAACAAGCTTAACCGTGCAAGATTCTGCAAGTTTTTCAATTGTACTTCTGATGAATGCGGCTCCTTTCTTCCTTTTCTCCAACCTATGTCGTTTTGGAACAGATGAGGATTCCACTGACCTATGGATTTCGCAGGGCACTTCTCCTGAGCCACTAACATTATCAGTTCCAAGAAGAGCAGTTGTGTCAATGAAGTTAGGTTCATATGGGGTGAAAGCATGTGCTCTTGTTGCAACAACCCCACTGAACATACCATCCTGCTTCTCTTTCATTGTTGGATCAATTCCATTCATTTTGAATTTCTTAGCTGCTGGCACGACCTGCACGACATAGAAAATTGAATTAGTTAAATCAATTCAATATATCCAAAATTGAAATAAAGAAATGGTATAAGGTAAGTATTTACATCTAATTTCTCAGCCCACCAATCCTCAGGAGCATCTATAGTTCGCTTCACTGGATCCCAGTCCAAACCTGTAGTTCCCCTCTTAAGTTCTTTCCAAATTTTCTAATCTTTCTTTAATTGATGTCACTTGTTCTTAAATTTCATCCTGTCATAGTCTCTTCCTGCCAGTTCCTTGAATTTAACAATAAGATTCTGTCAATCTTCTTTGTTAAAAAATGTCGTAGGTCTATTTCCTAACTCCACCTCCTTAAGACAGAGATCACAAAAAATATTTGTTGCTTCCCTGTCCCACATGACAAATGATCCAACTTCTTTATTCTTATTTACAGCAGTACTTACTAGTGAAAGGTTAAATAAGAAAAGAATGCATTTAATAACATGAGCATAAAAAATCCAATAATGTTACAACAATTTTACATTAGAAATCCATTAACTCGATGTAAAGCACATGACATGAAAATTTTAAAAAGCGCATAAACACAAGGTTTTGAACCAAATCAATGACTCCCAAAGTTCCAAGTGATGTAAAGCACATGACATGAAAATCTTAAATCAGCAAAACTATAAATTTTCGAATTGAAATCATACAGACCAACTATTATTAAGAAATATGAAACACATTTCTCATCAAAAGCATGCCCCAATGCTGCAAAACAAGCTAAATATCGTACTACATAAAGAGATATTGTAGCTCAACTTCCGCAAAGTCAAGTATCCTTTCAAACATATAAGCCATTTAAAATATGTGAGCTAAAACATATAACTCCGAAGACATATAGTTGAGAAAATATGTTAAGTTTCCTATCACTATAGGGGTGTCACTGAAGTGTTAGATATGTAAACAAAAATGAAAACTTTCTGAAGTATAAGAATTTAGCATATGAATATAAATGGTTACAGAAATTGATACATACAAAGAAACACATACAAAAATAAATTTTGAAAATTCTGCAAGTATGTATTTAAATTTAGGTGTTATGCATGTAAGTGCTTAAGGATGACAGAGGAAATAAAACGCCTCAACCTTACAAAGCACATAAACACAAGGTTTCGAACCAAATCAATGACTCCCAAAGTTTCAAGTGATGTAAAGCACATGACACATGAAAATCTCAAATCAGCAAACTATAAATTTTTGAACCGAAATTATACAGACGAACAATTATTAAGAAATATGAAACACATTTCTCATCAAAAGCATGTCCCAATGCTGCAAAACAAGCTAAATATCGTATCGCATAAATAAATACCGTAACTCAACTTCTGCAAAGTCAAGTATATCCTTTCAAACATATATGTCATTTAAAACATGTGAGCTAAAACATATAACTGAATCCCGAGATGGCTGAAGATGTTATGGTATGGCTCATATACCATGTAGGGACAGACGCTGTAACGAAGCGGAGCAGAGCGGAGCGAAGCGGAAAAATCTGTCCAAATCGGGAAGTTACGTTATGTGGGTTGGGGGTGCTGGGTCAACGCCCCGCTATACGGTACAGGGGTAATTTGGTAATTACATATTGTACTGTAGGGTTTACTCTAGGATTATATATAGAACTGTTTGTAATTCTAGGTCCTCGAGAGAGTTGAATAATCCTCTATTCTGTAACCTCTTTTCTGAATATTGAAGGAACTCGCCGCTCTGCTCCCGAGGACGTAGGCATCTTTGCCGAAACTCGTTAAATCTCTGTGTTCTTCTGGATTTGTGTTGATTACTGTTTTTCTTCGCCCTTAATTTTCTCAACAAGTGGTATCAGAGCCAGGGTTCAAAGGCGGAGAAGAGATCGACGTAGGGACGAAGGAGGATTCGTCGTTTTGGCAGACAAGTTCTGCGACGGAGGAAGAGCATGCAAGGGAGGAGTTGTTCGCGAAAGTTTTTTCGGTTCCCGGACGGAGGAAGCGCGAGTTCGGGAAGGTCGCAGGAAGGAGATGTTCGCCAAAGGAAGGACGGTGTTCGGCGCAAGTCTTGCGAATCGGAGTTCGCCTGGCAGTGACGGAAAGATTTGCAGAGGAGCGAAGGTTTTCAGTGACACTTTCGTTCGAAGGATCTGCGAGCTTCGAGACATGGAGGCGAGCTCGGCGAGGGTTCCGGGCAGGCGAAGCAGAGAGCAGGAGCTTTCGGCGGAGGCTTGCGAAGGCAGCGGCGACGGCGCAGGAAAGGAAGGTTCGACGCAGAGAAACNGCGCCGTCGCGGTCTATTATCTCTCTAACATGTCGAAACTCCTCCACGTGGCAAGGAATCGCTATCGGCCCCTCCTGCTCGAACCCGTACACCTTCTCCGCTTCTTTGAGAAGCTCCACAAACAAAGGATGGTTAACGTACTTCACCGGAACAACGAATCGCTGCTTCTCCTCCCCCTCGCACCCAACCCTAATCGCCATGCATCCCTTCTTCATCATTCGCTCTGTATCTCGCCGGATTTCTTTGAAGAGAGAAGCAATGACTTCTATGTTTGAACAGAGAAAGGCCGAAAGGATCGGAGCTGGAGATGATGAGACGGAAGAGAGAGAGAGAGGAGTTGCAGTTCTGGATGGGGATGTTAGACATAGCACGTTTTGGATCTGAGAGATGTAAGATACATTCGTCGGCAAATTTGGAATTTGGAATTTGGAACCCTAAGGGGCGTATTTATATAGGAATTGGGGAAGAAAAGTAGAAGGGATGAATGGGATTTGACTGGAGTTGCCTGGAAAGGCACGTTTTGCTTCTGGCTTAGGGTTTCCATATGAACGGGAGGCGGAAGACCGTCGGGGATCGGACGCGAGGAATTTGGGAGGAAGTTCCGCAACAAGTCGGCAATAAAAATAATTTCACACTGCACAAGTAGAAATAATTGAAATTTATTGTATATTTAACATTAATTAATAGATGTTAAAATAATCATTTTTTTGCTTCGAAAAATAAGATTTTTTTAGAGAATAAGGGTATGTTTGGGGCAGCTTGTGCGTTTCAGGAACTTATCCTAAAACGTAGCCCACGGGCCGGCTGTAAAGGTCGACTCGCGGTCTACGTTTAGTGTAAAAATCAAACGCAATTTCGGATAAACTGGCGAAACACGCGAACTAAAGGGTACTGCGGCGTTTCAAAAATGCTGCCCGCACTTATAAGCTGCCCCGAACGGACCCTAAGTCTGTGTGTGTATACTAAATTTTTTGCCTCTCCCAAAATTAAATACTTGATAACAATGTTATAATTATTATATTTTTAATTTAATGAAAATTTTGTAATTATTTTAAATAATTTTTTTTTATCAAATATTATAATCATCTTATTAAACTTAATAGTGCTAAATATATTTCTTGAAATACTTTGTATACATCTCATAAAATTAAAAATATATATATATTCATATTATCAAGTAAGATTTAGAAATTTATAAATGAAATAATATATTATAATAGATGAAGTTCCAAATGAATCAAACAAAAACAACTAACTATTGTATTGAGATTTATTTATAAATATGGATTTGTGAAGAAATGATTTTTTGATACAATTCAAGTTGATTGTTGAGAATGTAAGTGCATTAAGTCTAAATAAACTTGTGAAGTTCTCAGAGATATGTTTGGGGCAGCTTGTGCGTTTCTTGATAATCATAATATTTGATGTCAAAGATATGATAGTGCAAGTAACATGCAAATTAAAGGAGTTATAAGTTTTGTTTCATAACAAATAATCATTTTGAATATTATGTTGTTTATTATCATATCATCAAAAAAATATTATTTTGATTTATCAGTTTTTTTTTATTTGACACTTATAATTAGTGTGGCTTGTTCTTCTTGAATTATATAAGAAAAAATCACATAAAATCTCAAATATGATGTATTTAGCATAATAATAAATTATTTTCTTTAAATTTTTTTAAAAAAAGTGGAATCATGTCTTTATTCTATAGGGTGAAATTATTTTGTGAAAAATCGGACTGCATATTCTAGACATGAATGCTTCTTACTCTGGATGTCGACAATGTATTATAAAAAAAGACACTATTATAGTAAAATAACATTACAAAGTTGATATTTTGATAGTCATTTTAGATACATACACAACCATAATAAATAGACAATACGTTTAAAGAATACATAGAATTATTTATTCTTAAATTTGCATGGAATCATTGAGATGGATATTGGGGATTCAAAATTAATAATAAACTTAAAATAAATTTTAACCTAGAGATTTCACAGATATAGAAAAGCTACATTTAAACATTCAATTAGAGTATTTTGAACTGAAACTCAAAAAATAAAAAAAAATTAAAATATTTCTATATTTTCTTATTTATGTCAAATTTTGGTTAAGACATTTTATGTCAAATATTGGCTAAAATAAGAAATATGTCATATATCTTTTTATTAATTATTTGATTAGATTGGTCTTGATATTTCTAGATTCAACAACAACAATTGTATATGTCTTTTTCAATTATGAAGATTGTTAAAACAAGAATATGAAGTTAAATAAAAAATGGTAATCTTACTAGTTCACTGATAATATATATTGAAAATAATATTACAAGGAGTTTTAATGTATAAGGAATTATTGATGATTATGATGTAATGAAACAACATTGAGCATAATTTAAGATGTGTACTCATAATGATTATATTAAAAGAGTTATTTTTTATTTTGACTTATTTATTTATTCTTTATTTTAAAAATTAAAATTTTAATTGATTTTTTATTATTATTATTTTTTTTTGTTTTGCCCCTTTTCTATTTGAATTCTAGTTATGTCATTGTCTTCAATGCCCCCCTCATAGCTCCACCCCTAACAGTGGATAGTTTGTGTTGGAAATAGTGAGCAGCTATAAATAGACATCATGATGAGAACATAAAAAATCAATTTATATGAAATGAACAAGAAGTATTGATTATTAAATGAGATTCCCTCTAAACCTCTTTCTAATTTTTTTTTATAAATTTTTTTTTATTTATAAGTGATGTGATGTTCTTTGCATTTTAACTAATACTTCTCTCAAAGCTATTTAGAAGCTCAAATGTACTACTTTAGAAGTGATGAATGGCAAGATTTTTAGAATTATTTTATTCATTTAAAGTATTTGTTTCTATATAATCCCATTATACTCTTGATGTTTGCTTATGAATTAATATTTTATAGTATTCCATATGAATATTACATTAAAAAAATTTTTTACATCCACAAAAAAATTTTACTCTATATTTATTTTTCAAGCAATTAAAAAAATAATATGTGATTATAATAGAAAATATTTACTTCTCAAAATATTTGAAAAAAATACTTACCATTAGAATTGTGAGCTAGTGCCCCAATGTGGATTGGTTAAGGAGATTGCAAGTATAGCTTGTTAAACAATGAGCTCAAGCTTAAATTACAACACATAAAATAAATACGCTCAACTTCAAGCTTGACAAAGCTTCTCTCATTGATTCATGAGATGGCTCAATTAATTTACATTTATTCATTGTTCCAAGTCTAATTTCTCATTCTTCAATGCCTTCTGTACTAGATTTTATAGCAACTTCCCTCAGCCCCAATGATTCATTTTCTAATGAATTATTCTGATAACTTTTCTAGGCACCATCAATGCATTCTCTGATGTGCACTATGAAGATTTACTTTATTTCAGTTGCCTCTGAATCTTATTGATGTCTTCTTCAACAAGCTCTCATTTTGATTCACAACAACCCCTTTGGTCATCTAAATACAATGATGCTTTTTGCAACATGCTTTTATTGCAACTTTGAACTCCAATTTTTTATTTCACGTCCATTTCTAGCAAGTATAAATTACAAATTATCACTTTTGGGAGTTTTCAAGTTCAAGAATTTAAAACAAGCTAGATCTCAATTTTGACCATACCTTTTGGTTGGCAAGCCAAGCTCATGTTTGTTATAACTCAGTCTTGATTTGACTTGTTTAGACACTTGTTACTAAATAACTCTTAGCTAATAAATAGATTTATGGTATGCTTATTTATGATTTTTTTTTTTGTAATTTAAATATTTTATCATTAAAAATAACTATTTCTTAATTTTTGAAAGAAAATATATTTATTTGATTATCATTTAAATTTTAAACTAAATTAATGTATATTCAAAAGTTTTGAAAAATTCAAATGAGATATTTTATTTATTTTTGTAATGTCTTTTATGAAATAAGAAAAAAAATCTCTCATTCTAATAAACGATAAATAAATTAAAATTGAATAGTTGCAGAAAGTGACTTTATTGATTTGTCATTGTATAGAAAACTGGCACACAAATACACAAAATATTTTTTTCTGGAATTAGATGAAAGGAGAAATTGATAGCACTTGGTTTAGTTAAATATTTTTAGTAGTGTTTGTCACAAGTGACAAAATATTTTATTTCTCATAATTGGAGAAAATATTAAATAATATAATAGATATGAACTATGGGAGATAACTTTCACAATTGAAGTAGAAGGGTGTTTTTAAGATTTGAGGTTATCTCTAAAAGAATGATAAAAGTTTTCTTTGTTATTCTTCTTATAAAATGGGGAAAATAATAACCAAGATGGCAAGCATAAACCTTTGAGCTAATTTTGAGGAAAAAAGGTATTCACATTATCACGTGTTAACATTTGTGTTAACTACAGATGATAATGTTATTTATTTAACAATCTAAACTCTCACCATCAAGATATTATCCTTTTTGGCCAACGACCTCACAGTTTTGTCCTGTTTTTGTAACTTCCCTGGAGGTCACCTATTATAGGAGCGCTCTCACGTTAATATACTTAACTTTGGTGTTTATTTCCAAATTCTAACAGTTACATCAAAAGTCACCTCAATATTTAAGAATTCAACTTCTTTCTACATAAGGGGTTTCACAATCTCTCCCACTTAAGTCAATTTTCATAACCAGATTCATTCATGAAGTAGATAGAATTCTAGATGTGGCCTCTATAGAATTAATATGTGGCTCGCACTATTTAGCATTTTGTCCCATCTTGGCTTTAAAAACATAATACTTTATTTTGTATGACACTTAGATTCTATCTTCTGGCTAGTGCAAGGCTCTGATACTATCTGTAATAGCTCGAACTCTCACCCATTAAGATATTGTCCATTTTGGCCTTATGACATCACGATTTTATCCCATGGGTGTAACTTCATAGGAGGTCACCCATCTTAGGAGTGTTTGCATTTGAGCACACTTAACTTTAGAGTTTCTGTCAGAAGTCCAACCATTACACCAAAAATCACCTCCTTATTTAGGAGTTCAGCTTCATTTTACGTAAGGGATTTCATAATTTATGTCTGTGAACATCAAAAGTTTTTGCAAGAATGGGTAATAACCTTATTGTTGTCAATGGTTCGTGTGATAACAATTATTGACATGTATTAGTGTTTAGGGTTGTCAAAAAAGCTCGTTGTTCGCGAATAGTTCGTGTTTGGTTCGTCAATGAGTTTGTGTTCGATTCGTTCGAGAAGAAAACGAGACGAACGTGAACAATTTTTTTTTTTCGTTCGGTTAGTTAAACGAACAGTGATGTGTTCGTTCGTGTTTGAATCGTTATTGTTCGAAATATAAAATAATTTAAAACAATTATATCAAACTGGCTCGTTGTTCACGAACAGCTCGTGTTCGGCTCGTTCGTTAAGAAGCGAACACGAACAGTGACTTCACGAACAATTTCAAACACGAGTTTATTTCAAACAAACTAAATTTCAAACGAACCGAACACGAACACATGCTCTGTTCGTTCGTGTTCGGTTCGTTTACACCCCTATTAGTGTCAGTGTCGATGAAATGAGTCGACATTCATACCGATGATATATATCAACATTATTAATTATAGCAAAAATATTTTTATTTTATTGATTGGCATCAACATTGATATTAATATTGTGTAATAAGGTTGTTTGTGATAGAGGGTCTCTACATTGTTGANGGCTCGTTAAAAAGCTCGTGTTCAGCTCGTTCGCTAAGTTAACGAGCCGAACACGAACAACACGAATAAATATTTATTCGTTCGTGTTCGGCTCGTTTTGGCTGGAAATATCACTAATCAATTATATATATATATATGATGAGCAGTATTTTTTAAAAATTTAATTGACTACAAGACTACAAAGATTTATAATTAATTAAAAGTATTAATGAAGAAAATAAAATAAAAATTATTAAATTAGATTCAAATGATATTTTAAATTCTCTCCCAATCCCTAACATCTTATGGCTACATGATTAGGGTTGTCAAAATGACTATGTTCGTGAACGGCTCGTGTTCGGCTAGCTAAGCAAACGAGCCGAACAAGAACACACTTTTTGAGCTCAAAATTTGAACGAGTCGAAAACGAATTGAGTCTGAGCTCGTCCGTATCCGGCTCATTTACACCCCCCTACGAGTGCAGCTAGAAGAAGGNGTTCGTGAACGGCTCGTGTTCGGCTAGCTAAGCAAACGAGCCGAACAAGAACACACTTTTTGAGCTCGAAATATGAACGAGTCGAAAACGAATTGAGTCTGAGCTCGTCCGTGTCCGGCTTATTTACACCCCCCTACGAGTGCAGCTAGAAGAAGACGTTGTCCTTTAGAGAACAGAATGCGGTTGTACTGAACAACTTGAATTAGCTTTCACAGCTGTAGAGTGTGGATTCTTCTAAGCCATGTGACATGANGAACAGAATGCGGTTGTACTGAACAACTTGAATTAGCTTTCACAGCTGTAGAGTGTGGATTCTTCTAAGCCAAAAAAAATTAAAGATTTACATACTTACCATTCAGCTCTCATGTCATATATTTACATATTTTACCACTAAATTCTAATTTTTATACGCACATGTGCCGCAAGCATTGGTCAGTTGGTGGCAGGGTCATTGTAAGTAAGGGTGTAAACGAACCGAATNTAACTAATTCGTTAGCAACAGTTCTGTGATTTGGTTCAACAACCGCGGATAATGACTTGTTATCCGCTGTTTGCAGTTCGGTAGGAGGTTTGCCACTCGGGGGTTAGTTATTTGAAATAAAGTCTCTGTTCGTGAAGTCGTTGTTCGTGTTCGTTTCTTAAAGAACGAGCCAAACACGAGCTGTTCACAAACGACGAACCAATTTGACATCCCTAATATTAATATATATAAGTAATATATTATATTAATTATATAACTTATATTATATAAATATATAATATCTATATACTAATATAGTATAATATATTATTTTATAAAATTAAAATTTTTAAAATATTAAAATTTTTTATATATAATTATTTTAAATTATTTTATATTTCGAACAATAACGATTCGAACACTAACGAACGCATCACTGTTCTTGTTTGGTTCGTTTAAATAACTGAACGAAAAAAAGTTGGTCACGTTCGCTCGTTTACTTATCGAATGAATCGAAGACGAACTCATTGACGAACCGAACACAAACTATTCGCAAACAACGAGATTTTTTGACAGCTCTATTTATAACCGAGAGGGAGAGGGGAGATAAGAGTATTAATTCTAATTATATATATATACATATATATAGCTGCGCTGCGGAGTAACAATTTTTTTTTAATTGGGCACACACTATTAAAAAATTCTTTCATTTGACAAATTAAAAAATAATAATAATAATAAATTATAAAACATGAAAATTTACTAAATTTTTAGATTATAAACATTTTAAAAGAAAATTTGATAGTTTGTATACTCATTTTGATCAATATGAAATATTTTTTAANAATAATTTATTATATATTATAATTTATAAAATTTAATTTTAATATCATAAATTTTTTATATATAATTATTTTAAATTATTTTATATTTCGAATAAAAACGATTCAAACACGNATTAATTTATTATATATTATAATTTATAAAATTTAATTTTAATATCATAAATTTTTTATATATAATTATTTTTAATTATTTTATATTTCGAATAAAAACAATTCAAACACCAACGAACGCACCACTATTCGTGTTTGATTCATTTAACTAACCGAAGGAGAAAAAAAATGTTCACGTTCGTCCCCTCAAACGTGAACACGAACTCATTGACGAACTATTTGCGAATAATGAGCTTTTTTGACAGCCTTAACTGTAAGTCTCCTCAGATTAAGGGTTCAATCCCATCGTGGCATGGGAGCTCTGAAATTTTAGGCACATAGTATGGGCTCTCATCATAGGACCAAAAAATACATGAAAAATCGATATTTAGACCTCTGCCAAATATTATTTGTTTATNAAACGTGAACACGAACTCATTGACGAACTATTTGCGAATAATGAGCTTTTTTGACAGCCTTAACTGTAAGTCCCCTCAGATTAAGGGTTCAATCTCACCGTGGCATGGGAGCTCCGAAATTTTAGGCACATAGTATGGGCTCTCATCACAGGACCAAAAAATGCATGAAAAATCGATATTTAGATCTCTGCCAAATATTATTTGTTTATATATATATATATATATACATATACATATATATAATAGAAAAATAGGAGTTGGATATGTAAAAATATGGGAATTGGGGGGTATTTATGTAAAAAGAATAAAATAATTAAAGCTAAGGTGGCATGCTGTTTATTTTTGGTCAGACGAAAAAGGCTTGTGGTGGAATTTTGTACGTTTAGTCAATTTGATTTATTATAGTCGCACGTGTTAACTGCCATGTATTTTCATGGAAATCAAAGAGCTTGAATTTTGAATTCCTACCGAGTTTTTTCGACTATTTTAGGAAGCCTTGAAAGCACATTAAATTTCACGTTTATTTCCAAAAGTATTAAATTTAGTATGATTTTTTTTTTTCAAAATAATATTAATTTGAAGGTCCCACGTGAGAGGATATTCAGCTCTATTCTATGGTGTCATGAATAGGAAAAAATATTACCTCAGGAGTACTGATGCATCAGTACTCTAATGAGGGGGTGCCACGTAGGCAATGGTCCCACCGTGGTGCCTATGTGGCGCCTCCTCATTANATTGGAATCCCTAAACCACGAATTGGAATGCCCTTTCCAGAAACGAAAAAATATTACCTCAGGAGTACTGATACATCAATACTCCTGAGATAATATTTGGTAATATTTTTTTCTACAGAACAAACTCACCTTTTATTTATCATCATAATACAAGAGCCATCAACCTACAAAAAGCCAAAAAATAAATAATAATCATTTTCAGTCCCTAATTACGCCATTTTCTTTTGCCATCTCTCCTATAAAGTGCACCCTATCCCTCAGCCGCTTCTCTTCACCCCACCGATAAAGCTCTCAGCTTTTACTCCCGCCCACCTCTGTCCTTGCAGATTTGGAAGAAAACAGAGAAATTTAAGATGCAGGGTAAGGAGGAAGACGTTAGCTTGGGAGCTAACAAGTTTCCCGAAAGGCAACCTATCGGAACTGCTGCGCAGACGGAGGAGAAAGACTACAAGGAACCTCCGGCGGCGCCTTTTTACGAGCCTGNAAAAAAAAAAAAAATTTTTTTTGGAAGGAAAGTAGAGCGGAGTAATTGGAATGTGATTTTCTTTCCTTTACTTGAGCCGCAAAATATTTTCTTTTGGTGGATTTCCTCTGTTGGATCTGCGGAGATTTCTAGCATGATCAAAATTGTTCGCAAGGCAGACGGGCTCGCAGGAACGAACAAGTGCGAAGCAGTTTGGGTAAAGTGCTGCGGCAGTTCGGCGAGTTATGCTTCAGGGAGTTCACGGTAGAGGCGGCGTCGCGACTTCGAGGCGCTACAGTTTATGAACCTTCGCGGCATTAGGCGAGGTGGAGTTTGCGAACAGGAGTTCGTGTGCAGTTTCCGCGAACAGGAGCGTTTGCAAACAGAGGAGTTTGGTGGTGTTCGACCAGCGGAGTTTGCAAGTTCGTTGCAGGTGGAGTTTGCGACAGGTGGAGTTCGGCAGGGTGCTAGCGAGCGAGTAGAAGCGATTATTCGCGAACAGTGGTTTCGCGGAGGTAATTCATGAAGGGTTTCGCGCACGGGACAGCAGTTTAGCCGAGGTGCTGACGTGAACAAGAAAAGTGCTTCAACCCACATTTGTGCATAAGAAACTCCATGATATTTTTCTCCTAAGGGGCTGGATATTCGCAAGGTGGAGATTTTCTCCTAAGGGGCAGGATGTTCGCAAGGTGGAGATATTTCTCCTAAGGGATTGGATATTCGCAAGGTAGAGAATTTCTCTTAAAGGGCTGGATATTTGCCAAGGTGGAGAATTGTTAGGTATGACTCATAATACCAGAATTTGGAGTCTCTTGGAATGAAGAGATGTCTCTTGGAATTAAAGAGGTGTGTCTCTTGGAATTTAGTGGGTTGAGATCAGCGTGAGCGCAGCAGAAGCATGGTGGCCCAACCCACATTGGTGCAAGTGTAACTCCCAGGTATCTTTTCTCCTAAGGGGCTGGATATTCGCCAAGGTGGAGATTTGTTATGATATGGCTCATATACCATGTAGGGACAGACGCTGTAACGAAGCGGAGCAGAGCGGAGCGAAGGGGAAGAATCTGTCCAAATCGGGAAGTTACGTTATGTGGGTTGGGGGTGCTGGGTCAACGCCCCGCTATACAATACAGGGGGTAATTTAGGAATTACATATTGTACTGTAGGGTTTACTCTAGGATTATATATAGAACTGTTTGTAATTCTAGGTCCTCGAGAGAGTTGAATAATCCTCTATTCTGTAACCTCTTTTCTGAATATTCAAGGAACTCGCCGCTCTGCTCCCGAGGACGTAGGCATCTTTGCCGAAACTCGTTAAATCTCTGTGTTCTTCTGGACTTGTGTTGATTACTGTTTTTCTTCGCCCTTAATTTTCTCAACAGAAGACAGACACCCAAAGTAATCACACATGATTTGAAGAAGAGGTAGAGGTTTATACATGGATGCCGAAGGAAGCAGGAAGCGGCAATGCCATGATCGGGCGGACAAAGACAATGTCGCAATCGAGATGGCGAACAGAGGCGAGACTCGCGATCGAGATGGCGAGCACAGGCGAGAGTCGCGATCGCAATGTCGAACACAGGCGAGAGTCGCAATTGGGATGGCAAACAGAAGCAGGGATCGCGATCGGGATGGCGAATAGAACTTCAAGATGGCGATCTCGGGCAGAGTGGGGGAGGAGAAGATGAGAAAAAGAATAAAGGAGTGAAGATGAGAGGAGAGGATCGAGATTTTTTTACCACTCTCGGGCGATTGGGAAGTGCTGAGGGAGGAGCGAAATCATTGTGCTTAGGGAACACAGAGGGTCGCGAGAGGGGTAGGCGGGTAAAGATTCACGTGGAGGATGTTCGGAACCTTGATCGAGGGGTTATACCCGCGATCGCGTATCCGCTAATTTAGAGACGCGGTTTTCTGATAATCACCCTAAACGTGCAAAACAAACAGTGCGGCGACGTTTTCAAAAACGCTGCCGCACTTATAAATTGCCCCAAACTGGCCCTAAGTGTGTGCGTGTATACTCTAAATTTTTGCCTCTCCCAAAATTAAATACTTANATCAAGGATATATATATATATATATATAATTGATTAGTACTATTTCGAGTCAAAACGAGCCGAATACTAACGAATAAATATTATTCGTGTTGTTCGTGTTCGGCTTGTTAACTTAGCGAACAAGCCGAACACGAGCTGTTCGCGAACAACGAACAGTTTTGACAGCCCTATCCACTCGAAAGTCTTCTTCTTTACTTCATTCTATTATATTATATGAATATTTTCTACAATTATGAGGAATGATATGTTTTTCTACTTACTACATATACTAATAAAATCATTTCAGTTGGACCATGCTTCATAAGTATTTCTTTCATATATTTCTATATAAAATAATCTCAAGAACTATGAGATGCTCTCTACATGCAATATTAATATGTGTGCATAATTTTTTATAAGATAATAAGAAAATAAATTCACTTTCTACTGCTATAATTATTTAAGCATAAATACATAATTTTTTTTTTTATATTTTACTGAAAAGAAGAGCATTTTATTCTTACTTTAATAAAAGATATTTTATAAATAAATAAAATTTTATAAATAAAATATCTCGTTTGACTTTTCCAAAACTTTTGAAAATACAATAATTTATTTTAAAAAAAAAATAATTAATTAATATATTTTCTTACATAAATTGATAAATATAAAATTAAGATAAACAAAATAATAATAAACATGTGCTAAATCAAATTATTAGATAACAGTTTGCTTTAGGTTTGCAATTGCAAATGAATCGGTCAAGGTTAATGTATGTCACCAACACCAATGTCGACGCCTATTTTTATCAACAATGTAGAGACCCTCTATCACAAACAACCTTATTACACAATATTAATATCAATGTTGATGCCAATCAATAAAATAAAAATATTTTTGCTATAATTAATAATGTTGATATATATCATCGGTATGAATGTCGACTCATTTCATCGACACTGACACTAATAGGGGTGTAAACGAACCGAACACGAACGAACAGAGCATTATGTTCGTGTTCGGTTCGTTTGAAATTTAGTTTGTTTGAAATAAACTCGTGTTTGAAATTGTTCGTGAAGTCACTGTTCGTGTTCGCTTCTTAACGAACGAGCCGAACACGAGCTGTTCGTGAACAACGAGCCAGTTTGATATAATTGNCAACTCGTGCTCGGCTCGTTAAACAAACAAGTCGAACACGAACACACTTTTTGAGCTCGAAATATAAATGAGCCGAACACGACGAGCTGAGCATGGCTCGCTCGTGCTCGGCTCGTTTACACCCCTAAGTTGGACATGCATGTTCTATACATGAATGCTTCTTACTCTGGATGTCGACAATGTCTTATAAAAAAAGACACTATTATAGTAAAATAATATTACAAAGTTGATATTTTTATAGTCATTTTAGATACATACACAACCATAATAAATAAACAGCACGTTTAAAGAACACATAGAATTGCTTTTGATACTTTGATAGTCATTTTGGCCCCTTTTCTATTTGAATTCTAGTCATGTCATTGTCTTCAATGCCCCCCTCATAGCTCCACCTCTAACAGTGGATAGTTGGTGTTGGAAATAGTTAGCACCTATAAATAGACATCATGATGAAAGCATAAGAAATCAATTTGTATGAAAGGAAAAAGAAGTATTGATTATTAAATGAGATTCCCTCTAAACCTCTTTTTAATCCTGTTTATAATTTTTTTTTTATTTATAAGTGATGTGATGTTCTTTGTGTTTTAACTAATACATCTCTCAAAGCTATTTAGAAGCTCAAATGGACTACTTTAGAAGTGATGAATGGCAAGATTTTTAGAACTATTTTATTCATTTAAAGTATTTGTTTTTATATATTCCCATTATACTCTTGATGTTTGCTTATGAATTGATATTTTTTAGTATTCCATATAAATATTACATAAAAAAAAAATTTTTAATCCACAAAAAAATTTTACTATATATTTATTTTTCAAGCAATTAAAAAAATAATGTGTGATTATAATAGAAAATATTTACTTCTCAATATATTTGAAAAAAAAATACTTACCATTAGAATTGTGAGCTAGTGCCCCAATGTGGATTGGTTATGGAGATTGCAAGTATAGCTTGTTAAGCAATGAGCTCAAGCTCAAATTACAACACATAAAATAAATACGCTCAACTTCAAGCTTGACAAAGCTTCTCTCATTGATTCATGAGATGGCTCAATTAATTCACATTTCTTCATTGTTCCGAGTCTAATTTCTCATTCTTCAATGCCTTCTCTACTAGATTTTATAGCAACTTCCCTCAGCCTTAATGATCCTATTTCTAATGAATTATCCTGATAACTTTTCTAGGCACCATCGATGCATTCTCTAATGTGCACTATGAAGATTTACTTTATTTCGGTTGCCTCTGAATCTTATTGATGTCTTCTTCAACAAGCTCTCATCTTGATTCACAACAACCCCTTTGGTCATCTAAATACAATGATGCTTTTTGCAACATGCTTTTATCGCAACTTTGAACTCTAATTTTTGGTCCATTTTTAGCAAGTATAAATTACAAATTATCACTTTTGGGAGTTTTCAAGTTCAAGAATTTAAAACAAGCTAGATCTCAATTTTGACCATACCTTTTGGTTGGCAAGCCAAGCTCGTGTTTGTTATAACTCGGTCTTGATTTGATTTGTTTAGACACTTGTTACTAAATAACTCTTAGTTAATAAATAGATTTATTGTATGCTTATTTATGATTTTTTTTGTAATTTTAATATTTTATCATTAAAAATAAATATTTCTTAATTTTTTAAAGAAAATATATTTATTTAATTATCATTTAAATTTTAAACTAAATTAATGTATATTCAAAAGTTTTGAAAAATTCAAATGAGATATTTTATTTATTTTTGTAATGTCTTTTATGAAATAAGAAAAAAAATCTCTCATTCTAATAAACGATAAATAAATTAAAATTGAATAGTTGCAGAAAGTGACTTTATTGATTTGTCATTGTATAGAAAACTGGCACACAAATACACAAAATATTTTTTTCTGGAATTAGATGAAAGNATTAAAATTGAATAGTTGCAGAAAGTGACTTTATTGATTTGTCATTGTATAGAAAACTGGCACACAAATACAAAAAATGTACTGTGAGAAACTCATAAAAGTTGATTTTTTTTTTTGGAATTAGATGAAAAGAGAAATTGATAGCACTTGGTTTAGTTAAATATTTTTAGTAGTGTTTGTCACAAGTGACAAAATATTTTATTTCTCATAATTGGAGAAAATATTAAATAATATAATAGATATGAACTATGGGAGATAACTTTCACAATTGAAGTAGAAGGGTGTTTTTAAGATTTGAGGTTATCTCTAAAAGAATGATAAAAGTTTTCTTTGTTNGAGAAATTGATAGCACTTGGTTTAGTTAAATATTTTTAGTAGTGTTTGTCACAAGTGACAAAAGATTTTATTTCTCATAATTGGAGAAAATATTAAATAATATAATAGATATAAACTATAGGAGATAACTTTCACAATTGAAGTAGAAGGATGTTAATAAGATTTGAGGTTATCTCTAAGAGAATGATAAAAGTCTTCTTTGTTATTCTTCTTATAAAATGGGGAAAATAATAACCAAGATGGCAAGCATAAACCTTTGAGCTAATTTTGAGGAAAAAATGTATTCACATTATTATGTGTTAGCATTTGTGTTAACTATAGATGATAATGTTATTTATGTAACAATCTAAACTCTCACCATCAAGATATTATCCTCTTTGGCCAACGACCTCACAGTTTTGTCTCGTTTAAGTAACTTCCCTGGAGGTAACCCATTATAGGAGCACTCTCACGTTAATATGATTAACTTTGGTGTTTATATCCAAATTCTAATAATTACATCAAAAGTCACCTCAATATTTAAGAATTCAACTTCTTTCTACATAAGGGGTTTCACAATCTCTCCTACTTAAGTCAATTTTCATAACTAGATTCATTCATGAAGCAGATAAAATTCTAGAGGTGGCCCCTATAGAATTAAGATGTGGCTCGCAC
Organism: Phalaenopsis hybrid cultivar; assembly: GCA_002079205.1. NCBI lineage: Eukaryota > Viridiplantae > Streptophyta > Magnoliopsida > Asparagales > Orchidaceae > Phalaenopsis > Phalaenopsis hybrid cultivar. The sequence continues at coordinate 351,977 of JXCR01143828.1, read as the reverse complement.
TATTTAGCATTTTGTCCCATCTTGGCTTTAAAAACATAACACTTTATTTCGTATGATACTTAGATTCTATCTTCTAGCTAGTGCAATGCTCTGATACTATTTGTAATAGCTCGAACTCTCACCCATCAAGATATTGTGCATTTTGGCCTTATGGCATCACGATTTTGTCCCATGGGTGTAACTTCATAGGAGGTCATCCATCTTAGGAGTGCTTGCATTTGAGCACGCTTAACTTTAGAGTTTCTGTCAAAAGTCCGACCATTACACTAAAAAGCCCCTCCTTATTTAGGAGTTCAGCTTCATTTTATGTAAAAGGTTTCATAATTTATGTCTGTGAACATCAAAAGTTTTTGCAAGTATGGGAAATAATCATATTGTTGTCAATGCTTCGTGTGATAATAATTAATGACATGTATTAGTGTTTAGGGCTGTCAAAAAAAAGTCGTTGTTCGCAAGCAGTTCGTGTTTGGTTCGTCAATGAGTTCGTGTTCGATTCGTTCGAGAAGAAAACGTGACGAACCAAACACAAACAGTGATGCATTTGTTCGTGTTCGAATTGTTATTGTTTGAAATATAAAATAATATATATATTATAAAAATTAAATTTTATAAATTATAATATATAATAAATTAATATAATAATAATATATTAATATACTATATTAGTAATATACTAATATAAATATTATATATTTATGACTAATATAGATATTATATATTTATAAAATATAAGTTATATAATTAATATAATATATTATTTCTATATATTAATATAAGGGATGTCAAACTGACCCATTATTCGCAAACAGCTCGTGTTCGGCTCGTTCGTTAAGAAACGAACACGAACAGTGACTTCACGAACAATTTCAAACACGAGTTTATTTCAAACAAACTAAATTTCAAACGAACCAAATACGAACACGAACACATGCTCTGTTCGTTTGTGTTCGGTTCGTTTACACCCTTATTAGTGTCAGTGTCGATGAAATGAGTCGACATCCATACCGATGATATCTATTAACATTATTAATTATAGCAAAAATATTTTTATTTTATTGATTGCCATCAACATTGATATTAATATTGTGTAATAAGGTTGTTTTGTGATAGAGGGTATCTACATTGTGAATAAAAATAGGCATCAACATTGGTGTTGGTGACATACATTAACCTTGACTGATTCATTTGCAATTGCAAATCTAAAGCCAAATACTAACGAACAGAGCTTGTGTTCGTGCTCGGTTTGTTTGAAATTTAGTTTGTTTGAAATAAGCTAGTGTTTGAAATTGTTCGTGAAGTCACTGGTCGTGTTCGTTTCTTAACGAACGAGCCAAACACGAGCCGAAAACGAGCTGTTAGCGAACAACGAGCCAATTTGACATCCCTAATATATATTTTAGTATATTACTAATATAGTATATTAATATATTATTATTATTATTCTATTACTAATTTATAAAATTTAATTTTTTAAAATATCATAAATTTTTTATATATAATTATTTTAATTTATTTTATATTTCAAATAGAAACGCTTCGAACACAAAGGAACGCATCGTTTTCGTGTTTGGTTCGCTTAACTAACCGAACGAAAAAAAAAAATTATTCACGTTGATCTCGTTTACTTATCGAATGAATTGAACACGAGCTCATTGAAGAACTGTTTGCGAACAACGAGTTTTTTTAACAGCCCTAACTGTAAGTCTCCTCAGGTTAAAGGTTCAATCTCACTGTGACGTGGGAGCTCTGAAATTTTAGGCACATGATGTGGGCTCTCATCATGGGACCAAAAAATGCATGAAAATTTGATATTTAGACCTCTGCCAAATATTATTTGTTTATATATGTATGTATAAGCTAAAATGATAGTATTTGATGTGATATAAAAGATTTGAGCGATATNTATATATATATATATATATATATATTAAAGGAAAATAGGAGTTGGATATGTAAAAATATGGGAATTGGGGGGTATTTATGTAAAACAAATAAAAAGTAAAAGCTAGGTGGCATGCTATTTATTTTTGGTCAAACGAAAAAGGCTTGTGGTGGAATTTTGTACGTTTAGCCAATTTGATTTATTATACTCGCACGTGTTAACTGCCACGTATTTTCATGGAAATCAAAGAGGTTGAATTTTCAATTCCTGCCGAGTTTTTTCGACTATTTTAGGAAGCATTGAAAGCACATTAAATTTCACGTTTATTTCCAAAAATATTAAATTCAGTATGCTTTTTTTTCCAAAATAATATTGATTTGTTGATCAAATGCGTCCATGAAATTTGTTGCATCATGTCAAGTAGTTGATTGTGTTGGAGATTGAATATGATTGCAAAACATACGCTCTTGAATGATGAATTGAATTGATTATATTAATTACTGTTTTGAAATGATTCATATTCCTTTTATGAAGAGGTTGGCTACGCCTGGGGGTGTAAACGAGCCGAACACGAGCGAGCCCAGACTCAGCTCGTTTGGTTAGCGAGATGAACACGAGGCGTTCGCGAACAAAGAGTCGTTTTGACAAACCTAATCGGGTAGCCATAAGATTTTAAGGATTGGGGGAAGAATTAAAACATCATTTGAATCTGATTTAATAATTTTTATTTTATTTTCTTCATTAATACTTTT
>JXCR01143828.1:323732-349118 GCA_002079205.1 Phalaenopsis hybrid cultivar | reverse complement strand
TGATATATATATATATATATATATATAAAATTGATTAGTAGTATTTCGAGCCAAAACGAGCTGAACACGAACAAACAAATATTTGTTCATGTTGTTCGTGTTCGACTCGTTAACTTAGCGAACGAGCCGAACACGAGTTGTTCGCAAACAACGAGCCGTTTTGACAGCCCTAGCTACACCTCTTCAATAAAATAAGACAAAAAAAAAATGAAGTTCCCACATTATGCTTTTGATTTGAGAGGATATTCAGCTCTATTATATGGTTGTAGCCACGTTATGCTTTTGATTTAAGCTACACCTCTTCTATTCTGGTAGTACTTATACAAAAATGATAATGGTGTAATACAATTTAAATAGTATAAACTTGGATTTCCTAAAGATGTAGGACTCAAGTAAGAAAATTGATATTATTGTATTTCTAATTATTCTTGTTATTTTCATTTTGTGCTATTGTCGCCCCCGCGACCACCGCCACCACCCTTGCCCTAGCCACCACCCATGCCTCTACACTCACCCCAACAACCACTACCGCCCCCGCCTCAGCCACCACCCCTGCACCCGCCTCCACCACCAACCCTAACTCTGCTCCGACTGCAGCAGGATTGAGTGCATCAGAGGCCAATGCTGCCTCTACCGGGCAGGAGTCGACAGGTAGCAGCTACCATATCGAGATTGTCGCCAACACACAAGTTTTTTTTTTAAGAAAAATGATATTGTTAATAATATTTTTTATTTTTTCAATTGAATACAAAACTAACAAATTGTTGTTTTAAGGTTCTATCCCCCGACTGAGACCATTCATGCATGCATACATACATATATATGTACGATGAAAAAACCGGTGACTTTCTATGCGTTGGAAAAATTGTTCTAATTACTGATGGTTTTGCACTGTTTTTAATCTTAGTTATTTACGAAGACATAACTATAACATATATTATCACTTATAAATAGTATTTTTCTGGCTATTTTTAATTATAATCGATTGAGTAACTCATCAGCTATAAGCAAATATTAGTCGACGAATTGAAGGCCACCGGCGATCGTGCGTCGCCTTTCTCTATCATTGGCGTTGTCGTTGCCATTGTGAAGTGGCCAGTTTGTTTTCTGTCGTAAAACATCTCTCTCCAAATAACTCTCTCTGATCGTATGGATGATCTAAAAACAGAAAATATGGGAGAACAAAGGTATATAATGACGGGAACAAATAAAAGAAACGCGTGGGGAAACTTTCATGAGGTGGACTTTCTGTAGATAGCTCCAAATTATATGTCTGGGGTAAGATCGACCTAAGACATTTCAGGGGCATACTTGCGAAGAAGATCTGACGAAAGAAAACACACGCCTAGAGAATCAGGTTACTGTACAGGTTCTGGAGTCTGCTTCTTCCTGTAAGGATAAGTTTCTATAGTTAAATACATCTGAAAAAACGGAGGGTTGCTTAAGAAAAATTCCAATTAAGGTTGTAAATCGTTCTCAGAAAGTTTGAATGTCATTGTTTTCCAGGAAGAAGTTTCAATGTCCTATCCTAAGGGTTGTGGATGCTTGACGACTCAGAAGAGTCGTATCAAGATTCTGAACTATCCAACGATTTTGTGTTGTTATTAATGGTTTAGTTGAGGTTCATTCTTTGCTCTGAGTTTTAAATATTCGTCCCTACAAAACAGAGTTAGCACACTCTAATAACATGCAAGGTAAATCTTGGGTGAGGGTGACGTCCTCCTTTTGTCTTCAGCAGCCCCGCAAAACAGTGTTAGCATAAAACATATTTTTGTTCGATGAATTAATTTATTTAAGATAGCTCGATTAAGATGCTCATGAATTTTCATCATCCCGAGGTTGTCAAGTTCTCTGGCCTACTTAATATGACAAACCTACTCCAACTGGAAGATTCCTGTCAGCAACCATAGATTGCATCATCCAAGAAATCTTCGTAGACCCGGGTACCAGGGTTAAAATTGTGTTCGATGATCTTTGTTCATTAGGGTTTCATTTGTGTTTAAATGATTTTTTCATATTTTAGGGGTAAAATTTTTGAGTTGCTTAAGACTTATTAGCCGATTAGGATTTTTGTTATTTTGTGCTTTATATTTGATGTTTGGAATGACACAATCAAGATTCTATGATTATGTAGTCCCATATTCATTTGGTTTGCAGTTTGATTAGTCACAAGTGACTGAAAGATACTTTGTTAACAACCATGAGTTGCCTCCTCCAAAGTTTCTTCTCAAATCAAGTCACATTTTAGGTTAAAGTTTAAGTTTTAAATTCTTTTAGGGTAGATTTTATGTTATGAATTTATGTTTGTTTGTTCATTGGCTCAAATTGTCCCCGACTGAGGCTGAGTGTGCTTTTGTTCTCGAATGAAAAATCAAACACTCCTTAGCCTCAAGTCACCTAGATTTTAGTTGAGTTCAGATTAACCTGAGTTAGGTCATATTGATCCGAAGTGAATTTATAGCCAATCTAAGTTAGAGCGGGTTCACCTTGAGTTAACTTTGAATTGTTTAAGTCAACCAGAGTTTAATAGGATTGACTCAGGTTGGCTCGGTTTGACTAGGGGTCAAGCTAAGCTTAATTGATTTGAACTAACTTGGGGTTAGACAGAGTTAATTCAAATTGGGTTGAGTTAACTTTAAGTTACTTGGGTTAAGCTGGGTTGACACGATTTAAGCTTCCTTAGTTGGGTTAAATCTAACTTGAGTTAGACTTAGATGAACTCTAAGTTAATTAAAATTTGAGTTATCCTTTAATCAAATTAATTCTAAGTTGAGTTAGACTTGAGTCAATTAAACTTGGTTCAAATTGAACTTAAGTTAAGTTTGAAAACAAACTTCGGATCGGGTTGATCTGAGTTAAGTCATATTAGACCCAGTTGGATTGGGTTTGAACTTGGTCCAAGTTAAGTTAGAGTTATGGGGTTTAGATTTAACTAAGTATAGGTTAGATTAGACTTAGTATGGTTTAGGTTGGACTAGGTCTAAGTTGGGTTAAACCTAGTAGGTTCAATGTGTGCTAAGACTAGGTTGGATTAGACTTAGGATGATTTAAGTTAAGCTAGGTCTAATTTGGGTTAGACTTAGTAGGGTTCAATGTGTGCTAAGTCTTGGTTGGATTAGACTTGGGATGATTTAGGTTAAGCTTGGTCAAATTTAGGTTAGACCTAGTAGGATTTAGATTAGGTCTCAGTTAGGTTGGACCTAGAGTTCAATCCTAGCTTGACTTGAGCTAGACTAGATCTGGTTGGGGTTAAAGTCTAACCTCAATTGGGGTTGGGTTCAATTGTGAGTCTAGTTGAGTTAGGTCTAGTTTGGGTTAGACCTAATTTAAATTGGACCAAGCCAAGCTCTATTTTGGTTAATGTTCGGTCTTTAGGGGTGGCTTCATGGTTAGAGGGATAACCATGTTGTTAATCCCTTAAGATCCCTATTAGGTTAGTCCTCTAATGTTGGCCTAATGTTTTAAATTAAATTTAAGGGACAATTTGGGCCAAAGTATAAACTTTTAATTTTTCATTTTTACCTATAGCTCCCTAATTTTCATTTTAGGATTTTTTAAGGGTGAAAGTGGTAATTTTAGGGTTTTAGTTCATTGAACTAAAATTTTCTTTTAATTTCCATTTTAATTTGCACATTTTTTATTTTTATTTCAATTTTTATAATTATTTTTCAAAATAATTACTTTTTGGGTAGAAAATTGTCATTTTACTTTGAAAGAATCAAAGGATATTCCAAAGGCAGACGAAAGTTTCCCTAAAAATTTTCGATTTTTTTTGCTCTATAATTAATTTGTAATAATTAAAATACTCTCTAGAGTATTTAATTTATTAAAAATTAATTATAAGTTAATTATATTTATTTTCATTTTTTTCTTTGTTTCGTGAGTCAAAAGGTATTTTTTTTATTTTTGTGATTTTTCTACATTAATTTAAATATTTTTAATGTTTTATTTAATTTTTTGGATTTATTTAATACAAAAAATCTGAAATTTTCTCTTAACCACACGACGTTGACTGGATGCTTGAACACTTTGAAGCTCCATGTGGATTATCTACGTATATAGTCCAATATATAGCAGAAATTAAAATATTGTCCATTACAGTCACATAACATCAAATAAAAAGTGTAACCAAATATATTCACAAACAACAAAATCTAAATCACTCCTCATCACCCACCATCATCATCATCATTACCTTCTTCCTCCTCGTCCTCATCCATCAACTGATTGTACTCGTATTTCTGCTAAGATGGAAAAACTGGGAACTTTACTGAGTTGTCCCCACCAATCCACTGATTCCTTCTGTACATTTCTACCAGAGCAGCCTGAAACTGGCACTGTGATCATATTGACATTTATTTTGCCAATCTATATGTGCCAGATGATCATATTGACATAGCATAAGAAGTGGAAGGCTGAGAATATATGTGGAAGTTGTAATCATAATAATAAAAAAAATCCTATAAAATATAGAAGAAACTAAATTATTTCTAAAGAATACTAAAATATTAACTCATCTCTTAGGCTTAGATATTGCATGATCTAACAAAGGTATTACTCCTATATAATTAAAAAAAAATGCTATCAAGATTATTGAAGATAAAAGATAATGCAAAATTAGTTTTTTTTTATCAAGTATCAAATGATATCAATCCAAACTATTGAAACTAAAAATCATGGTTGAATTTGCTCCAATAAAAAACATTTGAAGAATTTGATTAACTTTTCTGATTTTCATAATAAAATGCATGTGTTTATTACTTGGAACTTTCTGCAAAAGCTATTATTAGCAGCTACGACATTGAATTTTGATCATTAAAGTTAAGGGTTTGAATGAAGGTGTACTAAAATTATGATAACATGCAACTGAAATTAAAGTTTAAAACCTTATACTTAAGCAGATCATTTAATGGAATCAATCTCAACTGTAGCACAATTAGTTCATGCCAATTGGAATGTGGCTGCATGTTCCAAGGGCAATGGGAAATTTGTAATTTCTCCGGGTATGCAATCAATTAGCAATAAATTGCTTGGACTGTGAATTTAGCTCAAAGATCATTAATCACTGAAAAATTGATTCAAGTTTTAATTAGATCGGATCAAGACAAACAAGTCAAGCTATGAGGCAGAATTTTAGATTAAATATTTCTAGCCGACCTCAACTCAGCTCAAAATCGAATCGTTTAATATCTTTAGTGATGTTGAAATTGTGAATTCAACAAATTTAACTTGAAAATTAATTCGAATTTTTGCTCGAATCAAAATAAACAAGCTGAACCATAAGCCATAATTTTAGATTAAATTTTTTTTCAAGTTGACTTTAAATCAGCCCCAACACAACTCGAAATCGAATTGTTAACCCAAACATTGCCAGAACACCTCATATGTGTTTTGAAATAATAGTGAAACAGACTTCTTTAATGTTAAAAAAAAGTTTGATAACCCGTCTTTTTTATGCTGGACCGAAGAAAACATGTGAACTTCAAGAGAATTTAGTGTATAAGGGCCTATGGCTCAAGAAATAATCATCAGAAAATCCAAACAATTTCTTAGTATACAGTGGGCTTAGCCTTGCTTGCAAAATAAAAAAATATCTCCATAATTTTCATTGCTGTTGCCATATATACACCCACCATTTATCTTAATTTTTCATTTATCAGACTGCACATACTGTAAAAGGATGAAAACCAAACCTGCATTTTTATCAACCCCAAGCGAGCGAACAATTATAGATTGATATATATCTCTCTCTTAAAGAAAATCAATATTTAGGAGATGCCCAAATATTGATTTTCCATATGTTTTTTGGCCTCATGATGAGAGACCACGTCATGTGTCTAAAATTTCAGAACCCCCGTCACGGTGGGATCAAACCCTTGACCTAAGGGGACTTACAGTGACCCCGCCACCAACAGGCCAAGGCTTGCCGCGCCAGCACGTGGGCACGCACGCACGCACGACACACGGTGGGATCAAACCCTTGACTTGAGGGGACTTTGACCCCACACACACAAATATACATATCCTGAAACAAAACCGAGTTGATCCTTGCCATGGAACGTAGGATGAACGGCTGAGGTACTGGGTTTCCAACATACAAATATCATGGCAATGGGGTTGGATCAGATCAGACAATTCACTTAACTTCTGAGCTAATGACTTTTAGGTTTATTAAACATAATAAGGCCTGAGATTAAGGCGATTTGCATAGTCCTACTATAGCATCAGGTTCAGCTTAGAGAAGACTGCCATATGGAAAAAGGAATTTCATTTCATGTAAACTTCACAAGTTTATAACATCCAAAACAGCCTAAAACTATATCAAATATAACATAATAAATAACATATTTGCATCCTATAGAACTAGCATATTGAGCAAAAACAAGCTCTACTGTGCAGATCTTCCCTAAATCAAAATCATGCTGCCAAAAAAAAAAAGGGAAAAAAAAGGCTAAAACAAATCAGCCCGAAGGACTTGATTATAACAAGCTTAATATTGATACAATTATCTTAAGAAAAAAAATGCAAGCGCTATTGTGAAAAACAAAGGTATAAAAGGGCTTATCGGTTTCTTGTATGAGAACCCCGTATAGTGACACCATGCAAAAATTTGGTATAGCCTAGCAAGCTAAGTTTACCATCAGCGGGCCGAATCCAATCACGTACATTGGAATAATTTGCCGGAGTAAGGTTCAGCTCCTACAAAATCAAACAAGGATCACTGAATTTAAGAAAAGCGTATTTGATAAAAGAGGAGGTAGAGTTTGGCAAAGAGGTTCGGTACCCGAGCCAGCTCTTCGACTGAGATGACTCGATTACCCTCCTGTTCGAAGTGCTCAAATGCTGTAGCCGCGATCTGCTCCCATCGTTCCACTGCCTCCAACTGATACGGGCTAATTGCGGCGGCACAAAACTCTTCAAAGTCCATCTTTTTGTATGACAGGGGCTCCAGCTGAGATATTATCACAACCAGCCTATGTTAATGTATGGCAGTTTAACTGAGAAATAAAGTTTCCAGTAGAAATAAGATAGCTGAATGCTTGAAAGATATATATAACATACATATTCTACAGACCATTCAAATAAATTACAGGATGGCTCATGGCATGAAATAGCAAAGAATCAAATCGATTTTCTAATAAATAAGTTTATCTGGGCTAGTTTATTTGTTTATTGATATGAAATATTATTTTTAGTATCTATTATATTAATTAAAAATACATCAGAATAAACATATTTTATTTGAGAGAGATCCAGGTCAATCCCTGTTTTGAGTTTTACGTGAGATGACTGCCTCTTCAACAGAAAAAGGTAGCACTTGAGAGAAAGGGAAAAAAAAAGATAAATTAAACCTTCGTGTAAGAGTATAGAACCAATAAACCCATCTGGAAGAAGATATGCAGTCTATTAAAAGATGTCCAGATTTAAGCTCCAGCATTTGTACCATGAAAAAACAGAATATCATGAAATCAGATTCATATAAATTCTTAAGTCATTTGCATTGGCATTGGTGTGTGCCAGCTTCAAAAAGCTGCAGAACTGACAGAATAAAGTTGTGAGGCTTCAGATGTGTTGCGACTCACTTTTTCATCTGAAATTTATGAATATTTTACCATTCACTGTTCTATCAAAACTTCTGTTCTTTTCAAGTATCCCCAATGTACAAATCACTAAAATTGAGGCTAATAAAAAAAGAAGCATATTTAAATTTTCAATGTCATATTATATATAAATCAAACACACATCGCAGCATATTTGAGGTTTATCCTTGATATGAATTAACTAAATAAAACTTTAACAAATTATGAAATAAGATGATAATTGAGGATAAAAAAAGTATCTTGACTGATAACAACAAAATACATGGTCGTCTGATCTAAGATGCAAAATATAAAATAGTTTCAACAACAACAACAACAACAACAACAACACTAAGTGGGGTTGGCAACATAAATCATTTTTCTCCATTGCGTCCTATTGAGTGTCATATTTTCATTTAATTCTAACAAATTTTAAGATAATTTTTTGTACAATATGCCCAAATCTTTTTAGGTCTACCTCCATCTTTCTTAAAATAAGTCAAATCTAAAACATCAACTCTCCTAACTGGATCATCAGATGGTAAACGTTTAATACGACCAAACCATCTAAAATGACTCTTTAAACTTATCTGCCACTAGAGCTGCACGAACCCTATCATGGATACATCCATTATGCATTTTGTCTCAAGTGTCAAGCCACTCATCCACCAAAGCTTTCTCATCTAAGCAACGCTTAACTTTGTTTTATGCTTCTCTTTTTAAGGCCAACATTCCGCCCCCTATAACATTAAGGTCTCACCATCTTATAAAATTTTTCTTTTAGTCTAAGCGGTACTTTTCTATCACATAATAGCCCCGATGCATTCTTCCACTTCAACCAACAAACTTGAATTATATTAATAACATCCTCATCTATATCACCATCACTTTGAACAATAGACCCGAGATATCCAAGACTTTCACACCTTTTAATGAAGTGATAACCCAAAGTTACAACTCTGTCACTAGAGCTACTAATACTACTAATATTACATTCCATATATTCAGTTTTAGTTCTACTCAAACCAAGGTCTTTAGAATCCAATGTACACCTTCATAATGCAAGTTTTTCCTAAACTCTTTCTTCAATCTTATCCACATGAAGGATATCATCAACGAAAAGCATACACCAAGGTACCTCCTCCTATAAATGTCTNCTCCTGTTCGAAGTGCTCAAATGCTGTAGCCGCGATCTGCTCCCATCGTTCCACTGCCTCCAACTGATACGGGCTAATTGCGGCGGCACAAAACTCTTCATAGTCCATCTTTTTGAATGACAGGGGCTCCAGCTGAGATGTTATCACAACCAGCCTATGTTAATGTATGGTAGTTTAACTGAGAAATAAAGTTTCCAGTAGAAATAAGATAGCTGAACGCTTGAAAGATATATATAACATACATATTCTACAGACCATTCAAATAAATTACAGGATGGCTCATGGCATGAAATAGCAAAGAATCAAATCGATTTTCTAATAAATAAGTTTATCTGGGCTAGTTTATNTCTTGTATGAGAACCCCGTATAGTGACACCATGCAAAAATTTGGTATAGCCTAGCAAGCTAAGTTTACCATCAGCGGGCCGAATCCAATCACGTACATTGGAATAATTTGCCGGAGTAAGGTTCAGCTCCTACAAAATCAAACAAGGATCACTGAATTTAAGAAAAGCNTCTTGTATGAGAACCCCGTATAGTGACACCATGCAAAAATTTGGTATAGCCTAGCAAGCTAAGTTTACCATCCGCGGGTCGAATCCAATCACGTACATTGGAATAATTTGCCGGAGTAAGGTTCAGCTCCTACAAATCAAATAAGGATCACTGAATTTAAGAAAAATGTATTTGATAAAAGAGGAGGTAGAGTTTGGCAAAGAGGTTCGGTACCCGAGCCAGCTCTTCGACTGAGATGACTCGATTACCCTCCTGTTCGAAGTGCTCAAATGCTGTAGCCGCGATCTGCTCCCATCGTTCCACTGCCTCCAACTGATACGGACTAATTGCGGCGGCACAAAACTCTTCAAAGTCCATCTTTTTGTATGACAGGGGCTCCAGCTGAGATATTATCACAACCAGCCTATGTTAATGTATGGCAGTTTAACTGAGAAATAAAGTTTCCAGTAGAAATAAGATAGCTGAATGCTTGAAAGATATATATAACATACATATTCTACAGACCATTCAAATAAATTACAGGATGGCTCATGGCATGAAATAGCAAAGAATCAAATCGATTTTCTAATATATAAGTTTATTGTTTATTGATATGAAATATTATTTTTAGTATCTATTATATTAATTAAAAATACATCAGAATATACATATTTTATTTGAGAGAGATCCAGGTCAATCCCTGTTTTGAGATTTACGTGAGATGACTGCCTCTTCAACAGAAGAAGGTAGCACTTGAGAGAAAGANCTAAACCAAAACGAACTTTCATTCATCTCCAGTAATTATTTAAAATGATTTAAAATAATAAAAAGATTGGGTGGTTGGCCAAACAAAGAGAGGACTGAGGGTAATCACTCAAATATTCTATTTTTAAGCAAGCTTCATATTTGAATAGGAGATTTAAATTTGGTTAGCCAAACAATACTTTAAAGGAGTTCTAGGATAATTCTAAATGAAAGAAAATAACATTCTAAAGCATAAATATNTTCATTCATTCAACTACTTATCCTATCTCTTTATGTCTCTAATTCTTTTAAATCAATGCATATTTATGTTGCCTGCGCTATAGCAAATTGGTATCAAAGCCTTCATCATAGTCGCAATCCTTATCGATCCACTTCTCATTGCTTGTAACTTTGGATGTGATTTGCACCCCTCCACGCCAACTCAACACCCATGCCCACATCCATCAACTTTCTCCACTTTTTGCACCATGCTTCTGAAAATCACCTCTCACGCCCCACACATTTTTCCTAGAGTTCCATGCTTCTAAAAAATGTCCATATCACATATTCAAATGACTGCTTCTAAAAATATAATGATGTCATCTCCATCTTTTTTTGGCTTCGCCACTCTTCAATTGTGATTGCCATATCTCACCTACCCTAGCAGCCTGACTACATCCTCTTTTGCTAGTGTGCCCTTTTTCAGCATAAGCTCATGTATGCTATGCACTCAAGAACCCGTGCTCGCCTTCTTTCTAACCGAATGCACCCCAACTAGTTGCCCACACTCAAAATGATTGACCGGCTTTCACTTTTGCTCATATATTACTTGTGATCTTGTACGTTTTCATAACTCAAGTTTCACAACAACTGCTTGAAGTAATCAAAAGTTCAACCCTCATTCTGCATCCTTCCCACTCTCTTGCACCACTCACTCAATTTCTTGCTCAAATCACTCCACGCACCTTATTAAAAAAAGTTGGCCTTGTTTACTTAGCCAAAAGTGATGTTAGCTTTGAGTTTATTTATTTTATGTGCATGAAGAGCTTCTAAAACTTTAATGAATTTTAGAGCTTTGATGTCCAAGACTATCTATGACAAGTCCTCTATCACTACTGAGGATAACAATGATGCCCATCCACTTTGTTCCTTCTTGGAATGGATTTCACAATACTAACACCTTCTCTAAGATAGATTTTTCATTCATCTATCCACTTCATAATGAATTTTAGCTGCTCTGTAGCATAGTTGATGACCTTCTGTTCTTCCTCTAGCAACACTGTTAACTCTTCAGACGACTTTTTTGTAGCCCCAAAAAACTGATGAAACATGATACATTAGGTTTAAGCCATCCTAATATTATAAGATCTATTAAATCAAGATTTGGAATTTATTACATTTAATTTATGTTAAATTAACATTTAGGTCATTTTAGATTGTTCGGAGAAAGACAGGTTTGATTTCAAATTAAACATAGCTTTAGATTTTAAATTTTCAAAACTTCAGTACCAAAATTCATGTGTAGACTTTAGAATGGTATTTCCTTCCACTCAGGACTTAAAAAAAATTGTTGTTGAATTTAATGTTTATATTTAATGAAACATTAAATTTAAAATTTGAATACTTAATGTCAAAATTCAAGTGTAGAGTTTAGAATGTTATTTCCTTTCATTTAGAGTAATTTCAAAGCACTTTCATGCAAGTTTGGCCTGTCAAAGCAACTTTCCCCATTCAACTTTGAAGCTTGCTTAAAGGTAAGATGGTTTGAGTGGCTACCACATCTACCCCTCTTTGTGTGGTCAGCTCTCATATTTCATTTCTCTCAGCTTTTTTGAATTTTAAATTATGTAGAATTGATGCAATCATTAAATAAGTGTTGGATGAAAAACACCTATTGTAGAATTGATGCAAATCTTAGACCAGCTACAATAGGTGATCTAAGAAAAAAATTCGTTATTTCTTACCCACGTGTCAGATTGGCCTAAAATCACCTCCATTAGTTGACATTCAAAAATTCATATACGGAGGTCCTCACCCATTTCCCCAAAGAAAATCTTGCCATCCCATGTAAGCAAATCTTGACCAAAAATCTATCAAAAAACTCAATAACTTGTCCAAGTTCCTTTTTTTAAGCTTTTAACATGAACCACAAACTCATCACACCATCATGTTAGCCACCGCGCCATCATGTTAGCCATCATCCACCTAGCTACATAATCTTGGAAGAATCGGATTGCGCTCCGCTGTCATTTAATGATAAACCTTAATAATAAAGAGAAACCAAGGCTTAAATTTATTGTAAAGTGACTTAATGTGTTGGAGACCATTAGAAAGTGGACAATTGTGTGTAGAGTGTGGTATCCTTTTAAAGTGGAGGTCATGCATGCCATGTAGAGGCGGTCAAATACAATAGCACCTTGTTTTGATTTATAAAATTAGGATGGAAGAATAATGGAGCTTATATTGACTTTAGATCGAGTATGGAATGTCTAGAGATTAGAAATGAAGTGGGTAGAGAGGCTTCTTAAAATTTTTAGGCTTATAGATGGAGGATTCCTAAGCTAAATATTGGGAACTCTAGTTTGGTAGGCTGCCCTAAATAGTGTTGGAAAAGTAAGGGAGTGGGCTAATGGTGTATCTAGCTGCCATAATGACTTGGACGAGTTTAGGTGAATGGGTGGAGGATTATTTTGGAGTTGGCGGATGGATTCCTAGGGGCTTAGAAGTTTGTGGATGGAAAAACTATAAGCCTAGATTTACTAGAACTAGTCTAGGTTGAGAACTTCTATTTTAAGTTTAAAATTATCTGTGTTGCAAAGGAGAAAGCCTCAAGGAGGTGGAAGGAAGTGGGGCAAACGTTATTATCAATTGAGAAGGGTTAGAGATAAAGATCAACATAATACATGGGATGAATATTATTATCAGTTGAGTAGACTTAGAGATGGAGACAACATGATACGCAACTAGCCCTCCCACCAAGGAGAAGCCAAGGATGGCCATCAATTACCAACCACAAGAGAATTAATTTTAAAATTGTTTTCACTAAACCAAAACGAACTTTCATTCATCTCCAGTAATTATTTAAAATAATTTAAAATAATAAAAAGATTGGGTGGTTGGCCAAACAAAGAGAGGACTGAGGGTAATCACTCAAATATTCTATTTTTAATTTAGCTCAACAAATACTTTAAAGGAGTTCTAGGATAATTCTAAATGAAAGAAAATAACATTCTAAAGCATAAACATGAAGTTTGAAACTTAAGATTGGAAATCCAAAATTTATAGCTTAAATTTTGAATACAAATATTAAATTCAACTATATTTTTTCTAATCTAAATTTTTCATGCTTTTGATCATCATATGCTTGATGGCTTAATAGACGTTGATCTTGATTAACCCTCTAGTTTTTTATCTTGTAACAGGACCTTGATAATCAATATGATGTTCAACATGACACCTCTTGCCTCACTCTATAGCATTTCGTTTGAGTTCATCTTCTCTCTACTACTTCAATTCTCCTACACAGAATTCATCTAGCTAGATTTGTAGTCCTCTCCCTCCCTCACTCCCTTATCCTTTAGATCAATTATTAAAAAACTTAAGATTCTACACAGAAATTTGATGTAACTTATTTTCTAATATGATCCTCATATCTCCACCTTTTGATACATTTTCCACGAGGCTTCATGCCAAATCTACATCAAAATAAATTAGCACATTTTTTGCATTTTAAGTATAAACAACCATTTCTCCTATCAAAATAAGGTGCTCGCACCTAATGTACCTTCTTTTCTTTTAGCATCCTCATTTCTCCTAACTCTAAGGCTCTTTCCATATTGCTTCATGTCAATTTGTACATTTCTCCAATCAAAATAATGTGCTTTCATCTTGGAAATGTCTTATTATGGCACTTACTTAGAAGGTGTGAAGCATAATGGACTTAACCTTACCTCACAAGGGAACCAAGGCAAACATCAAACTCACCCTTAACAACAATGTTTCATAAACTCCGAAACTCGCAGATCTATCCATGTCCTTCCCATGAAATTTTCCTCCCAACATCCACTGCCTTGTTCAGAATCTCACAAAATTGCTCTCCTTTGATGCTATTTACAATTGGGGTGCACTATACAGGAAGATGCTAAAGGTAGTAAAATCACTGCTAACTAAGGATGAATAAAAGAGATTGGGCTTTGAGAAGGCTCCAGGATGTTGCGAAAGCTGTTGTAATTGGAGTTCAAAAGAGTTACAAGTACAAGGGACAACGAAGCTGAGCCCGTCAAGAGTTATTTCTTCAAAAGCTGGGGTGCCATCAAGGTAACCACAACTTACATAGCATCAATCTGGTCTTAAAATGTGTTTTGAGACAGCAGAAAATTAAAAATAGAATCAAAACCAAAGAGAATACAATTTTATCAAGATATAGGTCCAACCAAGGTAAATAAGAGCAAATCACCAGCTTAATGGCAATGCCTCAAGTTATTCTTAAAACAAACTAATGACATGCCGCAAAATATAAAAATCTGTATAAAATGTTCATGCCAAAAGAATGGGAATAAGAAAGTTAAGAAATAAGCAGCAGCTTTGAAAATTATAAATGTCAGACCGCATTTAGGATATCTGGAACCTGAGATTCCTTCATAGCATCAGTTGCATTCTGTAGAAGGGCCTGCAGTGAGTTCAAAAAATATATATGACCGCCAGAATGCAAGCATATAAAATAAGACAAAATTACAATTTAGTTGCACCCAAAGTCTTATTTAAATTGAACGGATGGACTGAAAATAATCGAACTAACCATTCTAAAATTTTCTAGAGAAACACGCCCATCTTTACCAGGGTGCAATAGCTGATACTGTGACCTTACATAGATAAGCTCGTCTTCAGTTAATGCCTTAGATAAAGCCTGCAAAATAGTAAAAAAAAATATCCAAAATAAAAATAAAAGATAAAACCAATTTCTGAAAACTAACAAATTTGTACGTATTTAAACGTCAAAAAAGGACAAGTTTGTAAGACCAAGAAACTTAGCAGCAAATTTAACAATTTAATGCGATACCATGAATGCATCATACATACTGAAAGCCTTGGTTTTAACCACAGCACTAGAATTGTTTTGATCAAAGTAAAATGGACGTTTTTATATAAAGTGTTGCTCCTGTTGTGATAACAAGATTAATGTTAAATCTTGGATGGATTTTAAATTATATCTTCACACCAGAAAATTATTAAAATCAGATGAGTAACATTAACAAATACAAGAACATGTCTCCAGTGATCAATGAAACCATCAAGATGTTTAAGACAAGCATTAGTGATGAGTATAGAGGTTTCACATTGCATTCTAATGTACCATCCACCACACATTCTAACTAAACAACTTCCATATTTCCTAAACAAAAACCAAAATTTGAAAAATTATGATGAGGAGAAATGAGCATGTGATAATTAATATAATCCTCTATGTTTCAAAAAATACTAAGAGAAAGATCTTGATTGTAATATAACATGGATGGTGTTCGGAACATGGCAGTTTCTTAAGAAATTCATTGCATGGCCTGGTAATTCTTTCAATTAGAAGACAATAGGGACCAAATCCTCCTAGTTCACAAACTTAACAAATATATCTAACCTATATTTGGAAAGTAAATAACCTAAAATAAAAATAACAAAAAAACATAAGTACAAAGAGAATAAAGCTAGTCAAGAGGTTTCCAAAAATATCTCCCAAGTCCCAAGCCGATCTTGGGAGATTCAAGGGTGGTTGGTCCTACGATTCTCAGAATCTTTTCAGATTTTCCACACTTCCACTGAAGCTGAGTCGTAGAAGTTGCAGAAACCAAACATGGTATTGAACTTTGAGAAGGTACTTAAAGGAAGAAATTTGGAGAAGATATCAACAACTTGTTGACATGTCGGGATATAGGCAAGCTGTAAATTTAACCATTAACCTTTTCAGAAAAGAAGTGTCTCAACTTCAATGTGATTGGCCCTATTATAATGCACAATATTCTTGGCAATACTTATAACTATTTGACTATCACAAAAACTCTATATAGGCTTATTGGAGGTACACCGTAATTTCCTTAACAATATTTGAATCCATATCCCTTCACAAATTCCCAAAGCGAGTCCCTTATACTCAAATTTTGCACTGCTTCTAGAAACAACAATTTGCTTTTTATTCTCCATGTAACCATATTTCCCCATACATAGGAGTAGTAACCTGTTACGAACCTTCTGTCAGTGAGTTCACCAACATAGTTAACATCAGTGTAAACTTCTATCACTTTGTTTCTAATTCTTTCAAAAATTTATTAATAACCATGAGTATATTTGAGGAATTTCAAAATCCTCTACACTATCTCCAAATATTCTTCAGGGTTATTCATGAGTTGGCTCACAATGCTGATATAATATGTAATATCTATCTAATATGTGATAGGTAGGCGAGTTTTTCTATCATTCGTTGATATCTTCCCTCATACACAGATATATTTTCTTCCTCCCTATTAGACGTTTTATTAGGACCCACTGGAGTATCAGCAGTTTTGCATCCAATTAATCTTGTCTCCTTTAGAAGATCTATGATGTATTTTCTTTGTGATATAACAATACCCTTCTTAGACCTTGCTACCTCTATACCAAGATTCCAAGGTTCTTCAATTTCCTTTTCATCATCACCAGTATGAATCAGATCATCCAATATACTCAGTGTAGCAATTTTACTTTCATAAATATGTTTTGTGAACAGAAAGTACGATTAGCTTGACCTTGAGAATACCCATTAAATCTCATATTATTAGCAAACCCTTCATACCATGCCCTTGGTCATTACCTAAGCCAATAGAAAGACCTCCTAAGTTTGCATACTACGCGTTGGTTTGAATCATTCTTTAGATTCCCATTCAAGAAGGCATTTGTTATGTCTAAGTTGATGCAATCTTTGCTAGCTATTACTGAAAGTAGAATTCTAATAGTGCTCAGTTTGGCAATTGATGCGGAAAACTCTTGATAATCAATCCCATAAGCTTGAGTGAAACTTTTTGCGACGGGTCTAGCTTTGATTCTCTCAAAACCCCATCAGATTTATATTTCATGTTGAGTGCATGGTTGTATCTAACTAGCTTCTTATCCTAAGGAAGTTCAGTAAGAATTCATGTATCATTATGTTTTAGTACTCAATGCTCTTCAATTGTTTTTCTCCATTCAAGATTTTCAAGGGCTTTATGAGTGAACTACGGTATATGTACACTATCAAAGTTAGATACAAATGTTCTATAAGCTGAGGATAACTTCACATAAACTACATACTCCTAAATTGGGTATCTAGTACAACTTTCCTTGTGATCAGCACCAAAAGAGGAAAGGAATAACTCATGAGAAATAGACTCCTCTCCCAAAAATTTTAAATAACTATGTACTCGAATTTTGGTTGGAGCAATCTATAATTGCAAGTTGTTCCACCTACTCAAGATTTTTCTTTTCCTTAATGGACACACAAAGTTCTTTATTATAAACTTCACGTTGGGTTGTTTGGCATCCTCAATAAGGATCAAAGGATTAGGTGGAAGAGATGGAAGTGAGGACGGAAAATAAGTAGGCTTTGTGGTCTTGTAGATGTCTTCAACTGCATCCCAAAATTAATATTCTTTTGCACTCCCCCTGAACATTGTATTTGATGTAGTAGGGTTGATTTTAAAAAGATGTGACATCCAAGGAGTTGTATTTATGGTACTAAGAGAGTAACATTTTTGCCCATTTTTGTTTGAAGCATACCCAAGGAAAATACACTTGATAAATTTAGAGTCATGTTTTGTGCAATTTTGGAAATAGATGAGAACAAAGGATACACACCCAAAGGTTAAGTGATATCACAGAAAAGAAAGCTCTGATGTAAGGATAGGTAAACATTAAAACATGAAGTGGTGTTTCGAAGTTGAGCACACTGCTAAACATTCAATTGATAAGGTATATAGCAGTAATAATTATTTTTTTCCAAAAATATTTTGGAACTAGATGGACATCATAATTGAGTGGGATACCTTAAGGAGATGTCTATACTCTCTCAACTATCATATTTTGTTGTGAAGTATCAATACATGAACTCACATAGATGATTTTAATTTTTGAAAGAAAAGCTCCAAAGATAGAGTTAAAATATTTCTTTTTTTTATCAGTTTAGAGGAGCTAACTTTGCATTGAAATTGAGTTTGGATCATGTAATGAAAGCTTTGGAAGATTTGGGTTGTTTCAACTTTCTCCTTCATTACAAATATTCCAGTATTTCTAATGTGATCATCCAAAAATGAAACAAACCATCTAGCCCAACTTAAAGATTCCACCGTCGAAGGTCCCCAAATATCATTGTGGATAATGAAAAAAAAGTGTGAGGGTTTATAATTGGTCATAGGATAAATATTTCTAGTGTCTTTGACAAGTTGACAAATTTCATATTAATGAAAACCAATTTTTTAACTATAAATAAATGAGGACATACATAATTAAAATTAAGACGACCCCGACAATAATGTCATGCCATAACATATTTTGTCGACAGACATAGACTCAACAGGCTCATAAATTGAGGTTAATAAGGAGGTGGGATCATTTTTTGTTTAGATATAGACTTTCCTTAAGCAGGTATAAGTCTTGATGCATTTCAGCACTATCAATCACCTTTCCAAATTCCACCACCTGAAATTCACAAGGATTATAAAGGAATTATTTATCAATTTCATATCATAAGTAAGCTTATTGATTGAGATTAAATTATAGTCCAGTTACAAAACATATAAAACAAAAAAAAGAGTAATGGCTCGAGAGAGGTCGACATCTCTTTTTTTCCAATAATGTTTGAGTGTGACCAATCTGCAAGTCTTACTGGTCTAGATGTACAAATCTCTTGATAGTAGACTAGATTATTTATGTTTTTGTTCATATGATCAAAAACTCCTGAATTTATGATCCAAGTTTTAAATCTCCAATTACTAGTAATATAGGAGAAGAATGTATTACATTGGTGTGTCACGAGGTTTGTGTGTAGCTCTAAATTACCTCCAAGGAGTTTCTTTAGTACTTTATGTTGTTCCTTGGTGAATGGTTCAATCAATCCATTGGATGTAGTTGCGACGTAAGCCATTTTCACTTCATCTTTCCTTCACTGTCTACCTTTTAAGTCTGCAAACTTTCCATGAAGTTTCTAACATGTCTTTGATGTCCAATCTTCTTGCAACAGTCATACGTGGGACGGTTCTTTTTGAATTGTGAGCCATGGGAAGAATTATTGGTGTACAGGGTTGGACTTTCAATATTTGGTGAACCCCCTGATTCAGTCTGTATCAGCTTCTTTCTGCTTTCTACTCTCCCGACCTCGGCAAATTCTTCACGAGTAGATTTTTTTTTTGAAAGCCCAATAAAGCCTAATATATTAAATAGAAAAAAAAAGATAAATATACAATGTGTGGGAGGACCCAAGCATGACACCCTGTCCACACAAAAAACCACAAAATGTCTCAAAACTAGAAAAAACAGAAAATACATTAGATGTTAAAATAAAAAACCTAACAGTGTCGAAATACATAATCAAGTAGCTAGAGAGCGACCCAATTTGGTCTTGTCTATGCCTCTAGCTTTAGAGAAGGAGCAAGTTAATAAATTGGTAAGATGATTGTCATTGTCAGTAGTAACCAATCTATCATCCAATATGTTCCCGAGTTGGAATCGGCCTCCATTCTTCTTCTTCCTCCTGGAATAAACCTGTCATTCCTCATCCAAAGAATCAGTCTGATGGGGTGGTAGAGCTGAAGCAGAAGAAATATGAACCGTAGTACACACAATAGGTTCTAGTATACGTAAAGTATGAGTTGTCTCTACACCGGATACTTCCTGAAGAAGTGGAGCTACGAGGCTCTTCTGATTATCAATCTGAACACTATCATTTATAGGTAATAGTCCATCAGTATTATTTTCTATGAAATTTGAAGGTATCAGTATCACATCACTCGCAGTAACAGTAACGACAGGGGTAAGAAAATCAGACACCAAAATATGTCCTGTGGTAGCTTTTTTTCCAGGTGGTACAGATATATCCTTAGAACCATCCTTATTCACTTTATCTTTAGATTTCAAATTAGGATGAAGCTTATGACATTTATCAAGAGTATGCCCAAACATCTTACAATGAGAACAATAAGAAGTTCTATGCTCCATGACGATTTGTTGTCAATATCCATCATGCATTGTGCTCAACCAAACTGCAGTAACATCAAGGAAAGTAATATATCTTTCCACAAGTATTCTGACAACAGAAATGTCTGATAAGGTTGAAAGTGGGTAGATCTAGTTTCATAGGATCCCCAAGTATGACATCAATAGAATAGAGAACCTGATGATGAAAAAATGCAGCTTGAGACCAGGTAGACTAAACCATACCAGTACAATATGAGGTTCATGATTGGAGTCAAAATCAGAAGACTACTTGAGTAGCTTCATTGGTTTATCAACAACGTTAAGATATTTTTTTGGAGAAAATACGAGCGTAGTCTTCAAGCACAGTTAACTGAATCAAAATTTTATGGTTCTCTTTATCTCAATGATGGACATAAAAAACATCACGACATCATGCAAACATTTCAAACGTGTCTCAAATATGTCCAATTGTAGTCAATACTTTGTCAATGTGTTGAAATATTGAGTGGCACTTCTCCATAATGAAAGTCATGAAACTTGGTTTCGATCTCAAACAATTCTGCAGTGTTCTCAGTGTTGGAGCATGTTTTTTTTGCAACATACAAGATTGCTCTGGCAGTTTATAGAGCAAAAAGTTTTCTCACACTTCAGTGGTTATTAAATTGACCAACAAAAACATAACCATATAGTCTCGATTCTTCTGTGTGGTGGTTATGTTCAATAATCTATGAACTGTGCCCTGTGAGATGTTTCTCTTTCCCTTTATCAAAAAGGTACATAAACACAAATTTAGACCACTAAAGATAGTTATGACTATTGAGTTATGATTTGTGATAAAATAGAGTTCAGGAGTTGTCTGGACAGAATCCTCAACCTCTGACTCAGAATTAATCTACGGAGTAGAACTTTATATCATCATCTCATACTTGGTTATAAACCTTATGCGTATTTAGGGTGGTTGTTGCTCGTTGCTTCTGCAAATGGAGAAATGGCTGGTGCAGGAAAGGAACAAAAAAAAATTTCTGCAACTAGAGAAGAATAGAGAAGGATTTCTGCTGCAGGGAAGGACCGAGAAAGGGAGAAAAAGGCCTCCAGGGAGAATTTCTGGCTACATGCAGGGATTTCAAGCATCAGGAAAGTGGACTGCAGGGAGAAAGAGGCCTGCAGGGAGGATTTCCGGCTATCTGCAGGGATATCCAACGCAAAGGAAGGAGACTGTAGGGAGAAAGAGGCCTGCAGGAAGGATTTCCGGCTCTGAAAGGAGGGCCAACTCTGGCAGAGGAGGTCTAGCTGCTAGGGTAAAGTCTAAATCTTTGATAGCATGTAGAAAACAAACTTTGGGAGGTAAATACTAGCTTGCTTTATTATACACATATAGGGTACATATATATAGAAAAACCAAATCCTCCTTATTTACAAACTTACCAAATATATCTAATCTATATTTGAAAAGTAAATATCCTAGAATTATAGAAAAAACAAAAATATGAAGAGAATAAAGCTAGTTAAGAGGTTTCCAAAAATATCTCCCGATTCAATCTTGGGAGATTGAAGGGTAGATGGTCATATGATTCATAGAATCTTTCCAGATCTTCCACATAAACAATTAAAAGAAAAACAAGCCATTCCAAAAGCAGGGTCTGTTCTAAAAACAATCAGAAATATTGAACTCAAGAGTGAATGACAAACCTTCAGGGCAGCACGCTTGAAAGGAGTAGCTCGGAGGTAAGATTTCACTAGCTTAAAGATAAGTATGTCCAAAGGAATTTGTCTTTCCTCATCTCGTAACCATGGGTGAGCTGCAAAGAATGAATTACTGATTATACTCCCCTGATAACTAAATCAAAACCAAGTTTGCTGCCAAATATGACATCACACCAAAAGAGACTTTGGATTAGCCAATACAAATAATTGAACTATTGTCATAACGCTATCCATAACAAATGATAGGGTTTATGGAAGGTTAAACTTACTTAGAGCTTGTGCAGCAGTCATTCTTTTTCGATAATCCTTATTCAAAAGCCTTCTAACAAAATCTTTAGCTTCTACAGATACAGATGGCCAAGGAAAATCATCAAAGTTAGGATCTGCACGCAACACAGCTCGAAAGATTCCTGATTCTGTCCGCGCCCAAAAAGGTCTGCTACCGCATAGCAAGATATATGAGATAACACCAATGCTCCAAATATCAGCTTCTGTACCATATGACCTATGCAAGACCTCAGGAGCAACATAATAGGCACTACCAACAATGTCATTAAGTTTTTCATCTGCAATAACAATATGGATAGAATAAATATTGTGATTGGAACATGGAAGAGAGCGAGAGCCAACTAAACGAAAGACGAAAGAAGAAATTACACTTGCAACAAAAAAAGAAAAAGGATGAGATATCAAATCATTTTATGAGAATATGATTCTATAAACACAATTCATGCCTTTGGGAAGAATTTGTGTAGTATTTGAATGAACTACTGAGGTGACCAACCAGAAATAACTCTAGGACAATGAGAAGTGAAACTAAGAAATCAATTTGAGGGAATTATGTAATTCATGATTCTACAACAAAAATTATAATCATTGAAGAGTTTGATTGAAGTATTCAATACTGCACAGACACCAATCTTCCATGTAAGTGTAAATTAGAGGTGCGAATTACAGGACTAACTGTTGTAATCCTCCTTTGGTCCTTGCGAAGGGCCACATTACAGCCCAAAAGAGTGTAGCAGGAAATTCTAAGCACTTCTGATTCATGAAACCTACCAAAGAAGACGGAGAAGGGATGGGAGTGATGATCTAATGACCAAATCTCCAGACCCATGGGCAGTCTACAAATCACAAAGTAGCCCTAAAATGATGATAAATCAAGCAAGAGGAAATCTTTTTTCATGTAAGAAGAAACAATATTCAATTATACATCTTATTTGAACGTGTTAGCCACTAAATTCTTGCATTACAACATTGGCTATCACTGCTGGTGTTTGGCCCTTAAAAAAGGAAAATAATTGTTGTACAATAACAATAGTGTTGCATGAAAGCAGAAACCAAAGGCCAACAACAAGCAAAAAAAAAAAAAAACAGAAATAATATAACACTTATTTGAATGAAAATTTTAAATCATTCTATATTATACTAGCAAAAACCAGCCCAATAGACTAGCTAAGGATAAAAAAAATCATGTAACAATAAGAAGAAAAACTAGATCTATATAAACTATGATATCAAATAATATTTCCTCTAGCAAAGTGGTGTTGAGAAATAGTTCCATTAATGTAATTGTATCAATATGATATTCCTATAATAAAGGCAATATTACGAATCCATGAATAAAAGCACATTTGTAAGCATTGGATGGCTCAAGGAAAAGACAAGGCAACAAAAACATAAAAACATGCACATCCATAAAGAATCGCTAGTTCAAAATAAGTCCTTCAGTTTATTCAAGGAGTCTTCAGAAAACATTAGTTTCAACAATAATCCAACATGATGAAAAATGTCAACACTAATGATACATTGTAATCCACTACGGCAAAGAAAAGTTAAACTTCTTAATTTCTTCAAAAGATCACCAAAAAAAAAAAACATCAAACAAAAAAGAAAAAGTAATATACCCAGAAAATTGAAGTCTAGCACAACTTCACGACCAAAAGTACATTATTAAGAGTATCCCATTAAATTAGATGCAAATTGAAGACTCAAACTAGCATTAATATAAGTTCCATGGATCTTAAATCAATATGATAGTGCACCAGTGACTTGGCAATAAAGCATGAATGACTGGCAATAGTTCAAAATTTCCACCAAGCTAATAGCAAAGTATCAAGTAAATTATTTTAAACTTACCTGGCCTAATAAAATCAGAAAGACCAAAATCAATCATCTTCATGGGAGCATTTTCTTCTCTAGTACTGAATAGAAAGTTCTGTTAACAAGTTTAGCAAAAAATAAGTATAAGCACCATAGTATGAAGTAAGAAAAAAAAATTTTCAATCATACCTCGGGCTTTAAATCACGATGTACAACACCCTGTAGATGACAAAAGGCAACCACACTAAGGATTTGCAGAACAATCGCTTTTGCATCTTCCTCCGTGTACCTCCCTCCTCTTTTTAGCCAAGACAAATTAAAGAAATAAGAAATCTTAAATGTATCATCTAATGATGATGTAGACATTCCAAATAGTTATAACAAAGCATGTGATCACAATTAAACTAGACAGAAGTACATTTCCCCACATATAATTTGAATGTATTTGAATCACCTTGATAGGATTCTATCCAACAATTCTCCACCTTCGCACAACCTAAAAAAAAAAAGAGAAAACAAAACAAAATAGCTTATCAAAGGAAAAATAAGGAAAAATTCTTGAGCTGAAAAAAAGATAAAATGCCCAAATCAAGAACTCAAGGCTGTTTCTTAAAGGAAAACCATAAGCAAAACAGTGATCAATAACTCATAAAAAAGTAGCGACATACTCCATGGCTATGTACACGTTAAGACTATCTTCACATGCGTCATAAAACTTGACCATATTTGCATGTCCAGATAAAGCTCTCAGAATCTTCACCTCCCTACGAACATCTTCAATAGCTATTGGTGTTGTCATCTAAACGAGAAAAGCATAAACAAAAAAGTTCAGTGAAGTCATTTTAACTGGAAATGATTGGTGTTGTCATACACATTCACAATGGAAATGATTGATGCTTAAACTAAGGTGCAAAATGATAAAATTTAGAGTGTCAAAAACATATTGGTAAGCAATTTTGAGAAGTAAAATTAGAAAATCAAGCTTTCATCATTTCAAAATTCTTTTAAATTTCTGTGAGAAACGAGCTTTCCAAGGAGAGTGACGGATGGGTTGTTAAAAAATACTGGAGGCTTTATCTCCAGAAAGATGGATATATTTAAAACAGAGCAAATTGAAAGAAAAAAAAAAAACTTCAATCTTTTTTTAGACAACTATTAACATGTTACGCAGCGCAAAAGCCAAGTCAAAAAATTGTAACATCTATCCAGAATGCGTCCATATAGTTGAAGCTGTGAATGGTCAATAGCATTTACCAAGTCCAAGATTAAATCATATTGTATTATTTGATAAAGTTAGAAGTGGGTAAAAAAAGTCTAAAATTACGTGTATCCAGCCAGCACGAAACCTAAATGTACGCTCCAAGACAGAACAAGAATCACCACAGAAGAAACACAAGCAAATTCGAACAAGT